>JAFIRS010000196.1:0-600000 GCA_018342105.1 Gonioctena quinquepunctata
ATATATATATATAATATATATATATATATTAAATATTTATATATATATATATAAATATATAATATATATATATATGCACTTTTTGTCTATTCTTTGACACGTCATGATGGACTTTGTAAACAAACAGAGTGTATATATATATATTTTTTCTCGACTTCGTGAACACAACAGCGTATAGGTTAGAACACGCACGGCTTCTAAATACATACGCAATGATATTGTAATATTAAAATATAATTTGTTTTAAATTTATTAAAGTTATGACGCGTATACTTGCTAAACACACAATAATGGAGAGATTATAACGCGTATGACTTGGTTAGCACAATAGTAAAGAGAGGTTATAATGCGTACTTCTAAAAATACATGAGCATTTATTATTGTCTGTATTAAATCTCTACTTATCTAACTCCATCAGCAATATCCGAACTTGTGCAGAAACACCGTCAGGATTCATTATTGTTATTATTTTTATCATTTATTATGTACAAAAACCTGTATACCCCTCAACAAAACACTGTTCAATGTGAAATAGAAAGACGAAACGAAAATAACTGTTGCTTTCTATGAGAGAGAGAGAGAGACAGACAGAGAAACACGCGCACGCCGCACGGCTTAACCATAGCGAAAGTCTCGTTACAACTTTTGGTCTTAATTTATTCCGTTAGCCTCTTTCGCAATCGGCGATAAGGAACTACGTTCCAAAATACAAAAGTATTGCGAGGAAACGCATATTGTACGCCACTGCATACTGTTGCAATTTCGCCCACATGAGGTGACGTCATATCGTGGGCTCTAAAAACCTCAAAATTTTCTAGGTATCTAGAACTGGTGCGATGTGACCAATATACAGTACTTTGACAAACTCCAGGGGGTGATTCCTCACAATATACATATGAATTCGCCCAAATAAATATATATTAGGGTATTTGAGGTGTCGAATTCGAACCTGATGTTATTATTGCTCTTACCCGTAGGGCCACCTACACGTCTTTTTCTTTTTGGAGAATCATAACTTTTTGAGCGAATTCTAGCACTTTTTTTCAGTAAAAAGATAAATTTCCCTCTATCATATCTACGTAAAAAGCTACCCTTTTTAAACAAGTCGCTATAAGCAATCGTTTTCTAGATATTTAGTCGTGAAATTTCAAGTCGATTATTTGATAATCGATGCATGTTGAAGTTATTACTATTATTTTGAATTTTTCAAAAGAATGCTTAGAAATGAATTTGTTTAAGTAAGTCTTTGGTAATTACATATTATGTGACAGTTAAACGTTTTATTGTTTTGTTGAATTTTCTGTAAGTTTTAAAACATAAATTTTGAAAAAATTGATTATTTACACAAAAATGCTCATTTAGCCGATATGCATTTCGTTTGTGGCCTTTCGGATGGAAATGCGCGCGAAGCAAGACGTATTTACCAGGAGCGATTTCCTAATCGAGTACTTCCTCAACTCCAACATTTACCAGTCTCCACCGTCGTTTGGCAGAAAGAGGTAGCTTCAAGAGGGCAGCTGATATTATTGGAAGACCACGAGCAGTACGAACCAAACTAGTATCAACCTTCCAGAAGTTAAAAAAATATGTTGGAATGATATCAGAAGACTTCAGAAATGGGACTTTCTATTCTTGTTGTATCCTTGGACATACGTATGTCTATATTATCCAAAGTGACCTGCTATATTTCTTGTATGATTTGTTTTCATTTTCTTTTTCATTATTACCGGATATTTTCGATAAATCACAAAAAGTTCATCAGATTCTTCCTTATCCAGACATTTGTTTTATAACACTCTTTCCATATTCTATGGTGCATGATATTTCACCATTTAATATTCCACACACACACACACAATATATATATATATATATATATATATATATATATATATATATATATATATATATACATATATAGTATGTCTCACTAAGTTGGAACCATATGGAAAACTTTTTTATTTTTCGTTTTAGGAAAAAAAGTTATTCATAATACATAGTTTTGCATGATCTGAAATCTGAAATACAATTATCAGATATAAAAAAAATTCAGTCGTATACGCGGTTTGTCAAAAAATATGAATTGTACTCAGGAGTAAAGTACCTTTATAATCGACAATATCAAAAATTCTTATTGAAAAAAGTTGTTCAGAACTAAAAACTACGTTCAAATATGCAATTAAATTCATAGACATTGAAAAATTAGGTTATGTTACTTTTTACTGTTTTTTCTATTTTGAAAAAACATTAGTCTCTTTTGATTATGAAACACATGATCACCTTTTCGTTTCTCAATATTTCCTAACAATTTTTCAATTTAAACACATAATGAATGCATATGCATATACAGTGTGTTTCACTTCTCATGGAAACACCCCCGTATCTTCCGTAACTTTCGACGTAGAACCATAAAATTCTCAGGATCGATAGATACACTAGAACTGATCTCACTGCACGGAAAGAGTCATCCTACGTGATATACACTGCACGCCAGCAGCGATGGAACCACCCATTTTTCCGGAAAATTATATTAGGGGGCAAAATTGGCACGAAATTCCTTCGGATTCGTGTTCAGGATCCCCGAATTACTACTAATACACAAGTCTCTTGAGAAATTTTCAGTCCTGAAAAATTCTAATTTGTTTCACTTCTCATGGAAACGCCCCCGTATCTTCCGTTATTATCGAATTATAATGACGAAATTCTTTGAATTGATGAATATCCCAGAAATGCAACTATTGACTCAATGGATTGTCAGTAGGGATATACACTGCACGCCAGTCGTGAACAATCAATTTATCGAAAAAAAAAAATTGTTGAAATTTCCAGGATCGATGGAAATTTTCAAAATATACCTATAGATTTTGTCAAACTAAGGAACGAAAGCAGCTCCCAATTAGTCTCATGAGGATACCCATACAAGAAAATTACTCGATGACTCTTTTGTGCAGCTAATGATGAGTTATGAATTAGTGGCAATATTGAATGCATAAGTATAACTCAGTTATTTTTCTCGTGTTTTCCGTGATCAACAAGAATAACAGTTTCATTGTATCATTGAATGATTAACCGCTAATTGGAATGGACCTTTTTATGCACCATGAGAAAACACTGTAATTGGAAAGTATATGTGCTAATATCACTTGGGATTTTTTTTTTCTGATGGGTAGTTTTTCCATAATCCGGGAAAAAGTGGGTTCGTGACGTCACGTTCACTAAAAGTTGATTTGGCATCGTTGTATGAGTTGCGAATCATGGAATTGTGACGTAATGACATTTGTTATTTGATACTTTGATAGGTTCGTTCGTTTGCTCCACGGAATAGAATATTATCAATCGTTTGTCTCTCTTTCTTTCTTGCATATATCTGATACGAGACACGAGATATGCAGAGAACTGCTGCAAATGAACAAGCTCTCCATGAATGTTTGGTATTGTCTCTAATCAGCCTTCTGAATATAACTGATAGAGTTTGATTTTGTATTGAAAAATTTCGGAAATTATTTTCTAATTTTAATAATATGAAAATGTCTAAAAAGTGCAATGTGCCCGGTTGTCTGAACACCAGTGAAAGTGTATCAAACTTTTGTAAAAAGCGGAAATATATGCTTTTGTGCAGAACTTTTTCAGGTGAGTACATCAAGGAACGATCTTTAATTTCACTCAATGCAAGTTTGCAAAATCATCGATCAGTACTGTATTTTATATCCAGTCCTATAAACATATTGTTCTTTGGTTCCAGCTGAAAGAAGATACTATGAATTGGGAATATGCTAGAACAACGGGATCCAAATTTATGTTCAAGAAAGATGTCTGTCCACATATCAACCTGAAACGACATTGGTCTGACAATGTTTCATCATAAGTACATGACCTACCAACGATGAAGAAACCCAAACCAAATGGAAACATCACTCCTTCAGCTAGTAAAACTGTGTTGAGTGACATTACATCCATGGGAAATATTTACTCAAGAGTTTCGAATAGTTCTTCTCCTAGCAGTAGCCAAGCTAGTACATTATCCAATTCACCAAAATAACACCACCAAAAAAAATTCTGAGTATATTCCTAGTCAGTCTTCATCCGATCCTGATTGTGAAAATATCGAAGGACAGCAGCGCCAGCGCTTATCTATTGCACTTATAGAAAAGAAGAGTAATTTTATTTGGGGATCCCTGAAAATGTTTACCACATTGTGAAATACATTACCAAAATTGAAGAAATTAAATATACGTATGTTCTGATAAGTTTAAAAAAGATACGGGTTGGGGATGTATACTCTCGATTGGCTGATGACTTTGATTGGAGTTAATCAAGTGTTCACAAGATTTTCACAAAAGCTGTGCCTATGATGGCAAATTGTTCACAAGAGCTTATATATTGGCCTGACATATCTGAAATTGAAAGAAATTTGCCGATCCCTTTCAGAGCTCGCTATAAGAAAGTTAATTCAATTATTGTCTGGAAATTGAAAAACCCTCTGATCCTGTTCGTCTGTCCATGACTTGGACAGAATAGAAAAAATGCAATACTGTAAAATTTTTAATATCTGCTACTCCAAATGGCACAATAAAATTAAATTTTATTTCAGGAGCATACGGTGGACGAATTCTTCAACAACTTTGTCGATAAGATTAATTTCTTCTATTTTGATTTGATGAATTAAAAAATACTTTAAATAACTAGAATGTGCAGTATTGTCAAAGTTTTCTAAGGTTTGTTGTCACATTCTCTTCATGAATGCCAATATCTTCAGTTTTTTTTTTTCTATAGCTTTGTAACCCTAGGAAAATTCTTACCATAGAAAATGTAAGCCTGTATTTGTAAAAAATAGATGAGTTAACGTCTTTACCTTTGAATTAGTATCCCTCAACAAAGAATTGGTGTGAAATAAGTAAATAATTTTGCAAAAAATTTACGAAATTTGTATGAACATATTTCAAGTCTATTCATTCTGAATTATCAATTATATTTTCAGTAGTTCAAACTTAATAAATATTTGACTCATCACATGAAGGAAACACTAACAGGTACCGAATATGAATTTATTTATATTATAATACAAACAGACAAAGCCTACATATATATTCACAGTATAATGCATTTATGATTGATTATATCTAAACAATCACAGAAAAAATAATTCGGCGAATACCCCAATGGATGAAAGTAAGTTCAACAGAAGCTTAAATCCCCACTTCATTTTGAAGAATTCATCCATTGCTTGATCCATTCTGTGTAAACTGTACAGATGCTAGATGAACATGAAACAAAAAAAGATTATGAAAGTAGTCCATGTCAGGTGGAGTTCTAATTAATTAGTAGAAAATTGTCTGCTCATTATAAGAGATTTATTTTTAGGAAGAAATATATGACTCAAGATTTTGATTTCAGGTTTCTAAATATTATAGAAAGATAAAGGTGAACATCGTAAATTGGTAGAAGATTAGTTAAAAATAACATAACATCACCGACTTACACAAACATTGAATTTAAAATGTCAACTCATTAATTCAGTCGATAACCTATGTTATATTAATCAGTTGACATTTTAACTTCAATGTTTGTGTAAATCAGTGATGTTATGTTTATTTTTGTGGTAATTCTTCTATCAACTTTCACAACGGTCACTCTTGTATCTTTTTTATGTATATTTTAGAGAACCTGAAGATGGCAAAATACTTTGCCGAAATGAATTGCTAATTTCTTCCCTAGAAATAAATGCTTTTTACTGTGGAGCAGACTTCATTTTTTCTACTAATGAAAAAAAAAGCTTGATATTTTTTTCAAAGGATAAACAATAACTTTTTTAATGAAAAATCAAAGTGGTTTCAAATATAAATTAGAAAAAAAAGCATTTTCACTTTTATATTTCTTATGGAATAACCAGAGGTTGTGAAGTATCCCATGTTCAATTTTGATATAAAGTATCATTTAACCAATATATTAGGAGTAATTTCGACAAACTTGAAATAACTGAATAAAATAATCCTCACCTTCATTGGCAAATGCTCCACTGGGCCAATCAAAGGAGCTCGCGATCTCAGGGATTACACAGTTCTTTGATATATTCTGTATTCTGTGAATGTGCTGAAACATGAAATCAAATATATATATATATTTATATATAATGCCTGTGGCTTCCCGTTTCCCATTATCTCGTTTGGGTGCCATAATTGATTTTACAGCAAAAGTAATTTTCAAGTTAGGTTACACACGAATTCTCCATTTGTAATAGAGAGCCAAAACACCAATGTTCATGACCGTAACTCAAAAACTAACCGGAACCCCATAAAAAAATGTACCCCTCATTTGACCCCTTTAGGGGGTGATTTTCAAAAAGAAAAGCTCAAATACCAGTTTTCAATATACACATACCTTCAGAGGCCGAACAGTCTAAACACGGACATTCTAGGACATTGCTTCTTCGTCTATCTGCACCAAACAATTATTAAAATAATTGTGGATTTCATGTTCTCGTGTGAGCTTTGCTTTCACATTGCAGACGTTTTCTTGGCGTTTCAACTGTATGTAGCCAACAGCATTATCACCACTGGAGTCACTGGTAGATCTGTAAAAAGATAACTTATACTTTTTTGATGCGAATAAGTCAGTTGAAAATAATCTCGATATTTATTTTTGCTATATACCTAACACGAATTGCTTACCGTTTTCACATTTTTCATTTCAGCACTCAAAAAAGTCATGTTTGTTAAATAAAAAGAGTAAATCATCTCATAATCCACCCTTGGCAAATTTTCCGAACCTGTTTCATTATAAACACACCAAATCGTTTATGATATTAGGAAATTAATAAGTTGATAAAAATAAACATTGATGGTTAACCTCAAATCTCAATATTATTTTCATGGGAACTGTCTGTAACATTTGCGGTGTTGCCAATGATCGGTCTTCATCAAAAGGAAGGCCCGTTCAGAAACTTTGAATGTTTTGAATAAAGAAACCCGTTTTTGAAATGAGTTTTTTTTTTAAGAGTCTATCAATAAACAGAGTTCAATTATAAATTAATGGTGTATATCAAGCAGTGAGCTATATTTTTGACAAGAACAGTAATGCGTGTTTCTGAACACCTGAACGTGGATTATGGAGGGGGTAGTTTTCGATGAACGTGACGTCACGGGTACTCTTTCAACCGCAATATCTTTTCGAAATAAAAAATATATGATGGCATTCTAAGTCAATTGGACGTTTCAAATGAAAACCAATCGACCTATATAAGTTTTGGAATTTTTTTTTCCTAAATGGAAAGGTCCATTATATTTTTTTGAAACTTTGGACTTTTACTGTGGAGAAATTGCATTTCAAATTAAATACGAATGGTTCGTGAATAATATAATTTTTACTTTACCAGAAGAATAATTGAATTTCAAATTATACAATATTCACACATTCTCAAATTATAGTTTCTTCTATCAATCCCCCCTCTGATAAGATACATTTTTCCAGTCTCTTTCTGATATTTCTCCCAACTTTCCTCAGTTCCTCTCGTGTAACCTCTTGGCATGCTTCAGTAATCTTCGCACGGAGATCATCACGAGTGAGCGGCCTATTCTTATAAACCTTGTTTTTTCATGTTTCCCATAAATGAAAATCCATCGAGGTTAAATCAGGCGACCGCGGAGGCCATTCTACAAGGGGGCTATTGGGTCCAATCCATCTCATAGGTAAATTCATATTAAGCCACTCCCTCGTTATCCTATAATTGTGCACCGGTGAACCATCCAATTGAAAATCACGTTATTTCTTATAACCACAGGAAGTTCCGCAATGCCTCTGAAAATTCATTCTCCAGGAAATTGACAAATAGTTCTTCATTCAGATTTCGATCGAACAAACAGGGTCCTAAGATTCTATCATCCAATATCCCACACCATACA
Source organism: Gonioctena quinquepunctata (assembly GCA_018342105.1). Taxonomy (NCBI): domain Eukaryota; kingdom Metazoa; phylum Arthropoda; class Insecta; order Coleoptera; family Chrysomelidae; genus Gonioctena; species Gonioctena quinquepunctata. Next base: position 7,899 of record JAFIRS010000196.1, read on the forward strand.
TTGACTTTGATATTTGATTTTGACAATTTACAACCCAATGGGGATTTTCTTCAGTCCAGAATCTCATATTCTGGGAAGATACCTCTCCATTGGTGGTGAAAGTCGCTTCATCGCTAGATAAAATGTTCAAACTTCACACTCTCACTCTTACGCATAAAATTATAAAAACGGAGAAGCCCCCATATATATATGGTGAACTCAGATTCCTAAAGCATAATAATGTTAATACTAGGAAAAAACAGACTTTACAGATTCCCAAGCATCGCACCTCACTCTATAAACGAAGCTTCATTTACACTGCTTCCAAGCTTTATAATAATCTTCCGACTCCTTTTAGGGATTATTCAATAATCAATTTCAAAGGAAGACTCAAACTTTATTTTTTATCATTGGAATCTTTAGTAACCCAACGTTTCACGAACCTTACCAATGTAAACCTAACCTGAGTACATGTATTTAATAGTTAGTATTATTATTTAGTAGTTACTTATATGCGTATATATGTTTAATGTGAATATGTATGTAAATTTATGATATGTGTGTGGGTATATTTATTGTATTAATTGCATTGATATATATTTATTGTTTGTTATATCTATGAAAATATTAACTTCTGCCACCACTATCATATTCTGTTTGCATTTGTATATTTGATCGATTTATTCTTGTTTATTTTATTTTTTTTCTTCAAATTGTTTGTAAAAAAATTGGTTGAGTTGAAAAACAGCTCTCAGCTGACACTTCACCATTTCATATTACCTAAAATATGAATAAAGGCGATTTATTATTATTATAATCATCATTATTATATAAAATGTTCTTTATAAAATGTTATTTAGGTAGTTTCTTTGTGCCCGTAAACAAAACTCCATCCGTCTAATTTCGTCTCCTGGATGTAGGGTGTGGAGAAATTTGGGTTTGAAAGCATGCATTTTATGTCTTTTCAAACACCTCCAAATTTTAATGTGGCTTATGTTGAGCTGGAGTGATACATTTCTCAAACTTATATGAGGATCAGCTCGATAAGCCGTCAAAATGACATAATCTTCAATATGGTGCCTAACTAGTTTTCTATCCTCCGTAACTTGGCCGGTGCTTTTGAAGGGGTTAAATATTTTGAAAACTGTTCCTGGGCCAATTGAAGGTTCGTGCGGATGTCTTCTGTTGAATTCAGAGGCTGCTTCACGGTAAGACCTCGTACTTTCACCAACCAACAACACGATTTCAACTTTCTCTTCAACAGATCTACGAACCATCTTCAAAAACGAAAAAAGCGGGAACAACGCAAAAACAACAGGAACAACAGTAATAATTGGAAATAATTCGTGGAAACTAGACTGGTGGTACTATCAAATTCAACGTCAAATACAAGTTGTGAGTAAATATCAATAAGGAATTGTTTTCCATGGCAATGTCAAGGCACACTCTGCTTTTGATTGACTTCAATCCTTTCAATTCGATGAAAAATGATCTGTTCGTTCATTCATATGTAGATAACAATGGAGAAATAATATGAGATTTCGTATTTTGTGGTGAATTGTAAAGATCAAATAACATTTCATGAAGTAAAAATATGATGTGCGATCAAAATCTAAACAAAGAAATAGTTCATTTCTTTGAAAATTAATTTTCCGATGCGTTTGATGAGTTTCGATGAATGTGGGGAAAAATATAATTTTGTGGATGGTTCGGATTGATTCACATCGAAAAACAAAGTATACAAGAACAACCTGAAACATATACATGGGGAAACTGAGAAGAGAAATATTAGAAGGAGGCTAAAAATGTATAATATTAGAGGGTGAATTGGAGGAGATTTTGTCATTCAAAATGCAATAATTCAACCAATCCTTCCTGTTACGTGTGCCGCAAAAAATGAATTCATTATCATTTTATGCATTACTGAAAATAGACATTTTTCACGAACCATCCGTAATTCATTTGAAATTTGATATTACTGGAATCCAAGTTCAAAGTTATAAAAACATTGATTTGTTGAAAATATAAACAGGATGTTCATAAAATCAGATGTGGAATCATCTGCGACTGGAAGATAAACTTTAGTCACTATCTTCCATCGGCAAAATAACCTCTTGTGGGGTATTCATGTTGAAAAGGGAAACATTCTCAATTGAATATTGATAGAAATATTTTTCTGTGAATTGAAAAATCCACGATTAAAATGAAGTTATTTTTTGTGAATGTCTAACAGAAAACAACTACTTCCCCGGCTAAAGCCACGCTGGACATTAAACTACATCTGATAGATATTCTGAAAAGGCCCTAACTCAAAAGAAAAAATCTGAAATTGAAAATTTGCATTTTCATTCAGATAGTTATTTGATTTTCTATTCCAGTCTTAATTAAGAACTCATGAAAATGAATGAGGCAAAGAAGAATGTTTTCCAAAAGAGTACTCACCAGAAATCATTCGTTACATTGACGCAGGAGAGACATCGCATTCACTAGGTCTTCAATACATTTTTGTCGACGAAAATCTATTTCACGCTTCCACGATCATCAGGAAGACCGGAAGAAATGGGAAACACATTTTCAAGAAGCAATCTCCTTTGCAAAGATGGAAAAAGTTAGAATCATTTCTTTTGGAGAGACACTTTGAAATTAGTGTTTTCTGACATTAAAACCTGTCATGGGGTATGATAGATTGATTTGTTGAAAATATAAACAGGATGTTCATAAAAACAGATGTGGAATCATCTGCGACTGAAAAATAAACTTTAGTCACTATCTTCCATCGGCAAGATAACCTCTTGTAGGGTATTCATGTTGAAAAGGAAAACATTCTCAATTGAATATTGATAGAAAGATTTTTCTGTGAATTGAAGAATCCACGATTAAAATGAAGTCATTTTTTGTGAATGTCTAACAGAAAACAACTACTTCCCCGGCTAAAGCCGCTGGACATTGAACTACATCTGATAGATATTCTGAAAAGGCCCTAACTCAAAAGAAAAAATCTGAAATTGAAAATTTGCATTTTCATTCAGATAGTTATTTGATTTTCTATTCCAGTCCTTATTAGGAACTCATAAAGATGAATGAGGCAGAGAAGAATGTTTTTCAAAAGTTAGTACGCACCAGAAATCATTCGTTACCTTGACGCAGGAGAGACATCTGAATGAAAATGCAAATTTTCAATTTCAGATTTTATCTTTTGAGTTAGGGCCTTTTCAGAATATCCATCAGATGTAGTTCAATGTCCAGCGTGGCTTTAGCCGGGGAAGTAGTTGTTTTCTGTTAGACATTCACAAAAAATAACCTCATTTCAATCGTGGATTTTTCAATTCACAGAAAAATCTTTCTATCAATATTCAATTGAGAATGTTTCCCTTTTCATTATAAAAACATATTCTGGTCCGCGCAGAAAAATTGAATGATACATTAAGATTATTGTTATTGATATTCATTGAAATCCATTGTCCAATTCTTAATATTATAAACAGTAAGTGCGGAGTGCGGAGGTATAGCACAACTCACCTTCTGTGAGGAGAGACATGTGATAAGAAAATTAAGTTGATGAATACCAAATCCATATCGAATCTAGTGTTCATTTGAAATGAGATGCATTTGGTGCACATACTTATTTCAATGGCAGTTTGTTACTCCGTTTATTCCATTCGATCGGAAGTGCATTGTATGATGTCAATTAGGACAAGGCCACTTATTTGATAGGTGCACTTTCAGCATATCTATCAATCTAGAGAGTTTCATAATTCTCGAAAAGAAAGATACGGGGGCGTTTCCATGAGAAGTGAAACAAATTAAAATTTATCAGGAATGAAAATTTTTCAGGAGACTGGTGTATAAGTAGTAATTTGGGTATCCTGAACACGAATCCGAAGGAATTTCGGGCCATTTTTGCCCCCTAATATAACTTTCCGAAAAAATGGGTGGTTCCATCGCTGCTGGCGAGCAGTGTATATCACATAGGATGACTCCTTCTGTGCAGTGAGTTTATTTTCAGTGTATCTATCGATCCTGATGATTTTATGGTTCTACGTCGCAAATTACGGAAGATACGGGGGTGTTTCCATGAGAAGTGAAACACACTGTATTGTGCAAATAAGAAAATGCATACAAATACTGAGTTGTGTAACTGACATAATATTAATTCTGGAAATAAATAGAAGTGTAATGTTTCTTCATTCCACTGATGCCTCGACATATCCACCTTCCCGTTCAATGCATATAATCGTTATCATGGCAAATTCACGTAATACATTCCTTATCATTTCTGGAGAAATTTCCTGGCATGTTTCTTGAATTATCCTCTCCAAATGGCCAACATCTTGAAACGGCCCTTCCTGATAAACTTTTTGTTTCAAGCAACCCCATAATAAGTTTTCAGGGGGGGTTAACTCAGAGGATCTAGCAGGCCAAAAAAGATCAGAATATCTGTGAATAACTTTTCCATGGAATGTATGTTCAAGATATTCCCTAACATTCAATGTACTGTGGCATGCGACACCATCTTGTTGGAACCAAATACATTGACGTTTTTGTAAGGGTAGTTAGATAACGATCGGCATTTATAGATTGGCGAAAAAAAAAAGGTCCTATTAATATATTCTTATAAATGCCACACCACACTTTCGTCTTAAATGAATATTGGTCGAGAGACAAAATTGGGATTTTCATCAGACCACCAGCGACAATGTTGTGACGAGACAGTTCCATTTGACGAAAATGTTGACTCATCGGAAAAAATTATACGCCTCGTAAAATAAGGGTCCTCTTCTAATTTTCTTTGGATGAGATGGCAAAAATCAAAGCGCCTATCATAATCCCTTTCTTTCAATGTGTGAACGATTTTTGGTTTGAATGGTCTGTATTTATTCAGTTTTGAAATTCATGCCGCTGTATCTTTTCTATTTCATCGACGACTTCTTTTTGCGCAATGACATTTTCTACAACTGACATCATTACTTCAAACTGCGTATTCTCATCGGCAACCACTTTTCGGCGTTTTCCATTAAATTTATTGTTGATATTTTTTTTTTACAATTTTCGATATTTTCAAATATAAAGGTACTTTACTCCTGAGTAGAATTCATATATTTTGACATACCGCGTATACGACTGACTTTTTTTTATATCTGATGATTGTATTTTAGATTTTAGAATATGCAGAATTTGTTATAAAGAATCACTTTTTCTCCTAAAATCAAAAATAAAAAAGTTTTCCATATGGTTCCAACTCAGTGATACATACTGTATATATATATATATATATATATATATATATATATATATATATAGATTCGTCCTCCCATCCTTGTGACATCCAAATACAAAAATTTCATCCACATTGTGACATCCTGCGACGTTGTGTCATCCAAATTTGGATGTCACAACGTTTTCTATGTTCTTAAGTCCATTGGGCGATGAAGGGTGCAGGGGGTACCTATTTTGAAAGGATGTCACAAAGTATGGAATCTATGATAGAAGAAGTTCATATACATCCTCGGATGTTGTATATTTGTATACACTGAGAACGTATTTCTAGTGAACATATACTACTCTGTGACATCCTGCAGGTATACAGTGAAATCAGTCCGTGATGAGTTGTGACATCCAACAATTGGCAACGCCTGAAAAACATTTCTTGGAATATTCTATTTTTAGAATATGTATATTCTTATTTTTCTCCACTGTCAGTGCATTGTGTGACTTCCAGGAAGCCATTGAGTGTCGTGAAAATACGGAGTTTTGCAAAGAGGTAAGGTAAATATATTTTTATGGATTATTTGAGATGTCTTTGAATTGAGTGGTTTTGGAACTATTAGAAAAAGTAGATGATAAAACTTCCGACCATGATATGCAAGGTGAATTTTAATTACAAGTCATTCAATTATCTTGAAATTGGGCAGGTATTCTCAATCGGTGATAATGTTTTACGATTTTTGTTAGACAAGGACATAAATTGGCGAACAAATTTTGTGATTATGGTCCGATTGGATTCAAAATTGGTGTGTGGTTTTCGGGTTGAGTAATTATGCTTTTTTTTTTCAAACTTCATAAAATCAAGATAGCGTGTGAGATTTATGATTTTTTTAGGGTCGGAGAATATTATTTTTACAAGCTTTTATTTAGTTCGTTTGTTTGGTTCAAATCTTGAAAGTGAATTTCGACCGACTTCTAGTCGTCCGACTGATTTGAAATTTGGCAGGTCTCCATAATTCCGGTGACAATGCATTATGGGATTTTTGTTAGAGAAACTACGGCTCCAAGATGGCGGACGAGATTTGAAATTATGGTTCGATTTGATTCAAAATTGGTATGTGGGGGTTTTCGAGATCTGAGATTACGAATTTTTCAACAAAATTTATAATTTCATTGGTCTGATTTCAGTCAAAATTGGTATGCGGCGGTTTTTGCGGTCGGAGATTTTGATTTTTTTGTCAAAACTTATGAATTCAAGATGGCGACTTCCGGATGGCGGACGAGTTTTGAGATTACGGTCAGATTCTATCCAAAATTGGTGTGTGGGAGTTTTTGGAGTCGGAGATCATTATTTCTTTCAGCTCAAAACATACAGAGAAGAGGCCTTCTAATAACGATGGTCTATTAGAAATGAATAGATTGAGACAAACTTACTAAAAAGCAAAAAATTAAATGACTAATAAAAAACATTTTTAAAGACAAACTTTCATGTAAACCGTGTACCAAAACGTATAAAATAAGTTTCAGTCATCGCTGACAATAATTTCATTATTTTTGTTGAAATATTTGGTTTCGAAAAATTAAAAGAAAATAATTACAGAATATTTTCAAAGCCAATCTTTTTTCCAAATGCACTAAAAACGAAAAAAAATACATTTAGATATATTTTTCTATAAGTAACAAATTCCAGTGCTTGCCACGAAAAATACTTTGGAATTATTCTTTAATAACAATAAAAAAAAGGCAATCGGTGAATTTTTTTCCACCCAAGCAAAGTGTTGTGGTCATCCAAAAATTACTTCATGTGAAAATATTTTTTGGAGTTTTTTAGGTATATGCGGAAAAATATTTTTGCACACCCATCGATCTATCTGTAAGTCTGTCGGTCTATCTGTCTGTTTGACTGTTGGTGCTCTAACAACCGAGTGCATCATGATATCAATATTGTTGTTTTGATGTGAAAAATATTACTTTGAGGATATCGCTTCATTTTTAAATTTACCTAACAGCCTTGTCAGAAGTTTTTGAGAAACTATACTTTACAAAAAAAATTATGAATATATACTGCGGTTTGGAAGATATCATTGGCAGCGGTATTTTCTCTTGAAAACTGGTGAACTGTATGTCTTTATTGTTGATTTTTTCCCTATAGATCATGTCGGCAAGAGTGAAACGAATGTTGATGATGGCAACGGAGAAAGACCAGTATACAGAAGATAGACTCAATCAGCCCATGTGGGAAAAAACTAAGGGCTCCAATTTATATGATTTCAACCTCAGCTATTTACGGAAACACTTCGAGAAAGGTACTTAGTTGATATCTCAACCAATTTAAATAAATTATGTGCATTTTATGTGACTCTTGTTTTCAAACTTTTTAGATAGTGAAAATGGGGCAACAGTGAATGAAAATATCAATCCTCAAGACGTTGAAGATTCATTGTTCTCTAAATATTCATCCTCTATGGTTAATGAAATGACTAATGCATCTTCTTCTGTTGGTTGTGGAAAAACTTCCAATGAAAACTATGTCAACTGCAACTCCAATATTTCCAATTTTGATGTCACCACTCGGAAAATCAATATCCTGTTCTTTGAAATTATACCACCAGTCGATCTACCCGTACAATCTCCAGAACCACATAGAAATATTTGTATCTTTTTAATTCATAAAAAATTCAAATTTTGCTTTTTTCATATCCCAACCAAACCCCAATGGTTATATCAATAAATTATTTAAATTTATATATTTATATAATATTTTATATTTTCATTGGATTAGTATCAAGGGTTGATTTAGTTATTGATCATGAGTTCTCACTATTTTTTACTCACTCATTCATATTTATTTTACGTTTCTAATGATATAAAATTTGGATATTTTGATGTACTTCAAATCAATGAAGACGACGCGACGAGCAATGTACAACAACTCTCCAATTCGTCTATTTATGTCAAAAAGAAATGCGACTCATGGAAACAAACAATAACTGAATTAATAACAATTTCAAAACATCCAGAGTGAAGAGCTCTGGGAAACAAGAAATATAGTTTTTTCTACTACTAGTTCTAAAATACACCATTATGTATTATATCTTCGACCTGGGAATTCGTTTTCCCACTTTTGAATAATAAAACAAATGAGAGTCACAAGTTGATTTCGGAACGAACCACTCATGAATTTTCGTCTCATTTGGAATGTTATTCCCATGAGAGCTATAAGTGACATTCATACTCATTAACATTTGAATGGGGATTAGCAGTTGGTTAGTGTTTGATGTTGTGATCGAAGGATTCCCGGTTCGATCCCTGGCATCGCGTGTGAGTGAGCTTCGTCGGTGGATAAAAGATCAAAATGGGATCTCTAGTACAGTTGCGCAGTATCCATCGGAAGAACTGCAAGCGCCGTGGAAAATCTCGCGGAAGCAAACCTTGACGCGCTGGTAATGATATGGGTATGGATGTTTTCGTGTAAAACCCTCCAGGTAGTTGAATGAGAAACATCACAATCCCGTGCCATTTGTCGAGTACTCATACCAGGATTTCCCTCGATAATTTTCAAAATCTCTTCATCTCTCACTGGGTCAAATCTGACGTATTACCGAAGGAATTTATAAAAGTTTTATAGTTGGGAAGCCGGCGATTAGAAAATCTTAGCGCGTACAACCTCTGAGCTTTAAGTCCGTTATCATTAGCCATACCATAAACAAAATATATGTCAGCCAGATGTTCAAATGAATATGGTTCATTTTCCATTTTAATGTTAAACAAATACACGATGAGATATCCACCAACTTTCAAATAATGTGAAAATACTTCAAAACCTAAACGTCAAAATGAAAATATTAGTCAAAACCCACTAACTCTTTTTCGTTGTTTCGTTGAAAAATTTAATCAACCCAATTACAAAAAAAAAGTTAAAAATTAAACAACGAATTCATTTCATCTGTTAGAATCCACCAGCGGCGCACTACAAAAAATTTCATGAGGTGAAAAACTTGATCGACCCCTGAAAAAATATCTACCTGTAGATTCTTACAATGACTAGGCATACTGGATGATGTGAACTCTAAAACGTAACACATATTTCAAATTTGATCTTAATATCGCAGAAACTGAAAGAACTATGAAGACAAAAACTAGAAACTTTAATGCTCTGTAGATCGGTAACAATGCGTTTGCGGACACATGTTTATGGAAAACGAAGTCTAACGTTGACCTGGAAAATATGCATCCGAAATTTTTATACTGAATTTTGAAACACCCTATATAGATAATGATGTGCTAGTAGTGGACAAAGTATATATATATACACTGCATCTTTTATGGTCCCCTCCTGTTGACTTTTCAATGGTTTGACGTAAAACAATGAAAAAAGAAGACTCGCCTCGCTTCCTTCATTCCCTCGATTAATGCTCCTCGGAAACTACTAGAACTAGACTGAAAAAAAAAAATCGGAACAATTGCGTGTTATTACTATTATTGCCTAGAAATGTGTTTTTTCAACCCTAAGTTGACTATTTTATTTGAATCGTGGCAACATTCCAAGGATGTCACAATATGCGTATTTGTTTTGAGGATGCTTCTAAGTATAATTTAATTATATGGAAAAAATTCCCCTTTTTAACGTCAATATTTTTACCGGATGTCACAAGCTACGCTGGACTAGTATATATATATATATATATATTATATATATATATATATATATATATATATACATTGAATTGATTGCTGTTGAAGGCAAAAAAACTATATTCCCCGCATCGAATTTCCACAATTAGTACCTGGGAGAATGAAAACAAATGTTAACTTTCAACCCGAATGCTCTTTCTCCGTGTAGACTTGGACATTTTCTTTATAATAGTGATTTTTGTCACGTTCAGTATAGTAGCAGACGATGAGTTCATATGATAGTGAGAATATTATTACGATAGGTCGCTTCCATAAAAAGAAACTCTCCAACTCATGTTATTCTCTACAATAAGGGGATTAGGACGTAGAAACAGATGTGGTTGCCATGTAATACAACTTAAGACCACCCCTGAGAAAATCTTGACCCGAGTCAAGAGAGATTTAGGTTTCGAATGACAACATAGGCGTGGGATTTCAGAGCGTGTAAAGATGTCATTGAGATTTGGAACATACACTCCCCTTGTTCGAATGGAAATGGCATTCACTATTGTTCTGTTGAACAGGATAATGAAATTTCGAATCAGACAGGGTGACCATAGGTGGTAGGTATGGTAGGTAATAAACTGAACAATGAAATTTGTATACTTTTGAGTTATATTAATTATTTGTAGAGTTTTGAAGTTCTACAACTAGAACAAATTCAGTTGTAAATTATTGTTATCCAATTCAGTTTCTCACGTAACAGATAATGGTCAACACAATCGAAAGCTCGAGAAAAATCAATACATAAACCAAGGGGGATCAACTTTGACTCAATGGCATCGACAATCTGAATATTCAGATCTGTTGAACTACGCCCCTGTTTTCCACGAATCCGTGTTGGTTACTGGAAATTATATTATTTCTCAAACAGAAGTTTGACAGCTGTTCGTTTAATAATTGGAGTACCCATTCGTGTGCCATTTTTGTAAAGTGGGCTAATCAAGGAAGATTTCAGTTTGTTAGGGAAAGTACCTTGGGTGAAACTTAAATTTATCAAGAAAGTGAGGACACTGCTGATACCATATTTACACAGCTTCAAAATGTTGTTCGATATTTTGTCAAGACCACTAGAATTGCACGGTTTCAGTCTGTTTATGAAACCGACTACCTCAGGCTCAGTCACCGGCGCCAAAAAAAAATGATTTGTCATTAAGTTGTATTTTCGACGTCAGAAATTCTACATCATTTCCGCCTTTATCAGTTGCAAGACTGAAATGTCTAAGAAAATTATTGGCGACTACCCTCATCATCGAGTTGTTCATCATTTTCTATTATTTTCAAGTTGGCTGCTTTTTTTTACCTTGTACTTCCGAAATGATGTTCCACGTTGCTTTCGTTTTGTTTGTTGAAGAATTCATTTTATTATCAATGTGACTACGTTTTGCTTTAGATAGTTCCAAGGAATATTGTTAGTTCAGTTCCTTGTAATGATTTTTTAATTCCGGGTATTCCCTAGACAAATCTGAAAACAAAGCAAATTTTACTCCTCAACTTACACAAATCCTCGTTCATTCACTCTTTTCTTTTTCTTAAAGTCTCCTATTGCTATATTTAATTACGGGAAGAGAGAGATTGAAGTAATGAAATATGATACTGCTGAAACGTTCAGAAGCAATATTTATATCGTTATTAGAGACCTCTAACCAGGTTTCTTCACACAGGAAATTATTGAACCTCTCTATGTTTTCGGAATTCATATTTCTACCAATTTCATAACGGTTATCTTGTTTTTTAAGTTCTTCAACGTATAATATGTTGATAATTTGACAATAATGAACAGAAATTCCGTAATCAATGTTGAGAATTTTAGAATTTTCCAGAGAATCAGAGATGTTGAAATTATCCAAGCATGTGCTGGATGTTTCGGTAATCCTTGTTGGCAAAAATACCATTCTATTCCTCTACCCTTACTCAGAAACATTATACATTCTCGTTTTATATGGAAACAGCTTCAATAACCCAAATCACCTAAGTTGGAACAAAACTAATCAAATATTTGTGGAATAAACATTTTGCGGGAGAATAATTATGAAAACACGCTTAAGTCTTGTCACTGGGTGTAGTCGTGCCCTGTAACTTGATGCATATGAGCTTATCCAATATTCTCAACCCGCAAATAAAATTTAAACCAACTAATATTTGTAATTCAAACTCAATTATACATTATTTATCCTTGCTAAGTTTAATGTTTTCCAGAACAATTCTATGTATGGAGCGCAAAGGTGGTCACGTAGAATATTGAAAATTTGTACATTGTTTGTTTATTGAGTTTTTTTTTATTTTTCCACATCCACCTAAACAATACTCAATTCAGTTAGGATCAATAATGTATTATTTAGTTTTAATTACAAGTATTAGTTGGTTGAAATTTCATTTGCGTGTTGAGAATATTGAATAAGCTCATGTGCATCAAAATACAGGGCCTGACTACACCTAGTGACAAGACTAAATCGTGTTTTCATAATTAATCTCCCGCAAAATGCCTATTCCACAAATATTTGATTAGTTTTGACCCAAACTTATGTGATTTAGGTTATCAAAGATGTTTCCAGATAACACAAGAATGTATAATGTTTCTTAGTAAGGGTAGAGGAATAAAATGGTATTTTTAATTTTTTTTTCAATCTGGTTCTAAATTGATAGAAGGGGTCCTCGTTGGATTCCAAACAAATTTTCTCCATAAAATTTTCGATATCTTGTCAATTTGACCTATTTTTTGGCACCAGAGAAAACTTGTTTGTATTCCCGCTAAATCTGAGGTCACGTGATATAAGTCGCAGTGGATTTCTTAGTTGACAGACATGCAGAAACGAACCGCCTTTAGAGTTTTTCAGAAATTTCAATTACAAATTTTTTTCCCAAATGTAGCCAACTTTATGACGGACACTCTATATATATATATATATATATATATATATATATATATATATATATATATATAAATATATATGTGAAAGTGGGAAATTATTGTACGTGAGGAATAATGAAAAATGAATTTGTGGCATAATGGACAGATTATTAAATTAAAGAAAAAGAGCATCCTCAGCGGATGAACTGACAATTAGCTTCGAAGCTCATTGGAGCATTCGAGGTTGAATCGACACACACTCATGAACACTTTACTTCCTTTAATTTAATATGAATGTTGGAGTGAACGATGATGTTTGGGTGAATGGGTACCGGGTCTCGACGGCCACTGATAAGTTCGTTCGATTTTTCGATTCATTCATTCACATTAAATTGGAGGAAGTAAAGTGTTCACGAGTGTGTGTCGATTCGTATAGCCTCGATAGCTCAATGTGAAGAGCGTAGGTCCGGCAAGCCTAAGGTTGCGAGTTCGAGTCTCGCTTGAGGATGCTTTTTTTCTTTAATTTAATAATCTGTCCATTGTGCCACAAATTCATTTTTCATTATATATATACATATAATATATATATATATATATATATATATATATATACACACAGTGTCACAGATAAAGTTCGCAACATATGGAAGTTTTTTTTATTAAGAGGTATAATGAAAATTTGACTTTTTTCTATGGGGTTATCTGAAACAAGAAGTGTATAAGCACAGACCATTTGCAAACAAAGAACATTTAGAGAATACCATTCGGGAGTGTTGTGCTAATATAAATCCCCTATTTATTAAAAATTCCACAAAGTCTGTGAATGAAAGGACTATAATTTGTATAGAACGGGAAGGACGGAATACTGAATGATGAATTCGGGTTCTTCATAAGATTATTGAGATAAATCAATGAATGTTACGATGTTTTGTTGTGAATTTGGTTACAGTTATTATGGTTTATTGTTTTTTACACATCCAATGGTGAAAATAAAGAATATGAGATTCATGAAATAAATTCAAGGAACGATGCGAAAAATTATTATTAGCTCGAAAATCACATCAAACATGTTGAAAAGGGAAACATTCTCAATTGAATATTGATAGAAATTTTTTTCTGTTAATTGAAAAATCCACGATGGAAGATGGTGACTAAAGTTTATCTTTCAGTCGCAGATGATTCCACATCTGATTTTATGAACATCCTGTTTATATTTTCAACAAATCAACACATCAAACAGTTTACATCCAACAGTCACACTGTTAAGTGTAAACTACATCAAAATATTTCGAACTCATCTGCAGCTAACGGGATACAAATCTGTTAAAGAAAGAAATACGAGTGTGATAAGAATGAAAAGAAATTCATTCATTCGATCACTGACATATCAACATCCAAACATTGAAAATCCGAATCAGTTTCACAATGAAATGAAAAAACTAGATGAACTTTGCAACAACAAAGACGAATTTCTGGAGGTGCATTTATTTTTTTTCTGATAACAGGCCAATGTGGGTATTTTCTAGGCATGTATGACATTGAAGTCTCGTATTTATCAGAATTATGATATTTGAATCTTGTTTCGTTCGAATCGGTAGAGCGAAAGATTCCAAAAATTTAAAAAATTGGGAAAAAGTCGAAGTGACAGTAGAGTGTCCAAATGTGGAGCAAAGGTATAAAATTGGAAACTAAGCAACTTTTTTCTTTGGCATTTTTCGAAATTTTCAAAAAAAACTGATTTTCGAAAAAAATGTCAAATTTGACAGGTTTAGAGGACCACATGACAAAAGGAAAGATTCTGTTTTTCACTCATTTTTCAAGCACAAACTAACTGCGAAGTAAAATTTTCATTATATCTATTAATAAAAAAAACTTCCATATGTTGCGTACTTTATGTGTGACACTGTATATATATATATATATAAATATATATATATATATATATATATATATATAATATCTTCAATTTCTCGGAATACTGGTCTGATTCAGTCAATTCGTATAATTCCTTTCAACGACTTTTCGACATAGTATTTATTATCTTCAGGTTGAAAACACTAAAATTAAAAACATGGAGTTTTGGACATATCTTACTTAAACACGATATTAAAATGTATGCACTCCAATATTAATAAAAAAAAACGGAATATAACACATTATGGAACACAATATAAAAATATATGTGATATATATGAGTATTCACAAATTATTTTATTCAAATTTCTGCATTTGCATCGTACGTACGTTGTTGTAGGTGTATGACTTCGATGTTATCGGGAATGGTTTATTTATCTTTCATGTTTTTTTACCCTCTTCATGAGTACACTGGATTGCTTGATTGAGTTATAGTATATGAACCTGACTGAATTTTTTTGACAGCATATTGAGATCAGTTTTCATTATTACTCCTAGAAATGAAGTTAAAAGAGGTTCTTATAAATCTGGCTTAAGATTTTGATATCATTTCTATTGTTAATGCTGTAGGTGTCTTTTTCAATATGTATCATTTCAAGGAATGTTCTTAGTCTTGGATTCCTTTCTTTGGTCAAAATTTCAACGTTGTTGGTGTCAAATTCATGTTGATTTTCTTTTTTGTGTTTGGATAGGGCTGTAATGTCTATTTTTGAGTGTTTGTGGGCTTGTATTCGTTTTTGTAAATATTGTTTTGTTTCATCTATATATGTACTTTGACAGTCTTGACACGGTAATCTATATCTGTATGAGTTGGTTTGTTTTTTGGTATTACTAGTTTTAATTTTGGATAAATGGTCTTATTCGTATTCTGGAGTCAGTGTGATATAGTTATGTTGTGTTTCTCTATTATTTTATTAATTTCATACAATTATTTGTGAAGGAATGTATGTTGTTGTATTATTTTCTTCATAAGCATTTTTATCGTAGATCGCATGTATTAATTTTTTTATTGTTTTTTTGTAAATGGCTGGGGTAATGATTTTCTTTTAAAATATTCTTGGTTATTTCTCAATTACTTTTTCTGAATTTTGGGTTGGCAAGCTTTATAGCTCTGTCCGTTCATCCAAAATTCAGAAAGAGTAATATAGAAATAATCAATAATATTTCGAAACAAAATAATTACCCCAGCCACTTTACAGAAAAAACAATAAGAAACGAATATATGCGATCTACAATCAAAATGATAATAAAGGAAAACAACAACATACATACCATTACCATACATAGACAAACTACGATTAAAATTAATAAAACAATGGAAAAAACAACTCAACTATATAACCGACTGAAAATACAACATTTATTCAAAATTAAAACTTACCAAAAAAAAAACAAACTCATACGGTATATAGAATATCGTATAAAGACTGTCGAAGTCTTTATATAGGACAAACAAAACAATATTTGCAAAACCGAATACAAACCCACAAGTACTCAAAAACTGATATCCAAACACGAAAAAAAAATCATCATAAATTTGACACTAACAACGTTGAAATTCTGACAAAAAAGAAATCCAAGAGTAAGAACATTCATTGAAATGATACATATTGAAAAAGACCCCTACAGCATTAACAATAGAAATGATATAATATTTAAGCCAGATTTATAACAACCTTTTCTAAATTTGTTTTTAATAGTAATAATGAAAACTGATCTTTACATGCTGCCAAAAAGATTACAGTCGGCTCATATACTATAACTCAATCTGAACAATTCAGTGTACACATGATGAGGGTAAAAAAGCATGAAAGATAAATAAACCATTCCCGATAACAGCTACAACAACGTTCGTACGATGCAAACACAGAAATGTAAAATAAAATAATTTGTAAGTGAATACTTATATATTACAGATATTTTTAAATTGTGTTGGAGAACGTGTTATATCTCAATGTTTTCAGTTGATTATTTAAGTATATACATTTCAATATTGAGTTAGGTAAGATATGTCTCAAACTACATGTTTTTAATTTTAGTGTTTTCAACCTGAGGATGACAAATACTATGTCGAAACGTCGTTGAAAGGAATTATGTGAAATGACTGAATCAGACCTCCATTCCGAGAAATTGAAGAAAAACAATAAATATATATATATATATATATATATATATATATATATATATATACAGTGTGACCCATTTTAAATGGAATCACCCCTGTAGAATATGCATTTTTCTGGCATTCTCAAAAAAAAAATTTTTTAATGTTAAGCATCAAAAACTGTATCTTGACAAAAATTTTCATAACTTCAGTTTCATTTCCAAGGCAATCTATGGCTTTTTTCTTCGTCAAAAACACCAAAAGTTTATAAGGCAATTTTTGTTTTGAATTTTGACTACACCACTGGATTCGAAGCCGTTATAAATCAAAACCATCAAAATTTCATAAAAAAATATTGGTGAACAACGAAGTTATAACAACTTTAATTTTGGAAACAAAGTATTTGATTATAATTTTTATTCAGATTATAGACATATTTGAAATCTGGCAACACTGCCGATACAAAGTAGAACACCAGTGAATTTGTACAGTCATTGGTAGGTGACTGAGCAGTCACCTACCAATACCTACACCTACAATAACGTTCGTACGATGCGAACGCAAAATTCTTATAATATAATTTTTTAACCTGAAGATGACAAATACCATGTTGAAACGTAGTTGACAAAAATCATATGAATAGACTGAATCAGAAAGAATCAGAAAAGAAATTAAAGAAAATATATATATGAATACAAAAATGAGAATTAAAACAAACCTGTTGATATGCAATAGAAAGATTTAATGTAGTGAAATGTTCTTCTGCAGTATACAAATAGGTCCTTCATTTTCGGCAAAGGGTAAGGATCAATTTATGTAAAAGGGTTCGGAGTTACTTTGGAGTCCCCACATTAACAAACTGAGCCGTCCTTTTTAGATACTGGCACTATCGGTGTACCCCACTCAGAGTAATCTATCGGTTCAATTACGTCCAAACCACATAACCGTTTTAACTTTTTTTTCACCCTATGTCTAATGGCAATGTCGGTCTCTGGAATATTTTCGGGAAACCATTGCTCCCGATATAATTCTCATCGATATTTGTCCCTTGTTGAAGGTGCTCTGTCGCAGTGAAAGTATACTATCATATTTGAAATTGAGAAATAATTAATCTCTTGGGAGGTCCTCGATCAAGTGAGAAATAATCAATCAAATAAATAGAAGTGACAACTCTTTCTTGATACTCTACATCACAAGATTGATTTTATCCTCGTTATTGAGAATGAAAAATTCTTGACTGCGATATTTTGTTGTCATATACATGTTTTCTGATATCCACGGAATAACTCGCCCCTGTTCCCAAATGAAAAGAGAATCCTTATTTGCATGATATACTATTGTCAGAAATATATAGAGAAACTTCTGGAAATGAACATAGTCTATGTTTATTTCAAAGTGGAAGTGGAGATGTGTGCACGTGGCATAACCGATCAAATATTTGTGTATTTCGTGCAAATTTTTTTCGCAGTGCGATTTTACCTAGATGGTCTTCTTCAGTGCTTGCCTTAAAAGTAACAGGGCAAGTGAACTTTAGATGTTTTTTTTGTGAACTTTTTGTTTATAAATCTTCAGGTAACACTTACTCATCAGCATAGCACAAGAAAAAATCCATAAAAAATAACGACATTCACAATGTAAAACATATTAAAATTGTATATGAGTAAAACAGATCAAAATTGTAGATATATCCAAGTTGAAGAGATAAAATTAAAATAAAACATGGTATTATTCATCACAGAAGTTAGCATCAGGTTGTACCCAATTTTGCTAAAATCAGAATTTCTAAAAATGTTGATCCAAGAATGAAAGACGTTATAGAGCAAAAATTGCTCAGACAAGCGATTTGCAAACATTATGCTCAATTGTGAACTGTTTTTTTATGATATGTTGAAAAGGGAAACATTCTCAATTAAATATTGAATAGAAATATTTCTCTGTGAATTGAAGAATCCACGATAAAAATGAAGTTATTTTTTGTGAATGTCTACAGAAAACAACTCTTCCCGGCTAAAGCCACGCTGGACATTGAACTACATCTGATAGATATTCTGAAAAGACCCTAACTCGAAAGAAAAATTCTAAAATTGAAAATTTGCATTTTTATTCAGATTGAAGAATGAGGCAAAAAAGAATGTTTTCCAAACAGCGTGGCTTTAGCCGGGGAAGTAGTTGTTTTCTTAGACATTCACAGAAAACAACTTCATTTTTATCGTGGATTTTTCAATTCACAGAAAAATCTTTCTATTCACTTGAGAATGTTTTTCTTTCAACAGAGAGATTATCTTGACGATGGAAGATAGTGACGGAAGTTTATCTTAAGTTGCAGATGATTCCACATGTGATTTCATGAAAGTACTGTTCATATTTTCAACAAATCAATTGTATGATATGCTCATTGGGAAACTTGAATTTTCAAATTTTGAATCGTTACTAAATGAATATTTGAAAAAGCAACAAAAAAGCAAACATTTACGAAAAAAAAAAAAGATTTGTTAATTCAACCAAATTTATTTGTCCACTCTTATTGGCTTGACCCGACTGAAAAAAATCCATCCCAAAACACAGGTGTATTCGTTCGATGGAATCATTATATTGCGGTGACAAAATGGATTTCTCAATGCAATGCTGATATTCCATGTGTTGAAATTATATTTCAACACAAATATAATTATTATTATTTGAATCAAACAACGGAAATAGATTAATTCAAATAGACGAATATTATATTGGTTGAATAATATGCGTTCAGCGTTCACACAACTGACCTTGACTTAGATAATGTTACCGAATAGCAAAGCCAACTTATCATCGTTGCGACGTCTGGACTTAAATGTCTGGTGTAGGCTCTCATGCTCGGTTGCTATTTTGGTTAATTCAGTGAGTTACTGATCTGAATAAATATTTTTAATGAGGAGATCAGCTCATTTTGTAGAATTGACATTTTATTGAATTCATCAATTCGACACTTTTTTGTTATTTGAAAAAGAGTTGGTCAATGAGATATTTGGTTCATGCAAATTAGTTTCAGTTGATGAAACTTTAAATTTAAAAAAAGAAATTAAATTTGATCCAAAACCAAGAAATAATTTCATTTATTTCGAGATTATATTTTGTCGTGCATATACGACACTTTCATTTATTCGATTCAAGTTAATTTTATTTGTTTCAAAAATTTGTTTTTCTGTGTAGGAATACAGAACAATTTTCAAATTACATATTGCTTGATAGAGTGAAGAATCTTTCAACACCGACTTTGATGAAGAGGAGATGGATCTGTTGAATTTGGGTTTCGAAATTCACTTCAGAATCCACATTATCTGAGAGGCACATCCTAGAATTTGCAATCGAGTTAGATGTGGTAATAGAATAACTATCATGAGAGACCAATGAAAAAACACATTAGAAACGAAGCCCAGAGCTTCCTTTACAGAGCTAAAAATAACAAACAATCCTCCAAAGTCACCCATGGAACAAAATTTCAATCCACTCTTAAAAGAGTCAAACATAAGGCCAACATCAATAACCGTATTTTTTCAAAAGCCGATAATGGTAATTGCTTAGTAATTCAAGAAAAACTAGAATACATAGACAAAGTAGAGAAATTTCTTTCGGAACGCATTTCCAAATCCCTACCAACCAACCCACTTGATGGCTTCATAAGAAAGTTGAAAACATACAAAAAGAACAGTGTTTTTGGAAGAACATTTTGTCCCACACACCCTAATTTCTAGCAATCCCATCATACCTCGCTTGAATGGTCTTCCTAAAATCCCCAATGTTGACGTTCCAATGAGACCAGTAGTAAGCTTCACTAATACTCATGTGTTCATCCTGGCTTCTTTTCTATATCTATTCCCTATATATTGGAGATCTTACCAACTCCAAAGCTTCACATTCAGTATTGAACACCTCAGATCTAATTGGAAAATACAGTCTATAAACCTCCCCATTGAAAATTGCCTACTGCTGTTTTTTTTATGTGAACAACCTTTTCACCTCAGTCACACAAGGGGACACCGTATCATTAGTGAATGAGGTGTTGAGAGCTGCTAATGTAGACGATAAAAGCATATCACAGATTTGAATTCTAACGAATTATATTTATCCCCGACTTTCTCACTTTCAACAATAAATTCTACAACAAACTGAAGGTCTCGCTATGGGAAGTTGTCTTCCACCTATCCTAGCAGATATCTTCAAGAGTAGTTTGGAAAGTAAGTACATTGTGACTGATAATGACATGGGAATTCTTTACTAGTATAGATATGTGGATAATTGTTTGGTTTTCATAAATGAGAATCAGAATACTGATGTTCATCTTCTGAATAAAATCAGTAAAATACACCCAAACATCACATTCCATTGTAGATCGAATGTTTTCAATTGCTATGTTCATGGCTCTCGAATACTGCATTATACTTTTGAATACAACAAAGAAATGAATACTTGAAACAAAACCCACAATAATTGTTACGATCCCAACTTAATTGACTATCTCATAAAAAAAAATCAAAAATAAAATGGAGAAAAAATTGGCCTTTCCAATCATCAATACGATGATAAATATATTTCAATTCCCATCTTGAATAACAACTACTTGATCCCAAATTTTTCCAAATGAATAAAAGTGAGGTGGACAACATAAAATTTCCTATAAGACCAGTAATAACCTGAATAGATATTTGGTCAACACAAAAGACAAACGTAAAAAACTATCAAAAAGCGGTATTAATTAATAAATTGAATTGCATCCTACATCGGTAGAACCTGTAGACATTTGAATGTCCGCATGAATGAACACCTCAACATAATTATAATAATTTTATAAACCATTTTGGTAGAGTGTGTACATATGGGGAGTCATATGAAGATGTGTGTAATTTTTCCACCATTACCTAGATAGATAAAATTATTGATATCGCATAATGCATTACACATAGGGTAAAGTCATTTATATAGAACAACAGTGTCCATGAATAAACCACAAGAATTATGTAAAATTAAAAACATATTAAGAACATTATGACAGCAAGTATATGTAAAATTAAAACCATAGTTACAGCAAGAGCAGAAAAAAGACGACAACATAACACAAGATACATATTTGAAAGTATAAATCATACTGAAAACATCTAAATATTCTTGATGAGCATAGTAAAATTATCAGTCAGCTAACATTCGTTCTATTAATGAATATTCTGTCACTGACAAGTTGAAACCATGGTTAAAGCAAAACGGAAAAGCTAACTGCAGAGATGGCAGTATGGTACAAGATATATATGAAAGATAGCATTAGTCATAATAAAAAAAAATCTTGATGAGAATAGTAACATTTATTGATCACCAGACATTTTATTTAATTGAAAAATATTCTGTCACCTTCAGAAGTTTTAATTTCAGTGGTTAGTTTGTTGTAGAAACTAAGTGCATTGTAGAGAATTTTGCGGTTCTGTGGTTAGGTATTCTCAAGTGACCACCATGACGTGTGTGATAAGCATGAGAAGAAGCATTTGTTTCGAAGGATTTCAAGTTGCTTCTAATGAATTTCACACAATTTGAAATAAATATCGATGGGGCAGCAAGCAGTTTATCTCTTATAAATACTGATTTGCAACTGTCTCGGTAGTCCATATCAAAGATCAGCCTAGAAATACGTTTCTGACCCACAAATACTCTACTTAAATCTCTTCCACAACCCCATGATATTATGTTGACAGAAATGTGACTGATAAATGCTCAACAGACTTTCTGTGGCTACACAAGTTTTCATCTGCTTAATTGCAAAGAATGCTGAATTCAGTTTCTTGCATATGGAATCGATATGAAGATCCCAGCTTAATCTTTCATCTAGGAATGTTCCCAAGAATTGTATCTCTTGCGACATGGTTATTTCATCGATATGAATTATTTCATGGGGGATATTATCCTTCCTTTTGTAAAGTTTCATTGACACTGACTTTTTTGTATTTAAAGTTGGATTCAGTCAACTTTTTATAGCAATAGCAATAGGAATAAGAATAGCAATAAGAGTAAGATAATTAGGTACTGAATCTATTTTACACAACGCATTCAGTTTCAGCAATGACTTCAAGAATGATAGGACACGTATTCTAGTAAATATAACTCATTTGGCTATTTTCAATTTGAAATGTGTTTTGTTTATATTATGATCATGGAGATGGATGAAAGGGCAAGCTTCGACGGCGTTGCAAGAATATCTCAGCAGTTTAATGGTGATTGAAAAATTGACATGGAATTATCAAACATGTATTCGCATTTGCCAGTTGTCATGACATGCGCATTGTAAACAATATTTTAGCGATGGCCGTAAAATTCTAAAAGTTGGATCATTCAAGGTCGCGCTCTTAAAGTTAACGTTATTGCTAAAATTAAAATAGTAGGCAAAATGAAACCATTTGATCCAACAGTTTCAACTCTTAACGTTATTGCTATTGCTATTACTATAGCAAAAAAAGTTGACTAAATCCACGTTAAAATAGGTTGATTCTTTCACACCATGATGTGAATGTATCAATGATTCTGCTGACATATGCTACTAAATCATCCGGTTCACGACTAGCAACTGTAATCGTCATCAGCAAACATAGTTATGTGGCAATCAGTTACATGTTCGGGCAAGTCAGTTACATGTTTGGGCTAGTCAGTCCTAGAACTGACCCTTGCGGAACTCCTAAGCTGACATCGCGCTCACTAGACATGCTATGTTATTTCTTACAGTCATGTTGCGTCCATCCATGTATGATGTCAACCAAGTCATCATATGATTTGGAAACGTAAGTATTCTTAACGATTTACTTAGAAACTAGAGACCGTGTCAAATGCCTTTGACAAATCAAAAAACAGACTAATTAAACAAATCACGAACATTCCTTCTTTGATCACCATCTGAAAGTAAATAACATAACTCCAGCCCCAATATGAACGCACACATTCTACATGAAGTCATTCCAATGAATTACAACAGACTGGATTTTTTTGAAGATAAATATATCGAGAAAGAACTAGCCAACAATTCGAATATAAAAGGAAACTTGAACAGATCTTGTGTTCCCCTACAGAGACGTTTGAAAAGTTAGATTAGAAAATTAACATCTAAAAGTGTCAGTCTGCCCTGTACGACTTCCACCACAGAAACACAGAACAGAACAAATTGACTATTCTTTTTCTGCTTGTTCGAGTACAACCTGGCGCTCCCTTCTGTGATAAATAAGAACTTGTTTTATTTCAAATTTTATCTCTTTTGACTTGGATATAAATAACATTTTGATGTGTTTCACTCATATACAATTTTAATCTGTTTTACATTGTGAATGTCGTTGTTTTTATGGATTCTTCTTGTGCTAACCTGACAACTAAGTGAAACCTGAAGATTTTTGAACGAAAAAAAAAACTACCAAATTTCACTTGCCCACTTACTTTTCAGGCAACCCTTGAAGGTGACCTTCTGCAAAAAATAAATTATTTGCACGAAATGCACAAAAATATTTTTATTATATTTATTTCAGGCCACCGAAGGGGAATTGCTCAAATAGTTTCAGGCATTTGTGCATCTCCCTCAATGCAGCATATATCTCTCCAACCATCTGAAAAACCAATCCAACGGTAGAATTCACAACAGTATATCCATTCCTGGAATGTGTCCCTGATGGTGGATAAATTTTGCTGTTGCTTTGAAAACTGTTCATCTGTAATACAAACTAGGGCAATTATTATCGAAGTGTCCATATTTATCGATTCTGGGAAGCAACGATAATTATGATATATATCTAAGCTCCCTGTCCCTATTGTATTTTCCCTATTGTACGTAGATAATAAAACAGATATAATAGCTTTATTGGACAATACATCAACTGTTTTAGTCAGGGCTCTCAGGTAACATTCAAACATCAACACAGAAATAAGAAGAACAAAATTTTATACGATTGGTGTACTTCTGATGTTTCAAAAGCAGACCACAAAATAACTGAAAAATGCCAAAATGCAAATTAATTTGAAAAAATCCAATTATTGGTCATAATATTAGAGACAGTTTCTGCCATATTATTTTATTCCATCCAGTCCAGTAAATCTACTTACCCTGTACTCATTTCCGGCCGGTTAGTGGAACATTACATTATCAGATACCGTAATGTGTGGCCTGGCTACCATGTTTTGATTTTTAGAAACAATTACTTTTTATTTTCGCTTTTTGACAAGTTGTTACTTGGAAATATAAGAAATGAAATATTTGAATACACATATTTGGCAATTATTAATACATCAAAAACACATTTTTGAATTAACCACACCAATTATTATTTATTACCACAATTTTCATATGTTCTTCAAATTCTTTCAGAACTTGTTCTCTTCTTAATGGTGAATATGTAGGATGGAATTCGTTGCTTATGTTTTAAATAATATACAGGGTGTTCCTTAATAACATGCTATATTCAAGATGTTATTCTTGGGTCCATTATCCTTACTTTTGAACTACAGGGTGCTAAAGTTTTTTTTTTCATAGTACTTGGTATGATATTTTTGTGAAACGAAATACGCATCTTCTATCATCAAAAGGCATTTTCTGTTGTACAACATAATTTTTTATTCTTGCCAGTGGTGTTCGTGCGGGATTTGCACTGAAACATTTTAAAGAGAAAAGTTATACGCTACTGCTTTTTCGCATAAGAAATGAAGTTTATTTATTTGCACGTTATTGAGAAATTGGGTATTATCAAGGATTGAGAACGTATCTAGTAGGCGAGAAGCAAATTTTGTTTTGTAAAAATTAACAGTTTTGCCAGTTCTCTACCTTGTCTAGTTGCCATTTAGGGGAGACCCGGTAAAAATGATCCCTGCGGGTAAAAGGATCACCCGCACGTGCTATGTCACGACACTCTATATTAGATGTATAACCTTGAAAATCTACACTTTGAACTGGGATAGCACTCTTCTCTCAGTCTGGCGTGAGCTGCCGTCAAGATAAGCGTGTGTGTTGAGGTTCTACCGGTTAGCATCAGTTTCATCTAAAATACCCCCTGTTTTATGGTGTTTGTTCTGCCAACAGGGAAGGTATTGTTTATATATCCTTAAAGCTTGGACACTATAGAAGGTGCTGATTCTGTTAGTTGTTAACATTAAAGATTTTGGGTGATTTTAATTTATATGTTTAACTATAGAAGGTCACTTCGAGGTAAAATGATCCCATACTAATGGGGTAAAATGAGGGATCCAAGGGATCGTTTTGCCCCCCCCCCTTAGAATTTTAAATTGAGTTTAAAGTATACGAAGATGCATAGCCAAGAGAGTGTAAATTTATTAAAATATTAAACGGTACATAGGTACCCTTGAATTTTTCTGAAATCTTACTAAAATATTTTATTTTTAACAGATACAAATATGCCGAGAATATATCATAGAAAAACACAAAGACAAAACTGGGATTGTAAAAATATGTTGGCAGCAATTTCCGCAGTAAATGACGCAGGAATGCCTAAAAAAACTGCAGCAAGACAATTTGGTGTTCCCATTATGGCTCTTAAAAGAAGGCTGACCAATAACGTATCTAAAATGAAAGGTCTAGGACGGCTTGAATCAGTGTTTACGGAGAAACAAGAACTCGTAGAATACATTTTAGATATGGAGGCGAAAAATATATGGTCTAACAGCACGAGATGTTCGCTGCTTAGCGTTTCAACTTGCCGAAAGAAATAAAATAAACCACCCATTTTCCCAGGATAAACGAGCAGCTGGAAAAGACTGGCTGGCAAATTTTCGTTCTAGACATCCTCAGCTGACCTTAAGAAGTCCAGAATCCACTTCTATTGCCCGAGCAGGTGGTTTTAATAAACCCGTTGTAGATACATTTTACAATATGCTGAAACAAGAAATAACCAAACACAAATTTCCCACTCATCGAATTTTTAATGTAGATGAGACCTCATTATGCACAGTTCCAGGAAAAAATTCAAAGATTATGGCACTAAAAGGACGTAAACAGGTTGCAAGGATAACTTCTGCTGATCGTGGTGTTTGCACAACTGCCGTTGTATGTATGGCGGCTGGAAGAAATTAAGCCCCTCCATTGTTAATATTTTCACGCAAGAGGATGAAGGAAGAGCTTAAGGAAGGTGCACCACCTGGTTCTATTTTTGCCTGCAACGAGTCGGGTTGGATAAAAATAGACGTATTTCAGACCTGGTTTGATCATTTTCTAAATCTTACCAAACCAAATTCAGATGACCCCTCATTATTGATATTAGACGGACATTCATCACACACCAAAAATTTGGATGTTATTATGAAAGCAAGAGAAAATAATGTGTCTATTTTTTGTATCCCCACACGTCACACAAATTACAGCCACTTGACGTCGGGGTTCTGTTTCCATTAAGTCGATACCTCGATAATGCTTTGGAGAACTGGCTAAATAATCATCCTGGTCGTGTTATCACAGTTTTTCAAATCAGCAACTTGTTCTGTCAAGCATACCTAAAGGCATGCACAGCAGAAAATGCAATTAATGCATTTCGCAAATGTGGTATACATCCATTTGACAGTTACCTTTTCCAAGATTTTAAATTTTCTGCTGCTACAGTTACAGACCAATCAATAGGAGGTGACTTAACAGGAAACAATGAAGTAAAGACAAATGAAAATCATACTTCACAAGAAGAGAAAAACCAGATGGACCAAGAAGAAGACAAGGAAAATCAGTTTGTAAGCAATGAAGGTCAAGGACTTCTTGATAGTACTGCAATCAATAACATCGAATCTATGCCTGAAACCAGCAGTGCTGCTCAAGAACAGTTACATAAAGACCAGTCGTTTTTGATATTTCCCAAAGATATTCGCCCATTGCCTGAAAAACAAACCATGAGTGAGAAGAAAGGTGGTAGAAAAAAAGTTCAACGGCGGTTTTAATCTCTATTCCATATAAGAATATGTTAGAGGAAGAAAAGAAGAAACAGGAGGAGGCATTAGAACCGAAACGTATGAGACTAGATGAGAGGAAAGGACAGGAAGGTAACCAGATTAAAGGGAAATTCAAGACAAGTTCAAAAAGTTCTAATAGGAAATCCAAAGGCAAACAAAAGCTGGAGAAAACAGTTATAGTTGATCAAGATTCCTCAGAAGACGATGAGGAAGTTAATGACGAAGAGTGCATACTTTGCGGTGAATCTTATTCAAATTCATTATCCGGTGAGGGCTGGATCAGGTGCTCAGTATGCTTTAACTGGGCTCATGATGAATGTGCCGGTGTCGAAGACGATGATCCTGATGACTTTATACAGTGCGCGTCAAAATTATGGAACAAATTCGATATTTCGCAAGCCATGTACTTTTGACAAAAATCCTGGAATAGGTCGATTTTTATTTTAAAATTCCGATTTTTTTATGTATATTCTAAAGAGGTTATGTCACTGGTTTTGACATGGTGACGTAATCGGTAATTTTTTTGAATTGGAATAGATGTTTTGTGATACCTCATCTGAAAGGCCTTCCAATACTGCATTCAATGATAATGATTAATTAGATATTTTTTCACAGGGTGAACAAAAATTAATATTTTATTTCAATAAGAGAATAACTTTATATCCAACAAAAAAGAACAGTTGAATAAGATGTTCGAAATGCCATCCACCAGTCTCTTGACAATAAGCAAATCTACGGACACATTCCTCTTGCACATTGCGAATAACTTCCGGAGTAATTATTTTAATTTCGATCCTAATTCGATTTTTCAACTCTTGTACATTTTGCGGCCTATCTACATAGACCTTCGATTTCAAATAACCCCACAAGAAAAAATCCAGGGGCGTAAGATCTGGAGATCTTGGAGGCCACTCTATCGGTCCGCGTCTACCAATCCAACTCCTAGGAAAACAGTTATTCAAAAACTCGCGAACATCACGTGCATAATGCGGGGGTGCACCATCTTGTTGCAACCAAATACTTTCATTTGGTGAGTTAGGATTGTTGGCGTTTGGAAAAATATCGGCAAGGCTAGGTATGAGTTCATTTCCTAAAAATTCTAAGTAACGCTCCCCTGTGAGATTTCCTTCGAAAAAATACGGGCCAATAATCCTGTCGTTTATTATCCCTGCCCAAACATTGACTTTCTGAGGGTATTGAGTATGCCCGTCCATCATCCAGTGAGGATTTTCCCTACTGCAATATCTACAATTCTGACGATTTACTGAACCATTTAGGCAAAACGTAGCCTCATCGGAAAACAGAATTTGTTTTATAAAACGTGGATTGCGGTTACACAAATCCTGCATTATTTCACAGAACGGCGATCGGGATCATCATCATTGAGTTGTTGATGTAGCTGTACTTTGCATGGATAGTACTTTTCTGCTTTTAGAATACGTAATACAGAACTTTGGGATATGTCAAGGTCTGCTGCAATTTGTCGTGAAGTATTGTGAGGATTATTCTCTACACCCAATAGAACATCAAGTTTCACGTTTTCTTCTATTTTAGGACGTCCAGCATTCGGAATATGTTTGACATGACCAGTTTCTCTAAATTTTTTCTCAATTTTACTGACTGTTGAACGACTGATAGGTCTATTTGGATACTTCGCATTGAACAAGTCGCATACCTCTTGCTGAGTTCTTGTTCTAGCTCCGCATCCAAAAAAAATTAAAATTTATATGCATTGGGTTTCACTTAAAGTAGCCATAGTTCACTTTTAGAACCTTTTCACTTAGAATTTGTGAAGAATATTTGTTGATATTTCAACTGACATTTATTTGACACTAACTTGCCTATTATGGCATTAATTTGTGATTGTCTTTTGTTTCCATTTTAGACTAGGAAATAGCTAACTAATAATATTTCGAAAGGATCCATTGGTGTAGTAGAGCAGACTCACTAGTCTGCCAGGGCAGTCTGAGGGATTGAAGCCTTGGCTCAAAAAAGTAAAATGTTGCATTTTTTAACACGCTTTTATTATCTTTACTTGTAACTAAATAACTCACAATGTAATAAAATCTTGGAAGTAAATATTCACCCACTTCCAATCTTCCGAATAATCTGAAATTTGTCACACATATCAAGGACCGATGACAATACAAGAATTTCATTATCATAATGTAATAATAATAAAATATATTTTTTCCAAACGCCAACAATCCTAACTCACCAAATGAAAGAATTTGGTTGCAACAAGATGGTGCACCCCCGCACTATGCACGTGATGTTCGCGAGTTTTTGAATAACTGTTTTCCTAGGAGGTGGATTGGTAGACGGACCATAAAGGGCTCCCAAGATTCAGATCTTACGCCCTGATTTTTTCTTGTGGGGTTATTTGATATCAAAAGTCTATGTAGATAGGCCGCAAAAGCTACAAGAGTTGAAAAATCGAATTAGGATCGAAATTAACAGAATTACCCCGGAAGTTATTCGCAATGTGCAAGAGGAATGTGTCCGTAGATTTGCTTATTGTCAAGAGACTGGTGGATGGCATTTCGAACATCTCATTTAACTGTTCTATTTTGTTGGATATAAAGTTATTCTCTTATTGAAATAAAATATAAATTTTTGTTCACCTTGTAAAAAGATATCTAATTAATTATCATCATTGAATGTAGTATTGAAAGGCCTTTCAGATGAGGTATCACAAGACATCTATTCCAATTTAAAAAAATTACCGATTACGTCACCATATCAAAACCAGTGACATAACCTCTTTAGAATATACATAAAAAAATCGGCATTTTAAAATAAAAATTGACCTATTTCAGGATTTTTGTCAAAAGTACATGGCTTGCGAAATATCGAATTTGTTCCATAATTTTGACGCGCACTGTTTGTGATTTGTGTGCCCAGAAATCTCATTTTTTTTTTTAATTTATGTTTTCTCTTTAAGTTATTTTGTAGTTTTTCCTTTGTGCCATTTTTCGTTGCCAATTTTACATAAATATGTTTTTTTGTGGCCATAAAAACCTGGTTTTACTTTTATTTTATTATAACGTTGAATATTAGTATTATTTTTTCACGTATCGATTATGTTTTCCTGGGATCGTATCACCCCTCGCAAGGTAATCATTTTACCCCACATAGTAGGGCAAAATGATCCCTTTGTATTATGTCAGATTTTTTGTCATATCTGCAGCCAAGTTACAATTTCATTTGTCAAAACAAGACTTGGCTAAAATGAATACATTGTGCTAATTACAGTAAAATTTTCATAATTTTCTGTCGTAATCAGCAGCAGTTACACGCCATCAAACCTTAAGGGGATCATTTTTACCCACTCTCCCCTAAGTCATCAAAATTACCAATATTAAAAAAATTAAAAAAACATGGTCTATTTTACGAAATCTGAGTTTGCAGATATGCATTACATGTATGGGCTCACTAATGGTAACGCAATGGAAGCCAGGCGGTTGTATGAAGACCGCTTTGAAAATTGAAATATTCTGGAATGACGAACATTTTTAAACATTCATAGAAGGTTGTGCGAAAATGAAAATTGTGAACCAGACAATCATCTAAAAGGAGTACAACGTACTGTAAGAACACCAGCAATTGAGGTGGTGATTTTGAATTCAAAGATCCCGGAAAAGTACACGAAAAAATGAGGACAATTCGAATATCTCTTGTTTGGAAAATTTTCTATGACTTTTTATCATATCCCTACCATATCCAACAAGTTCAGGCGGTAGTTCCTCGCGACTTTCCATTACGGATGAACTTTGGCCAATGGTTTCTTCAAAAAGTGTATAGAAATCCAATATTTGATACTGGAATTTTATTCATCGATAAAGCCAATTTTTCCAGAAATGTCATCCAAAACATTCACAATAATCATTTTTGGGCTGAAGAAAACCCATATGCAATCTTGGAATCCCGTCACCAGGAGCAGTTTTCCGTTAAACTGTAGGCTGGAATATGCGGTGATCAATTAATTGGACCATATTTTTCCATGCGCGGTTGAATGAGCATAATTACCGACAGTTTCCTGAAGAAAAGTTGCCAGCTTTGATGGAAGATGTTCTCATTTCAGTGAGAAATTGACTGTGGTTCATACACGACGGGGCGCCATTGCACTTCAGTGCTCTAGCACGTGAATATTTTAAGCAAAATTACAATAATCGCTGGATAGGTCCTAATGGACAACAGGCATGACCACTTAGGACCCCGGACCTCAATAGTTTAGATTATATTATGTGGGGTCATCTTGAAACATTGGTTCACAGCACATCAATTTATACTGAAGAGCAGTTGAGGAATCGCATCATAGTTTCTTGCGAAACTATTAAAAACAGTCCCGGCATTTTCCAAAGAGTAAATGAGTCAATGAGAAAAAAAAACAGAGGCATGAATATTTGCAGGAGTTTAAATTTTGCAATCTGATTTAAATTTATTTCTTTATGCATTCGGGATAATTGTGTGTTGTGATTTCAAAAATAATTTTTAGTTTAAGAAAAAACAGTGGCGTATCACTTTTCTCTTCAAAATGATTCAGTGCAGATCCCGCACGAACGCCAATGGCAAGAATACAGAATTATGTTGTACAGCAAATGCCTTTTGATGCATAGAAGATGCGTACTACGTTTCACGGAAATATCTAGAGCCCTACCAAAGTTATCATTAAAAATAATATATTGAAATGTTTGCACCTTGTAGTTCAAAAGCTAAGACCTTTAGGACTTATGTTCATATTATGAAGTTTTTTTTTTTAAATAGACCCAAGAATAACTTCTTTGATTATTAGCGTGTTAACAAGCAACACCCTGTATATACTATTCTAGAACAATTTGATTTTTCTTCTTATCAGAAAGGAACCGAAAATTAACAGAATGGTCCAGAAGCCTTTCGCATTCTCCGAAACAACATTTTATCATCAGCGTCTAAAGTCCTATTACGAAGTGAATCAGTTGAGTAGGTTAACTGACGATGACAATTACTGATATTTTTGAATTATGTACAAAGTGTTTGAGCGGAGTACACTATTTTTGCCATATTCATGAAAACAGAGAATATAATAATAACTACATAGGTTTTTTAGGACTCATAAAAAAGTAACTATAATAATTCAAAGAAAATAAAAACAGTCATAGCCGACTATTGGAATGAGTCCCGTGCCCCGTCTAGTATTTATTGCAAAATCGTCCACCGCTATATACTCAGATAGCATTTCTTGATGTAAATTATACTCTTCAACCAACTTCAGTAAATGAAGAATGTTATGAAACTATCAATGGGCTTCTAGTTACATTTTTGAAAAAACTTTTTTTTCTCCCGTATTATAATACGTGAATTGATATCTGCTACCCATTCATTGATATTGCCATTTCAACACGAATTTTCATTTCGAAACATATTTTGGCCAAAACAAACACTTCTTTTCAGTATGAAACGAATTTTTTGCCCATAAAAACACGTTCCTGGGATAATCAAGTGGTATGTTCCTACATACTTGTTTGACATTTAATTTCAATTGACATTCGATCCCAACGCGTCAAAAGTACCTATGTGTATGTCGAGCAGTAAATAATTATCTTGCACACCACCAGAAATTCTTATTTACATATCTATGTATGTATGTATGCAACGATCAAGTATGTATGCAACGATCATGAAATGGCTATTAATACACTCGTACACGGTTCACGGCTATCGCCTCCGGCTCGTATCGTAACTTACCTCGAGCTCATGTATCAGATTATATTAAGACGGGGCTTACGGGCTAGGAGCCACTCCACTGCGACCTTTGCAGAGCTATTGTGTATTCCCTCATGTTATGTTAGAAATCCCTGTCTAGACCCGTCCTCGTTACTAGATTCCATAGGCCAAACCTCAAGTCCTTCATATGTTGGGCTTGTGGTTTTTCCTGTAGCACAGTATGTGCGCTGAGGTTCCGTCCAACTCCTGGCAGAACCACATGTGGCTGTGTCTCCCAGCCCGATGTTACCCATTGTTTGTTGAGTCTACAGTGCCCTGTCAGGAGCCCAACCATGATCCTGATTGATCTCCTATTCTGGCTTAGCAAGTACTCTGTGAATTTTGGCGATGGTTCCTTGATGAACTCTTTGGCCTGTCTCATGCCCGGAGCCTTGTTCCACTATTCTTGAGATTGATCTTCCAACCAATTATTGGTTTGTGTTGTTCGCAGCGCTTTCGCTGTGCCACAAAAAGATTCTGGGCCAATTAGGACACGTCGTGCTCCATCTCGGGCTAATGAATCTGCTTCATCGTTGCCCTTGTAGCCTGTGTGGCCTGGCACCCAAGCCAAAGATAGTCTGTTTTGACTGCCTACCTTTTGTAGGGTTCCCAAGCAGTCCCATACAAGTTTGCAGTTAACTTACATGTAGCTGATTGCCTCAATAGCCGCTTGGCTGTCAGGGTATATGGCAATTTCCTTGAACTCTTGACTTAGCAAATTCTCTGCGCAGTGATGTATTGCTGCAACTTCTGCCTGGAACATTGTCACATGTTTTTCTAAGCTCAGTATTTCCCTGAATATTTTCCTGATCCTACACCTCCATCGGTTTTTTAGCCGTCTGTGTAGCAGTCAAATTGTACAATTGGAGGTCCTCCCTTCCATGCGTCTCGATCTGCTATCACTGTTTTGGAGTAGTTTTTCGAAGCTATAATTGGGGAGCATCTCGTCCGATGGCATTCCCATTATGGGGTCGGTTTTCAACTATTTGCATAGATCGCATTGCCGTGCAGTCTACTCATGGGCGCTTGCTCTCTGGTCAGTCTACTGGCGATTGACCTGGCTTCGCCTTGTATGTTAACATGGTTCAGCAAGACTTCAAAGGCGGCTCCTCATAGCTCCCGTGGCAGCCAGGCAGAATCATCTTCGGTTGTAGCCTCCAGTTTTTTCAACATATTCCTCTTCAGAGGTTGAGGGCTACCGTGCTTTTTTGAATTATTTTTTGTAAGTTTCGAATCCATATCAGCTCGTGGTCAAAGATGGTAATACAAACTGAGAGGTAGAATTAGTAAATTTTTGCCACAAAAAAAATGAAAACAAAAAATCAAACCGACAAATAAAGAAACTGGAATACAAAAAATTAAATGAACCTTTTAGTCTTAAACTAGCCCTGAACTGATGTAAGTAACTAATTTTGAGTCGGCGCCAAACAAACAATCAATGAAAATCATTAAATCACTTCAAATAAATCATCAAAAAGATACAATCAAAAAGATATCATATCAATGCAACGTGAAATCTCCTGCGATAAACAATAACATTCCAGAAATGCGATATCCGCAATGACGTGTGCCCTCATGTGTGTTTCATCATTTTACGCGTCACGTAAGCAATTGGAAGGGCTCCGGTGGCTGGTCACTAGACTAATACGTACCGTGCCATCGCCTACCAGCGAGGATGTGGCCTTCGCCCTTCGACCAAGAAGGACAGACACACATCCATACAATAGTTTTTAGGAACTATGTATAGTAGCACTTGAAATTGTATATATTAGAATTAGTCAAATGTATGTGATAATAGCCATTTAATGAATATTTTTGGATAGGATTCTGGTGGCTGGTCAGGTTGACAAGACTATTATCGATATCTGAGCCAGGCAACGTCGGGCGCGTTTAGTGCTTGATCGGTAGGTGTGCATAAAATGCAACAACTGTATTTCCTCCTCTAACCAAAGAAGATGGAACACTAGCAACGACTGCCCAGTAAAAAGCCAATATCTTTGCGCACCTATTTGCTGGAAATTCCACTCTGGATTCATCGGGAAAACAACCCCCGAACATTACACCTATTGACAGTCACATGCCCGAGATCACCTTTCGCCAACGTACTATCAGAAAGATTTTGCTGGGTCTCAACACCAACAAAGCCTGTGGATCTGACGGAATCCCGCCGATTGTTCTCAAGAAATGTGCCCCCGAACTAACACCTGTTCTTTGCAAGTTGTTCAACCACTCTTACAATTTGGGGGTATTTCCGTCCAATTGGAAAATTGCAAGAGTACAGCCAGTCCCTAAAAAAGGCAAAAAGGCCCTACCTAGCAACTACAGACCTATCTATCTATTATTTCAAAGGTCATGGAAAAAGCCATCAACATCGAGCTCATGAAATATCTGGAAGACTCAGGAATTGTCAACGATAGGCAATATGGCTTCCGCCATCAGAGATCAACTGGTGACCTGCTCGCTTACGTCTCACATATATGGCAGCTATCTATTGAAGAGTATGGAGAAACTTTAGCAGTGGCATTAGATATCTCCAAGGCGTTCGATCGAGTTTGGCACCAGGGACTCCTCGCCAAGCTTCCGTCTTATGGCTTGCCCCCTCAGCTGTGTTCTCTGCTTGCTAGTTTTCTCTCAAACAGGTCTCTCCATGTAGTGGTCGATGGAGTTTCATCTGACACTCTACTCATGAATGCTGGTGTTCCGCAAGGATCTATTCTCGCACCAACACTATTTCTACTTCACATCAACGACCTGTTGAAAGCAACTTCATGTCCAGTACGCAGCTTTGCCGATGATAGTACCCTCCATACCGCTTTCTCTTCCAGGGCCCCTATATCAGCCCGTGAAACGAGAAATGAACGAGGAAGAAATGTTAATAATATAAATATGGACTTAGCAACAATTCTCGAGTGGGGATCTAATAAATTGGTAGAATTCAATGCAAACGAAACACAAGCATGTCTTTTCTCTAGAAAAGCCGATCTCACTGTGCCTAACATAACTTTGTCAGGAGTAACCATACCACTGAAGTCATCCATATCGATGCTTGGTATTACTATCAGCAATAACCTTTCCTGGGAAAATCACGTGAGGTCCATTGCCAAAAGTGCATCCCATAAACTTTCTTTTTTGTTTCGTGCCAAGAGCTATTTCACCCCCACTCAGCTGCTTATGACCTATAAGGCACAGATCCGACCTGTCCTGGAATACTGTTCCCATATTTGGAGCGCGGCACCTAAACATATCCTGAGGCTATTGGATTCTGTCCAAAAAAGGGCAATTCGTCTCGTCGGTGATGCCTTGCTTACAAACTCGCTCACTTGTCTGGAACACCGTAGAAAAGTTGGCGATTTGTCTCTATTTTATAGATATTTTCATGGGCGATGCTCTTCCGAAATATCAACAATCGTTCCTGCTTTGGCAGTCTCTTCGAGACTAACCCGTCAAGTTCAGTCATCACACCCCTTCGTGGTCACTTTGGAGACCTGCAGAACATCACTTTCCAAAGACTCGTTCATCCAACGAACAGCGAGGCTTTGGAACTCATTGCCTAGGGAGGTGTTCCCCGAGGCATACAACCTCCAGAAATTTAAGAAGAACACCAACTCCTACCTTCTTTCCCTTGGTTCCCACGATGTTCTCTGAACATTACAGGATATCCCTTTTCGTGGGAACCAGAACATAAAAAAAAAGCGTAGTAGCATATTCGCAGCTGCAGGGTCTGATCAATGCGCATGAGATAAGACGATAGATATGCCATCCTTCGGAGGGGACGTCAAGATGGCGGTCCCGAATTCATAAATGTTGAGGTCGTTAAAGAACCCTACTTCTGAAACAACAGAGGATTCGGCAAAATCGTTGGGGGAAAGTGTGCTCACCGGCGTTAAATAAAGCAATAAAAAAAGTAATCAATTGGCCTGTTTGTCTGTTTGGCGCCGACTCAAAACTAGTTAGTTACATTAGATTAGGGGCTTATTTATTGAGACTGAAAGGGTTCATTTTATTTTTTGCTTTTCAGTTGATTTTTTTGTCGGTGTAAATTTTTTTTTATACCCCTTTGGTCCAATTGAATATAACTATTGATGCCTCTTGTCGAGACGAAATAAGGGAATGCCTCTTGTCCCAACCAAGAGAAATCGTTCATCAAGACTAGACAAGAAATGCGTTTCTTTCAACAAGGGAGGGCGTTCTCGACTTGCCTTCTCTTAACTTTTCCCGACAAGATTCCTTATTTACATACTCATTTTCATAATCATAAATGAATTGATTTTTTTTGTTTTCATCGATTCGAGGTAAAATTTATAATTTTTTTCACATCACTTTCAGCTTTTTCTTCTAAGAATCCCAATTGTTTTCTTTCAAAATGATAGCCGTATCACCGGCAAAACTCACAACTCCTCCGTTTAGTGGTAGTTCGAACAAATAGTTTATTTATAAGTTGAACAAAAGTGGGCCAAGAACTGTCCCTTGGTTCACATCATATTCCACTCGCTCTTGATATGATTTATTTCGACTTGCTGCTTCCTGCCAGTAACCCAAGTGATATTTCATTAAATCAAACGCTTGTCCTCTAATTCCTATATTGTCCAAGATTTTCAAGATTAAGGCTGACTGTATCAAACGCTTTCGCGAAGTCGATAAATATACAGAGTGCTGTTTTTTTTAATCTATAGAGACCCTAATATTTGTCGTGATATGAGTGATTGCGACATCTGTTGACCTATTTTTCCTGAAGCCGAGTTGATTATCTCCCCGAATATGAAATTTATTAAGGAAGTTGAGGATGCGTGTTTCAATTATCATTTCGAAAATTGAGTTGGAAATCAATGAAATCGGGCGGTAGTTTGATACATACAGCTATTTCTTTTCTTGAGCAAAGCTTCCACTACAGCAGATTTGAAAACATTGGGGAAATTACCTGATCTGATGCCCCAGCTTATAATAAATTCTAAGGGTATGTCATTAGCAAGATATTTTAAGATTTCAGCTGTCAATGTATCGTCCCCAGATTATTTTTCATTTTTCAACTTCAAAATGCAATCTTTCATTTCGCGTTGATTAGTTTCCAGAAAAAATATAGTGTTTGGGATGTAGGTCTCAGTGGTTGGTTTTATCTCCAAAGCCAAAGGCCAGCGAATTTGTTTCCGTTTGAATAATTTAGTTCGCTTATATAATAGTATTCTCTAGAAGATCGTTAGTTTATTTCTGTACTTTTTATATTTATGGATTTTTTTGTTTTTCAATGTAGAATATAGACAATTTTTTTGTGTATATACTCACTGTTTCATTTACAGATTTAACGAGACCCTTAATGGTCCAAGGTCGCTTCTCAGATTGATATTTTAGTTTGCTAGTTGTTGTGCAATGTTCCATTGATTATGATAGATGACAAGGCAACATCAGGGCCTGCTTCCACGATTTTGATCATTTACCCCAGGGTACATTTGCCTACTTTATACAGTTCTGAAATCGAAACTTGTCGCTCTCAATAACTTTCATTCATAAATTTTTAAAAGATCAATATGATCATTTCTACAAAAAAAACATAATCTTGTTTGGTAAATACTCATTTACTGATTTATAAACTCAATTATTTGAAAATGTTAAATTCAAGTACATAAATAATGTAATGTCAATCTAGTGGACTACTATTATTGTGATATTTATAAGTTGCTGACACACGTTAGTGTATTGAAAAATATTTCTGTATGTATTAAATTTAACTATTCCTTATTTATCCGAAACTCAAAGAATAGACATTTTGTTTATGATTGGATGCGGTGATAAAACAAGAACTCAAAAGGAAGTTTGTGAAATGTTTAATAATAAATACCCGGGTCAACACGTCTCACAGTCCACACTTAGATGATAGAAACAAAATTTCGTGAAACTGGACATGTAAAAACTATTCAAAAACCAGGTCGAAATATTAAATTGGATGAGGAAAAAAGTTAGATGTACTGTTAGCGATTGAGGAAAATCCGCATATGACAACTAGACAACTTGCCGCCGACAATGATGTAAGTAAATCATCGATATTGAGAGGTTTACATGAAGAAAAATGCCATCCTTATAAAGTTCAGTTGGTTTAGGAGTTGAATGAGGATGATCCTGATAGAAGGCAACAATTCGGTGAACTGATGATGGACATAAATAAAATTGTTTTTTCTGATGAAGCTACTTTTTATTTAAAGGAACGTTCAATAGACAAAACTATAGATATTGGAGATGAGAAAATCCTCATTGAAT
Organism: Gonioctena quinquepunctata; assembly: GCA_018342105.1. Taxonomy (NCBI): domain Eukaryota; kingdom Metazoa; phylum Arthropoda; class Insecta; order Coleoptera; family Chrysomelidae; genus Gonioctena; species Gonioctena quinquepunctata. The sequence goes on from JAFIRS010000196.1 coordinate 47,555, forward strand.
ATGTGAGGCTCACACACAATATCCTTAAAAAGTGAACGTTTGGGCTGGTATCATTAACAACAAAATTATTGGCCCTTATTTTTTTGAAGGCATAGTTAATGGTAAAGTTTATCTAGATTTTTTGATGAACTTTTTACAGCCTACATCAAAAAGACAGTTTCCTGATGTTAATGATCCAAATGCAATAGATAGATCAATTTGGTTCCAACAAGACGAAGCTCCGCCGCATTACAAACGTATTGTTAGAGATAATTTGAACGAAGTTTTTCACAATAGGTGGATTGGAAGACGATTGAATGGTTGCCTAGATCCCCTGATTTGACTTCTCTCGATAACTACTTATGGGGTTATTAAAATCAAAAGAATATTTCAATAGACCAATATTGCAGATTTAAAAGTTAGGATAACGAAAGAAATTAACAACATAACCCCTGAGGCCCCACAAAATGTTGTACAAGAATTCCAAGATCGACTTGCCTATTGTCAAGAAGTGAATGGTGACCATTTTGAACATTCAATTCAATTGTAAAATGAATACTTCCTAACATTATGTGACATTATTCCTTCATTCTACGTAAAGAAGAATATTTCACATTGCGAACAGAGAATGAAAATCCCTTTCGAACAAGGTGCCACACGACCCCCCTTCTCATTAAATTTTTTTGAGGGGGTGCTCATAATTCAGAGGGGGTGCAAGAAGGGGGTAATATTTTCATACTGTAAATTGTCGAATTGAGAATAGAAATCGACTTGTTTCAGGTTTTCATGAACAAATACATAACGCTAAAACCGAATTTATTCCATACCTATGGACCGCACTGTATGTCTTTTTTTATTGCGAATATGAATTTTCCACAAACGTTACAAAAAAAATAGAACTGAATTCATATATATTTCATCAAAAATTAACTCACTGTGTTTCGAATACAAGTGAACACTGAGGGTAACTAAAAAAAGAGGAATTCCACTACTAGCAACAGGAGACGCGTAAAAAAAATGATACCGCCTTTGATTATCATAGAAGGTTAAAATGTGTGAACTAGTATAATCGTTACAACATCAATTTTGTATAGGGAAGTGAACTCTAATTTATAAGACAATAACAATAGCTGTCCAATTGAATATTATTTCCAAAGCCAAAAATATATATTTTGGTGCTCGCAGTAACTCATCGGTGTAGACTACAATCGATAATTTTTCTCAATCAATCCCATTTTTTCAGATTCTGGAGAGTTATTATACCCGAAAAGGTTTTCCCAATATCAATTGCAGAAGCATAAAAAAATCTTGCGGCGAAATCCTGCGAGCAGCAGTGGCGGAGATAACTAATTTTATTTAGATATTTCAATATCTTAAAACGTATTTCGATCGGCACACACCAAGACCACAGACGATACTGGTTTTTAATCTTTCAGAGCAATTAAAACACAAATATAACGCGTGATTTATGACCTCCCATCGTATAGACACACGTGCAAGCAATGATGTCCGACTTGATTGGCCCAGACGAATCGGTTGTAGAACAGACAGCAGTCACTCAAGTCCACGTTGACCAGCGGGCTCTTTGTGCCGACGGAGACTGTATACAAGTAGTACAGATTATTTTTCGTTCCGTTTCTTCGCATATACGCTCGTGTTAGCGAAGTGAGTTTTTATTTGCTCCCTAGCTGTTTCTAGCTTCTGCAATTGATATTGGAAGGACTATAAATGATGTCTATTCCACCAAAAAAATTGTTTTGATCAGTTCTTTTTATTTTCTCGATGTGACATTCTTCTCTCTTGTAGGTTCTGTTTCCTTGTATTGTCTCGTCTGAAGTGATTTTTCTAAGATAAATCTCTTCTCGCCGCGAACATGCCAAGAAAAGAGAAGACGAGACAAGAGGCCAGCATGACCATATAAAGATTACAATAATCTCTGTTGTTGCCGGAAGAAACAAACATTTGTCTTGCCGCTTTTTCCAAGAAATCGCCCCTAATATACTCCCAGATCCCATACTAAACATCTGGAATGTATTCTTTTCATCGAGTGGAAAACACGCATGCATTTGGCCCATTAGCCGACAAAAGGGTAGTCTCTGTTTGCTATCGATACCGAGCGTATTCAAGCGTGAAAATTCCATTGGAACATGACTGGGAAGAAACTGAAAGATGCCCCGAATAACTATCAGATGTTGAAAGAGAGCTGGAGCGTGCAAGGGAAATTGTTTTTCGAACATTCTACATTGCACGGTGTTCGGTATATAGCTGAGAATGGAAGGCCATTCATTGAAAGGTACGATTGAGTCTAGGGAGATTGTGCTGTGTGAGATTACTCTGTTACGAACAGATGGGGAAACTTATTTGATATAATAATGGTTTCAATCAATAATAATATCACACATTATACTTTCCACTCCAGATCTATAATTTTAAAAAAGGTTCGAGCCCACCAATTAAGCTCTGCTTTTCTTGATTTCATTAAACGTTTGTTAGGCATAACAGGACATGATGAGGTCTCTCTCTATATTTTGGAGAATATCCGGATCTTCTCAAATTTGCCATTCTAGTACCCTCACTGAGAAATGGTGACACGAAAAATATTGGGAGTTATCGTCCTATATCGCTTATCAGTATACTCCCTTTTTTTTTACACGCTTTATATTAGCTTCGCTTGTATGTTTGTTTGTTTGTAACCGACTCCTTTGGGCGCGATTTTGACCCACTTCCAAACGTCCGAATGATTTGAAATTTGGCAGGTGTACATAATTCCGGTGACAATGCATTGATAAATTTTTATGTGAAAAAAAACAAAATGGCGGCTCCAATATGCCTTACGAGTTTTGTGATTATGGTCCGATTCGCTACAAAATTGGTATCTGAGGGTTTTCGTGGTCGGAGATTATGATCCTTTTGTCAAAATTGGAAAATTCAAGATGGCGGATCCAAAATGGTGGACGAGTTTTGTGATTATGGTCTGATTCTATTCAAAATTAGTGTGTGGGGATTATTGGGGTCGACTATTATGATTCTTTTGAAAAAATTGAAAAATCCAAGATGACGGCTTTATAATGGCGGCCGAGTTTGTGATTATGGTCTGATTCTATTCAAAATTGGTATGTGGGGGTTTTTGGGGTCGGAGATTATGAATACCTAGTTTCATGTGATTATTCAATTTTTTTATTTGCAAAAAAATAATAAAAATAATAGTTTAAAAAAAAATAAAAAAACACTCCTTTATAAATAAACCACACCAAAAAGTAGTAAATAAATAATAGTTTGAAGAAACTAAAAACATGCTTTTATAGAAAACCAGACTAAAAAAATAGAAAATAGGAAAAACATTTATTTTATTTTAAAAAGCGTGGGGTGCATGGTATCAATAATTATATAGTACATTACACACCAGGGCAATAAAGTAAGAAATGTCTCAGATCACAGGTAATTGTTGGCCGAGGCGATACCATGCACCCCAAGCTTTTTTTTAAATAAAATTATTTTTTTCTTATTTTCTATTTTTTTAGTCTGGTTTCCTATAAATGCGTGTTTTTTAGTTTTTTTTAAACTATTATTTTTAAACTTGTATCTCTCAGAGTAGATGAATACCTGGAAACATTCGATCTGATAACAGATTTCCAACATGGATTCCGAAAAAATCACTCGACAGAAACCGCAACGCTCAATTTCATATACATGATTTAATTGACGGAAAAAATCTTTTTGTAAGAATTTTCATTGACTTGAGCAGGGCCTCCAACCCTTTCAACACCAAATTTGTAGCACAAAAACTCGTGGTAATATGAATCAGTAACTTGTGTTTTTCTTGATGAATGGATGTTTCCAGGCAAAGCAGATTATGCCAGATAAACTTCTTGTGACAACGGGTTCCCCTCAAGGCAGCGTTCTGGGACCACTGATTTTTTTATATATCTTATGGAAAAATATTCCTTTATGAAGATGACACGTTTATAATTTTTTCCCGTAAAACATCTCACGATATGATACAAATAGTGAATACAGTTCTAATTGAATTTAATAACCGGTGTAACAAGAACAGACTTATTTATTGTGAACCTAAACAAAACAGTGTGCATGCAATTTGCGAATTCATCTCGAAGTCTACTGCGGCAAACTATTTGCAATTCAATAATCCCACACATAATAATGCGAACGGCGGCTGTTAGCCAGAGAGCACTATGAGTTCGTTCGTTTGAATTTTGAAATCAAATCAACACAATCGACTTGAAAAAGATTTTGTTTGGTACTACTGGGCGCCACTCAACGCTGTAATAACGAAAAGGTAGCTATTCGAAAAGTTGAGAAACCGAATAGGTTATAATACCAAGAGTGTTAATTAAACCGGTCATTTGAGCCAAAGTATAAATAAAAAACTATGTATATAAAAAAATATATTCAAATGCCACTTACAACAAAATGTGATTATACCGCCGTTGGTAGATGTCAAAATGTTGTGAAAAGTTTCATAACAACTGAAAAGAAATAAAAAATAAAAATGTACAGAGTTTCCAAATTCCATAGAAAAGAATTATGCTTTTTCATAGTAGGTACTACGATAAAGCTCACAATAAAATGTTAGACACTAGAGCTTGTGCTTTATAAGCTTATAGAATGAGATTGATGGAAACAGAAGTATTAGTTTTTTGAGTGAACTCTCACGTTGCATAATCAAAATAATAAAAAATTATCGCCTTGTGTATGAACCTTGTGTGGCACGTTAGATATTTACGCTGTTCTTTTCAACAGTGGTGGGCGTGTACTTGAATGGTGGCAGAGGGGGTGACGAACGCTGGACGTACCCCGAGGGATGAATGCATGAGTTTTAAAAACGTGAAGGAACCAAAGGACGATGGCTACGATCCCATTCGACTAATAACTCCTAAAGGATATGGAGGTACATCAAAACTCCTCACAGAAAAATGTGAAAATCCGTAGTCTACTCCTACAACCCTGAAACCAAAAACAAAAATGACTTACAAACTAATAATGGATGTACAAAACAACATCAAACGCATATTTTTTCCTAGATGATATTCCTGTCAACTCACCTCGACTGAGGGCTTCGACAAAAAATGAGAAGCCGGTGCCTCGTGGTACAACAAATGGAAATACTGGAAGTTTCAGGGCTAATTCAAAATATATAGCCAGAAAAATATTCCACTTCGAACGGGTTCTGGCATCTACTGAGTTCGGAAGGGTATTCTACAATACAGATCCAAAAACTTGATAGTCCCTTTTTCCGAGTAGCATCGCCACTACATCCCCTTTTTAGAGATCCTCGGGCACCAAACCATTCCCTCTCTGCCTTCACGGAAGAACCCCCATTTTTCTCTTCTCATGCGCACTGCCAGCCAATAAGATAGCAGGAAAACCGATTCAGTACAGGAATCGCCGGACTGAAACTTGGCAACTATGACACACCGTATCTTGACTCCGAAAACAGGAACAACGTGAGAGAAATTGGAGTTTGACATATGATACAACTCAGGTCGAAAACACGCAGTAGAAACTAAATATCAACTACTCGAAGAAAATCAAAAGACATATACTTAAACTATTTAGACAGCACAGACTCGCTGAATTTCGCTAACAACTAAATTAAAAAACCATCAATATTCAAATTCATTCGGAGCGAAGGCAACCAATGCTGCATTGAGGTGTTCTTCAGGTTGCGAAGCGATTGTTCAATCCTGGTTTCCCAAACTACAGGGTAACGAAAAATTAAACGCTACACTACATAACCTCAATCTCAGTTTCCGAAACAAATCTTTAGAATTGGCCAGTTCGACAAAATTCTTGGAAACAATGACTGACTCACTCTTCACATGGCAAGAACGTATAGATTTTACATGTAAGAAATTGAATCAATCAATACTACCTGATAAAATCTCTCGAATGTAAGTTAAATACAAAATCATTGATATCAGTTTATCATGCTAAATTTTACCTGATTATGTATCATAACATCGCTGTCTGGGGACTAGCTACTGGATCAGACAGGATTTCCATGAAGCAAAAAGCACTGCTGAGATTGATATTCAATTTGGATTACAAAACTTTCTGGAGAGAGACATTCCAACAAAATAAAATATTGACAGTTACAAGTCTGTTCATTTTGAAAACATCAACATATATTCTTGAAAATGAAGATATCTTACAAATGATATCAGGATTGCATGATTTTAATATAAAGAGTAAAAACTTATTAACAAAAAGTTAAGCCGACAAAAAAAGAAACTGAAGACCAAAAAATAAAATGAACCTTTCCAGTCTCAATAACTAAGCTCCTAAACGAATGTAAGTAACTTATTTTGAGTAGGTGCCAAACAAACAAACAAGCAAATTAGTTACGTATAGTTCAAAATGATGGCAGTGGGATGCGCGGCGGCGGCGCGACCCTTCAGCTACCCGAAGACGCACACACGTGGGAGCACACGTCGTGGCGAGTGGTCGTGCGGAGAGCGTATTTTGGGAATATTATTATGTATCGCTGGAGGTTTCACGTTGCATTTTTATGTTATTTTGTTTTTATCCTTTCTTTAAAGTAATTTAGTGATCTTACGTTGATTGTTTGTTTGGCGACGACTCGAAATTAGTTACTTACAGTAGTTCAAGAGCATAGTTATCGAGACTAAAAAGGTTTATTTTAATTTTTGCTTTTCAGTTTTTTACTAATGTGTGTAACTAATTTTGAGTCGGCACCAAACAACAACATTGGTGAAGGAACTTAGTTTTAAAGACTTAAAAGGTTCATTTTATTTTTGACTTTTCAGTTTTTTTTTTCGTCAGTGTAATTTTTTGTTATGAAGTATTTATTTTCAATCTTTTGTGGCTAAAATCTAAAAATTGCTACCTTTTTTATTTGGATTCATTTTGAATACTTGCTTACCCACCCCACTTCAACTATCAATTGTTTTTGTTTTTTATCAAATTCAAATAGGACTAACTCCCAAACATACCCTATACAATAATCATCTGAATCAACTAACCCAGTACAAAGTTATGCGTGGTAGAATCGGTTAAGAAGTACAAATTTTGATTTTTTTTTCAAATTCAAATGGGACCAACTTTGAGGTATACCCCATCCATTGATAAAATAATCATCAAAATCGGACTACTCTGTAAGAAGTTATGCGTCAAACATGAAAAAATATACGCGTCGATATGAGAACCTCATCCTTTTTTTTTCGTCGGTTAAAAATACTCAACACGAAAACACCATCAGGCAAAATATGGAAAATCTCCTAAATTTGTTGGTATTCGCATATATAACCCATTGCCAAATGATATGGAGGCGTTGTCACACCATACCTTGGAAAAAAATGTTTTTTTTTTATCAGAAAAATGCTTTTACATGGTCGATGAATATACACTTGGAGAGAGCAATGCGCCATCCTGTTTATTTTGACAATTTTATTTTAACACGTTCTTGTCTCGGTAAAGTTATTGCCATGTCTTTTTCATATTCGTTTTTTATATTTTTTATTTTTTTTTCATTACGATGCGTTGATTTAATGATTTTTATTGTGAAATGTCTTTTGATCACATTTATCTAGACTTAGAGTATATTGTATGTATATACCTATATAACTTGTCCCATCTACATAATATGTATCAAAAAGGATTATTAAGTTTTTTGTTATACCTTCATCATGATCCTTTTTATGAACTAAAAAGCGTGCGAAATCTCAAGATTAAAACACGCCATGTTTTAAAGACCGCTAGGTAACAAAAACAAGTCCAACTTCCATATCAGTCATATGAACTGTCAAATAAGCTTGTAAACAACAATTGCTATGTCCATGTCAACAAGACGTGACATCAGATGTTCATTACATGCCTTATTAGATGTATTAAAATATAAGGAACGTTATACTGATCTTAAACTTATTTCCAGCATTGTTCACGGTATGATTCGGACGGCGAAACAGATATCAATGTGTGAGCTTACGAGGGAAGTTCAGGAAGTGGTTTTTCTCCGGGCAACCTAAAATACTCCCTGGCAACGCTACAATCCCACAACTTTTTTAGTCTTGTTCACAAGAGCCATCTCGTCCCGTTGTAGAAGGCCTCTACGTAAAATTGTGACAAAGGTGTCATTGGATGTGGAATTTCATGTAGATATGATCAATGCTTTGTCCCATTCTCGCAAACAAATAGTTTGAAAGTTATAAACAATTTAGTAGAAAAAAAAAAGGTCGGTTTTTTGCAAATATCTCGAAAACTATTGCATATATCGGAAATCTGTAGGAGGATCCAAAGGGAGCAGGAAACTTACCGGATCTCTAGCACCAATATTTATAATTTCTATTGAGCAGTGAAAATACGGGTGAAAAAGGGTGAAAAGGAGTGGAAACGGGTAAAAACGGGTGACTTAGCGCGCGCGCGCGTCTCTCTGCTCGGATGCTTGAACAAAAAAAAATATTTCAACTGATTAAATATGAATATGAAGGAATGAAAGAAATCAGGCACTTGCTGGATAATTGAATAAACAATAATCCGCCAGCAAAATAATATTATCTCAATTTTATTGTTAATTATGCTTTTGTTAATTAACAAATTTTTCCAAGTAAACAAAAAAAACCTCGATAATTTTTAAACTGCATACCAGTTTTTCTTCAACTGTTATTCAAAGGCCTAAGAAAAGATTCTTGGTGAAAGAATAAAAAAATTCCAATTTTTTTATTAACAATTGAAGATGCAAAAAAAGTTAAATCATAAATTAAAGATCGTTTTTTTTCAAATATCCCGATTGATTTGTTATTGTATTGTTAGAAGCCACATATTTTATTTTGATTTTTTACTAGAATTGTTTAAAAAATTGTTATAAGCAAATACATTTTTTATGATATAATAAATTTTTTTTTGAAATGTGGTGATCAATCAAAATGATGATTAAAAAAAAGTTAAAAAAAAATTATTGCTGAAAATCGCACTTGTTAGTTAACAATTTGTTTTGGATATTAATATTGAAGAACCATTTCTTTGAATTATTATTTCTATTTTACCTTCCCATTCTCAAAATCAAATTCCAATTTAATTTTTTTATTTGTTCATTAAATAAATAAATGTCCGCACTATATTTTTTAAAATACTACAAAAATAAACATAACAGACCATGTGTCGTGTGTTAAGCAGAAACATTGCTTTCTATTTTCTATTTAATTTTTAAAATTCTCATGCTTTCAACAATTTTTCTTTCTTGTTTCTTATCATTATAATCATTATAACTTATGAACTATTGAAGATACGACGAGATTACTTGCAGTCTTTATTGGTCTCCATAAAACAATGAACAAATTGAGATTTTATTTTGAGCTCTCACTCAATTATTCATTTACTTTTTTGTTATTATTCATAAAAATACCTCGAGAAAAAAATTAAAGGATTTCAAATTTGATTACCTTATGAACTATCAAAGATACGATAAAAATACTTCATGTCTTTTTCGTTTTTTATTAAACAATGAACAATTTGGTATTATGGTCGAAGCGTTTACTACATTATTTATTGGTTGGGAAAAATGTTTTTTTAATTTTTTTAGCCTTGGTATCTCAGAAACTGAAAGTAATATTGACATAATATACAGGGTGGCCCACCACATTCGCCTCGGTATTTCTACGAGAAATGAAGAGAGTTAGGGAAAAACTTTTAGCACAGTTATATGTGGGTCCATGAGGAGCATATCCCAAAATTATTTTGAAATATATCGGGTGATCCCCAAAAAATTACATACCAAAGTTATATTTTTTCTTATGGAACACCCTATATTTTTTTATATTTTTAGATACCATAGACAAAATAAAGGTGAGTTACTATTTCATTTCCCATACTCAAAACTGACCGTTTCTGAGAAATTTTGAGGAATTTAAAAATACAGACCATAATTTGAAAATTGTTTTCACCCTGTAACGTGTAACGAGCTGCTCGTGATTAAATGTACTGCTTAGCTCAAAGGTTAAAGTTATCTACTACATGAAATTTTTAATGCAATATTATACAGAGTGGCGAAAAAAATTGCCTCAAAATTTGGACACACATTTAAATAAATAACTTCTTAAAGTTCAATGGAGCACCCCGTATTCAGTGGCGTAATTTGACGCAGAATTAGATTCTCTTCAAAACTATATCAGGGTTCCCTATACCTATCTCTTCTGCTTTTTACACAAAAGGCGTTTTTATATTTTACTTATGAGTAATTTTTTCATCTCAAAAATGAAACACACTGTATTGTAATGAAAAGCCTGAAAAACGTTTCAAAAATCTTTTTATTAAGGAATACGTAGATTCGCTAGAAGTAGAAGTTTAAATTTTTGAAAATACAGTGTATCTAAATAAAAGCGGCAAAGTAAAAAAATTTTTTAAAGCATTCTTCAAAATAAGAAGATGCACGTGTCTTAATTATTGAGACGGAATATGTTAAATTCGCTTGTTTCTTAGCAAATTAGACTTCATATTGAAATAAATACCAAAATTACAATATGGGGTCAATAAAAACATACATTTACGATTTCCTATAAAACCTATTATACTATTTTTTCAATAATAGTATTGTTCACGGTACACCGCCAACGACACCTCAGGATATGAAAGTACGAATAAGAAATGCGTTTCGTTCCATACCGCAAAATATGTTATCCAGAGTTCAGCACTCATTTCAAGAAAGAGTTCGCCTATGCATCGAGAATAATGGACACCATTTTGAGCATTTATTAAAATAATAAACTATTTAAGATTCTTAATTTTTTGATAAAATGACTTCAGAAATGCTTTTTAAGCTTTTCATTATAATACAGTGTGTTTCATTTTTAAGATAAAAAAATTACTCATAAGTAAAATATAAAAACGCCTTTTGTGTAAAAAGCAGAAGCGATAGGTATAGGGAACCCTAATATAGTTTTGAAGGAAATCTTATTCTGCGTCAAATTACGCCACTAAGTACGGGGTGTTCCATTCAACTTTAAGAAGTTATTTAATTAAATGTGTGTCCAAATTTTGAGGCAATTTTTCTCGCCACTCTGTATAATATTGCATTGAGAATTCCATGTAGTAGTAAACTTCAACCTTTGAGCTAGGCAGTACATTCAATCACGTGCAGCACGTTACACGTTACAGGGTGAAAACAATTTCCAAATTATGGTCTGTATTTTTAAATTTCTCAAAATTTCTCAGAAACGGTCAGTTTTGAGTATGGGAAATATGATAGTAACTCACCTTTATTTTGTCTATAGTATCTAAAAATATAAAAAAATATAGGGTGTTCCATAAGAAAAAATATAATTTTGGTATGTAATTTTTTTTGGGGATCACCCTATATATTTCAAAATAATTTTGGAATATGCTCCTCATGGACCCACATATAACTGTGCTAAAAGTTTTTCCCTAACTCTTCATTTCTCGTAGAAATACCGAGGCGAATGTGGTGGGCCACCCTGTATAATTTTAAAAACTTTATTGATTACTTTATTCATTCTTAAGTACATGAAACAGTTTCTGTGAATTCCTTTATTTTTTTCAGTTTCAGCTAGCTTCTTGTTCTTGCTGTTGTTCTTCCTGGGTTCTAATCACATTATCCTCATTCTCTTCGTCTCCCAATGATGGTTCTGCATACTGTTGATTAAACAATGGGAAATGGGTACAGTCATTTTCGTAATCATTGGAATTTTTTTTTTTTAGCAACTTCTTGATCGATTGGAGCATCGATGTCATTCATGTCGTTATTGTTATCGTCTACCGTCTTCTTTTCTCGATTTTCACAACTGCCACCTTTACAATTCTTGCAGAGAGACGACCATGGAAGCCCAGCCTTCCTGCATTCACATCTTTCAGAGCAATATTCAGTGTGAGTGCAGTGGAGTAATTGAATAACATAGGCTACGTTATAGTCCAACCCCATTTTCTGGGTCCAAGTGATTACCAAGCCAATACTGTACTTGATAATACGTCCTATAAGAATGTAGACACGAAGCAGCCAACGTTGGAGCTATAATTGCAAGGTTAATAGCTCTCTTAGACATTTTGATTACTTTCATGAAACGAGAAACACGACATTGACTTGGAGTCACATCGTTTTGAAACTCTCCATATAACGACAATATACGTTTTTCTCCGGCTTTTTTAATGTTTTCAGCAGATGCATTTTGATCATAAAATTATCGCATATGTTCCATCAATTGACTTTTTTAACAATCAATCGTAATAATTTTCTCTTGCCTTTGCCAAAAATTGCGCTGACAGTATCACAGCCCGTGAAAGCCTGAACGAAAAGAATAATGTTCTTTAAATTAGAGTTAAAAGCATGAGAATTTTTAAAATGAAATATAAAATAGAAAAAAATTTTTTGCTTAAACAACGACACGTGATCCTCTTTGTTTATTCTTTAGTATTTAAAAAAAATAAAGCGCGAAAATTTATTTCTTTATAACAAATTGTTTATTTAATAAACAATTAAAAATTAAAGGAATATTTTTTTTTCAGAATGAGAAAGAACAATAGGAATGATGATGAAAAAAAAGTAAGGTTCGTTAATATTAATATTTACATGCAAAAAACAATTGTTATCTAACAAGTGCGATTTTAAGCAGTACTTTTTTTTCAAGAAACGATTTTTTTCTCAAAATTCATTATTTTCATTATTCAATACATTCTAAAAAAAATTAACTATCTCATAAACAATGTATTTGTTTATAATTTTTGTTTGAACAATTGTAGTAAAAAATAAAAATTAAAAAATTTTATGGGCTTTTAACAATAAAAAATAAATAATCAGGATATTTGAAAAAAAACTCTTTTTTTTATGTTTTAATTTTTCTGTTTTTTAAAAAAAAAAAAAAAGGTTTAAAAAAGCTCAAAAAAAATTTGGTTCCGGTTTAAAAATTATCGAGGTTTTTTGTTTACTTCCAACTTGGAATTTTTTTTTAATAAAAGCATAATTAATAATAAAATTGATATATTTTTTTTGCTGGCGGATTATTGTTTATTCAACTATCCAGCAAGTGCCTGATTTTTTTCATTACTTAATATGCATATTTAATTAGATATTTTTGTTTTTGCATCCGAGCAGAGCGACGTGCGCGTCGTGATTCACCCGTTTTCACTCGTATTTTCACCGCTTCAACTAAATTGTTAATAACTTTTGAAATATTCGTTTGCGAGACATGGTACAAAGCGTAGATCATATCTAGATAAAATTACGCATCCAACGACACCTTGGTCATAATTTCACGTGGAGGCCAGACTATTTATGTTTTATACAGCACGTGTTCCAATCGGGATGGTAGGCATGGAGCTTTAGGTGTGTGAAATACCTCATCGTTGATATGTTGCACCGAATCTTTTTCTTGGCCAAAATTATGCGGCTCGACAATTCCGACCACACCAATCCCGTCTTCAAATCAGAATACATCGAGGTTATTCTTGTATAAATAAGAAATTCATGAACAGCACCACCTTTACAAACTGAATAAAACGGTTTAATCTCTAACCGGCACTGACGGCAGTATATCAGACCTATTCTGTTTCGAACAACGAATTTTTTCCGCAAATGTTTCGAGAACAATTGTTTAATTAATTTTCTATCGTGTCAGTTGGCCTGAGCTCCTGGGACAATGGCACACTGTATATATATACTGTTAACTGTGACTTAAAGAGTGCTAACAGATGGATTGATGCAATATGTCAGCAAGAATATTACGGTCAACAATACACAAAAATACTACAAATTATTCCAAACCCAAAACACCCAAAAGAGTAAAATACAACATATGCCTATGGCTCAAATTCCGGACCCGGTGTTGCTAATCCATACGATGCGGTGGCTGACAGGCACGCTGATAAAGCGGTATCAATGAATGAATGAAGAGAATAAATGCAGACAGAAAATCTGGTACAAATACATAATACAGAAAATAATTCAAATTCCACGGACGGTATGTAACAATGCTGAACAGCAGCAGGTGCCGTTAATTGAACACAAAATGAAAATATAAGTTCCACGGATGATTCTCTAGCACAAGATATTCAGAACAGGTAAAAATAACGGTCGGAAATTACCTAACTTGTACCTACCTCACAAGTATTGGACATCCTTTGGCGATTTTACCCAACTTTCGAAACTGAATGACCAAACTAGTTTTCACCCTGGATTATGCACGTGGCCAGGACCAACAGAAAAAAGACTGAAGATCACGGTTATAGGTAATTCTCTAATTTATACCTTCTGGAATTACAACAACTTGACAAGAAAGGCACGGTTTCTGTCTGCTCCACTTACTATGAGAGTTTCAAGAATGAGAGGTTTGAGCACTAGAGTTTGGATTAAACAATCTATTAGAATGGTCTCAAACAATTAGTGCACAAATATCACGAATGATTTTTGGGGAGTACTTTTTTCCGATTTTTTTTTCCACTTCGTTTATCTATATGAGATCTCAATTGGAGCAAGATTGCAAAATGAAACAACTATCCAGATATATTTTTTTTTAATTTGGGGTCCTCTTACAATTTCTATCAGATGTAATTCAACGTCAGGCATATGCTTCAGCCGGGAAAGTAGTTGTTTTCTGTTAGATAAAATAACAAAAAAAAATCATCGTTTACTTTGGAATTTCCAGAAAAATATTTCCTTTTAAAATTCAGTTGAGAATGTTTCCCCTTTTTAACATAAACACCTTATACAAGAGGTTATCTTGAAGATAGTGAATTAAGTTTATATTTCCATCGCAGATGATTCCACATCTGATTTTTTGTACACCCTGTTGATTTTTCCAAACAAGTTTATATATTGAAAGAAAAGTGCCATGTGAAGTGGAATGAATAGAAAAATCGAATTAAACGGTTTTCTTCACATAAAGGATTCAATATAAAATTGAACCAGAAAATGGTAGATCTCAGTGAAAACAACTCTTCTGAAATACCAGAACTTGAATGATATTCCTGAAATCATGCATCTTCCATAAAATATCAATGGATTCAATTGCATTCAATGTCCATTGATATTTATGAGTATCATGGATTTTCAGTGAATATCATTCAATGTTCCGTGATTCCAGAAGTAGTGTTTTCACCTGAATCTACCATTTCTGTTCAATTATATTGAATCCTTTATTAAACTTTCGATTTTCTTTCTAAGTTTATATATATTTTTTATATTTCACCACAAAACTAAATCGAAATTATTATGCTTCGACGCAATACAGGGTGAGTCAGAATAAGACCGGCAAACTCCGACTACAGATTCCTCACCCCATTTCGAGGTGAAAAGTTGCTATCAAGGTATGTCCTGAAATGCATCCCCTCTGAGATACAGGGTGTCGAAAGTACGAAAAGTTTGACATCAGTTCGGCACATCGATACTAAAAGTCATAACATTCTATGTGCCTAAAAGTGGAGATTTCTGGGAGAATTGAGAAAAACTGAAGATATGTCCTTAGTAGAAACATAATTTCCTATGTGCAATAATCGCATAATTCAAATTTCTTACAGAATATCGGAATATGTGTCAACCTCCTGAACATTTTGTAATGTTGGTAAAATCGAAGACATAGTACGGGTGAGTAAGAATGAGACCGATAACTCCATTTTCTCATTCATCATATTATTTGATCGAATCGATGTCATGGACTCCTGATATGTTACCATACTTTCTTGAATATGATTATTTTGGCAGATCAACCGGCAAACAAACCAAAACTCAAAATTATCATACTCCACTTACATAAGAGTTAAGGTCCGAAAAATTTTTTGCGAAAAACTGAAGATAAGTACTCTTAATTTGTTGAAATTTATGTTGGAGTACATTATCATACCATTTCTGTTGAATTATTTGGGGAATATTATCCAAAATTTTAAAAAAATTAATGTTATACTTACATTAGACATAATTGACAGTAACCCAAAACAGTTTGTATTATTGTCAAGTCATCATTTCAGTCAGTGACCATCGTTTCAAAATGGATTATTCATTTGAAGAATGTACAGATATGCATTTAGTTTATGGTGAAACAGGGGGAAATGCCAGAGCCGCTGCTGAATTATATCAACATAGATATCCAAGTAGATATCATCCACATTTTATTACTTTTATAGCTGTGCATCGACGATTGAAGGGAATGGAGTTCTTCAAATTCAGTAAAGACCATGATGGTACGAATAGAACAAGAAGAGCTGATGTTACGGAAGAACAAATTCTTGAACGATTAGCAGCAGATCCTTCTACCAGCACTCGGGCTATTTCGAATAGATTACAAGTGTCACAATCAACAGTAAGTCGGGTACCACGTGAACAAGTATCGTATCCATTTCGCCTACAGAAGGTGATGGCCCTAGATGCTGGTGATTATGGCCCTCGTAGATTTTTTTGTGAATGGTTTTTGAGGAGAGGAGCAAACGACTTTCCTAGATATGTTCTTTTCACGATGGGGCATGTTTCACAAGAGATGAATATTTCAATAGTAGGGACAGCCATTTATGGGAAGAACAAAATCCGCATGGAATGTTTCGGAATGGCTACCAACAACATTTTTCAGTGAATATTAAGGTAGGAATTATCGAAAATCGTATCGTTCGACCATATCTTCATCCTCCCCGTTTGAATGGCAGAACTACCGAGTATTTCTTGAACATGTTTTACCTGGGCTACTTGAAGACGTACCTCTATTGGTTCGTCAAAGAATGTGGTATCAATATGACGGAGCAACGGCCCATTTCCAACGAATTTTTCGTCAATTTCTTGATCAAACATTCCATGATCGGTGGATAGGTAGACGTGGTCTCATACATTGGATTGCACGTTCTCCGGATTCAGCTTCACCAGACTTTTTTGTGGGGATACCTTAAATTCCTAGTGTATGGAACATCTGTGGAATCTGTGGGAGATTTAACAGCATGTACGTTGTTACAGGATACACCAGGAATCCAAAGGGTGCGACAGTCGATGATACGGAGATGCCAATTGTGTATTGAACAAAATGGTGATCCATTTGAACATTTGCTTTGATGCCTCGTTTGTTTCTATGAAGTGTACCCACTAAACAGTTTCTATCATTTAAGTAGATATTAATACACAATAATTGTTTTTCTTCATCAATAACATGTTGATTGGATAATATTTTCCTAGATAATTCAATCAGAAATGGCTTTGATAATGGTACCCCAACATAAACTTCAACAAATTAAGAATACTCATCTTCAGTTTTTCCCAGAAATCTGAGTGGAGAATTTGATGTTGGGTTTATTTGTCAGTTGATTTGTCAAAACAATCATATGCAAGAAAGTATGGTAACATATCAGTGAATTCACAACATCGATTCGATCAAATAATATGATGAATGAAATCTCATTCTGACTCACCTTTACTATGTTTTCGATTCTCCCAACATTGAAAAATGTTCAGGAGGTTGACACATATTCCGATATGTTGTAAGAAATCATCTTCATGCGATTATTGTACATAGGAAATTATGTCTCTACTAAGGAAATATCTTCAGGTTTTTCTCCATTATTTCAGAAACCTCCACTTTGAGGCTCATAGGATGTTAGGACTTTTAGGTTGAGTATCGATGAGCCGAACTGATGTCAAACGCTTATTTGTCCATTAACTTCAAATTAGCACGTTGATATGGTTGCATTTTAGGACATACCTTGATAGCAACTTCTCACCTCGAAATGAGGAATCTGTAGTCGGAGTTTAAAGGTCTTATTCTGACTCACCCTGTATAATACCTATTGTCCAATCGAGTTATTTTAAACAAAACAATTATTTCATTGAATGGATCGGGTCTCTGGATTACAGCATATACTGAATTTTCATCCAGGACGTGGTTACCCTACAAAGTTTATAATCACGTTAGTATACCCAATTAAGCTGCAGAAAGAAAATAGACTGAACACACACAAACTAATTAAACTATTGACAAAATAATCACAAGGCGATTGCGGAAGAGAAGGAACCTGGTGAAAAAATAAAATAAATTTTTCATCACTTGTTCAAAGCATTGTAACATGCTGAACAAGTCAACACCGACAAATGAATTACAGTATGAATGAACTTGTAACGATAAAAATTTGTGCCATATGTACCTTGTGAAAATTGCCATCAATGGAGTCGAATCATAAGTCAGAAAAATCAAATCAATGGAAACAAAAACAATATTTCTATTTCTGTATAAACCTCAATCTTTGCAATCAAAAGTTTGAGAAGGATTCAAATCTCCCTAAATGTTTTCTAATATTAATATTCTATGTAATCGAAGGAAAGGAGTATAACCAGCACATAAGGATATATACAGTACCTACTTGGGTTTTAATATTGATAACACTTAGAAAAATATTAACTAATATCTTTATATATATGATTCTACTGTACGTGTGTGTCACTGAACTCCTCCTAAACGGCTGGACCGATTTGAATGAATTTTTTTTGTATGCGTTTGGGTGGCGCCCTGGATGGTTTAGATTCACAAATCAGCACGGCAGATGGCGCTGCAGTCGGTATCATAAACGGCTGGACCGATTTGAATGAATTTTTTTGTATGCGTTTGGGTGGCGCCCTGGATGATATAGATTCACAAATCATCCCCCTGAATGTTAAGGATGGTCCACCCCTTAATTATTTTTTTTATTTTTGGGGAAAAAAAATTGTCTTTGTTTTTTCATGATACAGAATTCAAAAATGAATACAACCCTCAATTTTCACCCTTCTACGATCAACCCCTATTTTTGTGGCAAGATTTTTATTTTTATTTTGTCATGACTTAGAATAAAGGAATTCATATTACTCTCAATTTTCAGCCTTCTACGATCAACTCCTATTTTTTTCATTCTATAGGAAAAACGGGAAAACAGGAAAACGGGATAACGAAAAAACAGGAAAACGGGATAACGGGATGACAGGATAAGGGGATAACAGAAAAACGGGATAACGGGATAACTGGATAATTGGATAACTGGATAACGAAAAAACGGGAAAACGGGATGAAATGATGAGGGAATAACGGGAAAACGGAATAACGGAATAAATAAAAAACGGGATAACAGGAAAACGGGATAACGGGATAACGAAAGAACGGAAAACTGGATAACGGGATGACAGGAAAACGAGATAACGGGACAACAGGAAGCGGAAGGAGTCAAAAGCATAGTCTAGATGGAACAACATGAAGGAAAACATAGAAAAATAGAAATTCTACGCGGACGAGAGTTTTCGGGAAAAGCATTTTGGGGAACATAGAAATTTGGACAGGACAACGTCTGTCGGGTCCGGTAGTTCATTTATATAGTTTAACCTTAAATTCGAGAAATGTTACATTGATATTCTATTTGTCGGCAAAAAAAATTCAAATACTCTCTGATTGACTGCAGCGGAAGAAACGCAGAATTTTATTTTCGTGAATGGCCATTGATAGCGATTTTTTATTTGTGTGTACATTTCAGATAAACACTTTTTGAATAAAATTTGTGAAGCTCAATGAAAAGACCTATAGTTTGCCGATATTGGTGTTATTTTTTTCAATTCCAACAGCCGCCATTTCAAAACTACCGTACCGATGTGGCCCATCTTCGAACTCGGCCGAGGTATTAGTGAAAAGTATTCTTTAGTCGATTTTTTTTCCATTCGATTGAGAAATGTGGCCTCCACATTGTCTACATGTTCATATAGATATATGAACTGATGGTATTTTTGGGTTCTGGGGACCATGATCGGCGAATATGTTTTGAACATTGTGTTGTGTTGACGTTCTTGATAGGTGATACAGCAAAAATCCCAGTTCGCTATAGTATATAGTGTAGGTCTCAGATATTTTGCACTGTTTTATAATTTTGGAAATCTTCTGAGAATGAAAGAAAAAAGCCCGCTGTTCATTTTACCTGTACGTCTCTGAATCATAACCTGAAATCGTTTAAAAAGGGGCCTACAGACGTACCAATTTATCGGACCCGATATCGGGGAGCCGACGTCGGAACTCGAAATCGTAACGTGTGGAGGCTCCCGGACGACTAAATAATTGCTCTTCCGATATCGGGTGGTCGGGTAGACCAGACCTCCCGACCAAGTAGATCGGCGTAAAGGTCGACTCTCGCAAGAGCGGTGCCGCGCTGGGCGAAGCAGCATTTTGTACAGGATATTCTCACCTAAGCGGCATTTGGTAGCAGCAGCGGTGTGAGCGAAGTAGTAGAAGCCTATATTTGTGTTTGATTTTTTTCTAATGAAGTGGCAATGAGTTCGAAAATGCCAGAGGAGGTTTCTACATCCTCATCACCAGGCGATGTTCTTTTCGTTGCTGCAATATGTCTCTCTTCTATTTTGGTTGCTGTAATTTTTATTTATTTGATTTTTATGTTGTACAGTTCATTCTAATCATCAACTTGTAAAATCAGTATTTCTTTTTCCCCGTCCATACTTATTTCGTTCTGCAACCTCTCTGAAATTGTTTTTAAAATACAAGTCGCAGCTTGCTTTTGACGCGACGTGATTCCCACTTGTCCGTCAACAGGCGGGAGGACGCGTTTCAAAGCAGCAGTACCGCGAGCCAAAGCTCCCCCCAAGTAGCACAGAGTCATAAAATTAACATAATGACTTCTTATACCGTCTCATAGACCACGTATTTGTATGTTTTAGAACCAAAAAGTTAATGTGCGTTTTATAACCTTCAGGCGTTGCTATGACGTCGTGTAGTAGATATAACGAGAGTACAATAAAGAATTCTCGAGATGAAGTTGTACTGTGGTTTGTATGTAAATCAATTGTATGTTTCGTTAAGTAGCACTTAAGAGCAGTTGCTGTGAGGTTATTATGACAATGAACATATGTGCTTCTAATTAATAGATTTTTGAAACGTTTCTACGACTACATATTGTACTCATGTGATGAATTTTTATCAACTGACAAATTTTGGTCGTAATGATTACATTATGTATCTATGGTTAGATTATTTTTGTTGGTCATGTCATTTTTGTTGGATAGGTATATTGTGTTATATATGTAGAATATTCAGTTCCGTATGAATGATCAAAATGCCAGAACGAAAATCCAATCTGCCTTACAAGAGAAATGGAGCATAAAGAAAAATATAAAGGGGAAGGATAAGCAGTGCCTACCCCAAAATTAACATCTGAAATAATTAATCAGTCTATCGAGACACTGCAAAAATGGAGTTCATCCAGTTCCTTCAATCGTTTTCACAACAAGGAAAGACATAAATAATATGTATGTGCACGTCGAGTGATAATCAAAAAATATTCAAATATTCAACATCAACATAACCTCTATTGTAAATGTCAGTTATTTTTAGCGTTTTCCAGTAGGTGGAACTAGCGGAATGCTTCTGCACTCAGTGTATATCTTCTTCTGTTTTGATAGCGTTACGACGTTAGTACAACAAAACTTGCTGCTTGTAGTCATAGCGACTACATTACAACTTTTTTATGTAAGATATTGCGATGTCTTTGAGACACTCGTAAACTATTCTATGATGTATCATACCGGAGTAATTACAACTTTTCGACGCTAGAAAAACGACATCCATGTTTTTAGATTGATTGATAACTTCATTCTGGTAGCCATATTGGAACAAAAATATTTAAAATAAAGAATATGGGACCCTGGGTGTTATATCAATTTAAAAATCATTGGAGATGTGCTAATCAAGTATCTTTCGTGATATGGTCCACATATTTCAACGAATAATGAGAAAAATTAATGAAATCTATTTTTTCTGAAACGAAAATTAATATTTATCTCTCTTCATATTCGAGGCGCATGAATTTCAAGTGAGTAGAATTGGATTTTGATCGTAAAAATGGATTTGCTTGGTCACTAGAGTTTCAGAACAATTCTTAAAGACACATAAATGAAAATCATTTTTATAACTATCATGGTCACAGAGTATTATCAACATATAAAGGAAGGCTGACCTATATATTATATTGATATTATATAAAAATCTTTTGATTGGTATACATATTGTAATACTATATTAGAAAGATTTTGACCTTCATGCATAATGATATAATGACCACACTAAGACCACAGAACGACCCTTTTGCGACTGGCTTATATAAGTCTATATTGGCAAGTCATTACCACTACTTTATAACGTCGATGTGACGTCGCAAGAGTGTGCCTTTTTGTCGTATTGGCATAAATAGCGACGTCTCAGCATATTACAAGACATAAGTCATGGACTTTCGCGAAAGGTCTAGTAGACGTCTGTTCAACCGAATTATGACCTCTGTGTGCTACTTGGGCCATTGGTGTTAGAAACGGTGCTGTCGATGAACGCGACGCTCTGCTCTGCATTGCTCTGCGTAGGTGAGGACGGGATCACTCAATCACATTCAAACAATGGACTTCCTAAGTCCTGACGTCACAAGTAGGCGGAGCTTAGCGAACTTTTCCAAACAAATCGATTTTACATGTTAAAACGTCATAAGAAATTATTTATATGTTTATTGTTCCTGCTTCCGTTGGTAATGAGGATAATTGCGTACATTTTTGAGTATGTGTCAGTCAGGTAGGTGAGGTTTTTAATTAAAATTCAAGAATTGTTGTTTGTTGAGGTTATGTTATTTTTTCAATTGAAATATAGTTACTCATCATCTTTCAGATATAGAATGGCTTCAAAACATGTTTTGAAGTATTCTCTATAAATGAAGTCCTCGATAATGATAATAAAATCATTAAAAAGGGTAAAAATGCCTGAATTGTTTGGAAAGATTCGCTAAGCTCCACCCACTTTTGACGTCAGACTTAGGTAGTCCATTGCAAGCAACTTTTGCCGCGCCGCTCGGCATCGCTCTAGTGAGATTCGACCTTATTCCCCACTTTTTCTCCGTTTCGGTTGGCACGTGTGTAGCATGATCGGACGGTCGGGACACGATTTTCATCCCCTTTTAATTTCTTCTCGTATTTCGTGTAACTTTGGTTGATCTAAAGGCATGAAAATTAATGACGTTCAAGAAACGGGTTCAAGCTCAATAAGTGATAATAGTGCAATGATTGCATTAATTGAATGTTGGAAACAAAATGAGTGCCTTTGGGACCCAATCAGCCCTCGGTACCACAACAGGGATATTAGAAACGAGGCCTACAAACCTCTTCTAAACCCTTATTACACTATCCTTTTTTCGTGCCTATTTGTCTGCCTGACTGCCGGTGTCTGAAGTTTTAAACAAAAACGTATGCGCGCGAGGCTATTTTGTTGATTGTTTCAGGCGTGAAAATACATAGGACTGCTTCTATTTTTCCGCCTGAATCAAGGGGATTTCAAGGACGTTTTCAGAAATGTCAGGTTTGCCAAAACAGTAATTATGATATAACCAACAAATAAATGAAATAATCACATAGTTTTCGTTTTGTTCAGTATGACAGAAAAGAAGAAAAAATCTTGTACCAGGTAAGGAAAAAGTTTAAACAAATAGTCCAGGTATACTAAATTACTTAATCATTTAAAGTAAATGTCAATTTTTCTTAGGTTTGCAGCTCTAAAATTAGCGCCTGAAACAATCATGAAAAAGGCACAGTGTAATAGTGCCAGTTATTTGGGGAAATTTAGCCAACAAAAAGTCATGAAAATAAGCCCAAAAATAGACACGAAAAAGGCATAGTGTAATAAGGGTTTTAGAGATGTTCCAAAACATGAAACCGAGTGCAACCTCATCCGACTTGAAAAAGAATATTGGAAAACATGAGAACACAAAAAAATAAGTACCTATCTTACTAAAATTACAATTAATTCACATTCTTACAACCGGGTAAAAATAAGTGCCCCTAACTGAGAGCCCAGACAAATTTAAGTTCCCACGCAGGGCATGAAATGACTTTGAATTTGTAGAAAATATGCTCGAAATTCCCTACTGATGACGGAATAAGCCAGAAACCAGGGCCTAGGGATACTACTAAATCGCGAAGGCACACTTTTTATGGAAACACAACTTTATTTAGTGCTCTTAGAGGCACTTGTTCATATTTTCTCACAGGAAAAGTGTATAAGCCGTTTTTTTTTTTTTTTTTTCATGTTCTGGTTCCCACGAAAAGGGATATCCTGTAATGTTCAGAGAACATGTGGGAACCTAGGGAAAGAAGGTAGGAGTTGGTGTTCTTCTTAAATTTCTGAAGGTTGTATGCCTCGGGGAACACCTCCCTAGGCAATGAGTTCCAAAGCCTCGCTGTTCGTTGGATGAACGAGTCTTTGGAAAGTGATGTTCTGCAGGTCTCCAAAGTGACCACGAAGGGGTGTGATGACTGAACTTGACGGGTTAACCTCGAAGAGACTGCCAAAGCAGGAACGATTGTTGATATTTCAGAAGAGCATCGCCCATGAAAATATCTATAAAATAGAGACAAATCGCCAACTTTTCTACGGTGTTCTAGACAAGAGAGCGAGTTTGTAAGCGAGGCATCACCGACGAGACGAATTGTCCTTTTTTGGACAGAATCCAATAGCCTCAGGATATTTTTAGGTGCCGCACTCCAAATATGGGAACAGTATTCCAGGACAGGTCGGATCTGTGCCTTATAGATCATAAGCAGCTGACTGGGGGTGAAATAGCTTTCGGCACGAAACAGAAAACCAAGTTTTTGGGATGCACTTTTGGCAATGGACCTCACGTGATTTTCCCAGGAAAAGTTATTGCTGATAGTAATACCAAGCATCGATATGGATGGCTTCAGTGGTATGGTTACTCCTGACAAAGTTATGTTAGGCACAGTGAGATCGGCTTTTCTAGAGAAAAGACATGCTTGTGTTTTGTTTGCATTGAATTCTACCAAGTTATTAGATCCCCATTCGAGAATTGTTGCTAAGTCCATATTTATATTAATAACATTTCTTCCTCGTTCATTTCTGGTTTCACGGGCTGATATAGGGGCCCTGGAAGAGGAAGCGGTATGGAGGGTACTATCATCGGCAAAGCTGTGTACTGGACATGAAGTTGCTTTCAACAGGTCGTTGATGTGAAGTAGAAATAGTGTTGGTGCGAGAATGGATCCTTGCGGAACACCAGCATTTATGAGAAGAGTGTCAGATGAAACTCCATCGACCACTACATGGAGAGACCTATTTGAGAGAAAACTAGCAAGCAGAGAACACAGCTGAGGGGGCGAGCCATGAGACGGAAGCTTGGCGAGGAGTCCCTGGTGCCAAACTCGAACGAACGCCTTGGAGATATCTAATGCCACAGCTAAAGTTTCTCCATACTTTTCAATAGATAGCTGCCATATATATGAGACGTGAGCAAGCAGGTCACCAGTTGATCTCTGATGGCGGAAGCCATATTGCCTATCGCTGACAATTCCTGAGTCTTCCAGATATTTCATGAGCTCGATGTTGATGGCTTTTTCCATGACCTTTGAAATAATAGATAGCAGTGCGATAGGTCTGTAGTTGCTAGGTAGGGCCTTTTCCCCTTTTTTTAGGGACTGGCTGTACTCTTGCAATTTTCCAATTGGACGGAAATACCCCCAAATTGTAAGAGTGGTTGAACAACTTGCAAAGAACAGGTGTTAGTTCGGGGGTACATTTCTTGAGAACAATCGGCGGGATTCCGTCAGATCCACAGGCTTTGTTGGTGTTGAGACCCAGCAAAATCTTTCTGATAGTACGTTGGTGAAAGGTGATCTCGGGCATGTGACTGTCAATAGGTGTAATGTTCGGGGGTTGTTTTCCCGATGAATCCAGAGTGGAATTTCCAGCAAATAGGTGCGCAAAGATATTGGCTTTTTTCTGGGCAGTCGTTGCTGGTGTTCCATCTTCTTTGGTTAGGGGAGGAAATAAGCTGGAAGTGAAGTTTCTTCCCACAGCTTTGGTGAAAGACCAAAATGAACGGGATCCGTTAGGACATTCAGCAAGTTTTGATCTTATTTTGGCTTTGTGGGCATCTTTTGAGCATTCTATTGTCTCTTTACATATGCCTCTAGCCTCGACATATGCTGCTCTGGTCTCAGGGCCCGGATTTTTTAGCCATCGATGGTATGCTGCCTGTTTGGAAGCCACAGCTCTAAAGCAGTTTCTGTTAAACCAGGTCTTATCGGATGATGTTCTTCTTTCGGTATTTGGTATGTAAGTTTGCATCCCCAACATGATGATTTCAGAAATTGTCTCAGCACATCGTGTTGGATCTACTGAAGAGAAACAAACCCTCTTCCATGGAAACGCTGAGAAAAACATACGAAGACCTTCCCAGTCGGCCGAATTGTAATGCCACATGAGACGGGGTGGTATTAGGCAGCTCGATGGTAAATGGAAAGAGCATGTTGTGGAGATGAGGGTGTGGTCAGAGTTTCCAAGTGGGGCACAAACTTCTATTCTATACGGGTCAGGATTGGTGGTGAGGAAAAGATCTAGTGTATTGGCAGACTGGTTGTTGACATCAGGGATGCGGGTTGGTAGCTCGACCAGTTGTTCTAGACCATGAGTGATGGCAAAGGCCTCGGCTTGACGACCTGCATCATCTGTTTTGTTAGAGAATTTGAACCAGGCAGCGTTATGTACATTAAAGTCTCCCATGATAATGGTTTCAGTTGTTGGATGGTTCTCCTGAATGTGGTCCAGTTTGAGTGATAAAAACTCAAAGAGGTCGTTATATGAAGGTTCATTAGGTGATAGGTAAAGGCAGCAGAGGAACTTAGTCAGTTTGGTATCAGATAGCTTGAACCACATCACATCAAAGTCTTTCGGTTCCAAACTCTCTTCACGCTGGCATGAAAGGTTAGCATTGGCGTAAAGGCAGACTCCACCTTTGAACCTGAATCGAGAATGGAGTTCGTAACCAGGACAAAGCATATGGAACTTGTTGGTGGACGAGTTTACTTGTGTTTCTGTTAGAGCCAGAATATCCGGTTTTCCCGTCTGTAGGTGATGGTGGACGTCATTGATGTTCTTGTTGAGTCCGCGGATGTTGCAAAAATTTATTTTTAATGTTGAGTCCCCTCGAGTACCTCTCGCCCGGAAATCCGAATGGAGAGGTATTTTACTTCCGGAGTGTTTTACTCTAGGAGACTTCATCATTATTACTATTAGGATTAGGATGCACCTGAAAATACAGGAGGAATTGGGGAAAAGGAAAGAGGGAGACCGGAAAGTATCGACCGAACACTGAAACATGGAATGGTCCATTTCACAGCACACAAAGTCGATATGGTGGTATTTCACCGGGCAATGAGACCATCTTCCACCTACGGTTATCCTTTTAGTCGCCTCTTACGACAGGCAGGATTTACCATGGGGCTATTCTGAAGCCGACCCCATACGACTTAACCGACCCCATACGACTTCCGACCCCATACGACTTAAGAATATGAATGAACAGAAATTTCTTATTTGGAAATTTTAATTATTTTTGAACATTTTCCAATTGATATATATATATATATATATATATATATATATATATATATATATATATATATATATATTTATATATATATATATATAATATATATATATATATATATATATTATATATATATATATATATATATATATATATATATATATATAATATTATATAAATATAAATTGACTACAGATTCCTTACCTCAATACGAGGTGGAAAGTTGCTATCAAGGTATGTCCTAAAATGCATCCCCTCTGAGATACAGGGTGTCGAAAGTGAATGGACAAATGAGCGTTCGACGTCAGTTCAGCTCATCGAAACTCAACCTGAAAGTCAAAACATTCCATGTGCCTAAAAGTGGAGGTTTCTGAGATAATTAAGGATAATGCTAATTTCTTACAACATATCGGAATATGTGTTAACCTCCTGAATATTTTTTTTTATGTCAAAATGAGATCGATAATTTCATTTTTCCATTCATCATATCATTTGATCGAATCGATGTCGCGGATTCACTAATATGTTACCAAACTTACTTGCATATGATTGTTTTGACAGATCAACTGACAAACAAACAAACAAATCCAACCTCAAATTCATAATACTCCACTTAGAGTAAGAGTTAAGGTAAGGAGCCATCCTCGTCGGTTCACGTATAACAACTGATAGCACTTGATCGGGAAGTTTGAAATCGAAACGTGTGTACAGTCGATCCAATCAGTCCCGACGTCGGCTCCCCGATATCGTGTCCGACAAATTGCTACGACTGTAGGCCCCTTAACATGGACCCGATCGACGTGTGTCATTCTAAATGAAATGTGCTTGGGAAATAAAACTGTATTCATATCAAAAGGAAAGGTAATTTTGCGTGGCTATAGTATTATCTCTGTCGCTGCTTATAATTAATTTTCATTACTTCGATTGTAGGCAACGGAAGTCCAAACTGAAATTAAATTATGGTACGGTGCAAAATAACTCTGATCAACACTTTATTAATATGAATCACCATATGTTCCTTGTTTCGAAGTCGTGTACATGAATTATCACATGGTACGAAACCCTTAGTGTAGAGTCAAACTCGTACTTGAACACAGTTTTTTTCATTCATTTTAGATTCATGTGGTTACTTTGTGTACTCTTGGGAGCTGTAGCGACAACTGTTATCATTTTCAATCTCTGGGAAAAATTCCAAACGAACCCAACAATCACCGGTCTCGATACGGATTTCCATAACTGGCAGGTATCTTTTCCCGCAATCACAGCATGTCAACATATGCCCGCTAGCAAAGAGAAGGTTGAGGCGTATATACAAGAATATTTTCAGAGGTATGTGGAATTTGTTTTATTTTGCCCCGTTTGAATGGACTGAAAGTTATTAAAATCTGATCCAGTAACGTATGCGACAAGAACGTTTTTTTACTACATCAAAAGTATATTTCAATCGTGTATCTACTGAATGTTCCACAACACATTTAGTAAAGGTGAATGATACTTTTATTTTTTGATGAATTCCCTCATTGCGGAAATACAGCGTTGGAATAAGTTTACAAAAAGGCTATTTCTATATTATGAGATATGAGTGCACCTTCCACTGATGGAATTCAAGCGATACGAGCGAGAGTTGACACTTTACTCCGGAGCTATTAGTCTAGTCAAAAAGTGCTTTTTTGGTCAACTTTTTTCAACAGTCTCGGAAAAATATGAATAAGGTGTCATTCGATTCGGAATAGCATGTAGATGATTTTAAAAAAAAATTAAGTTTCGCTCGCAAAAATTGAAAAAGTTAAAAACAATTTTCTGAAAACAAATATCTCAAAAACTAATCATGATTTTTGAAATCTACAAAAAGATCGTAAAAAAGTCCCAACTCCAGGAACTATAGGACCAATATTTATAATTCACCCAGAGGGATGAATATACGGCCGAAAACGGGTACTCTGGCTTGCGCAAGCCACGCTCGCTTTGGACACTTCAACAATAACAATTATTTAAACATATTCAATATAAAAATCAAGAAATCTATGATAAAAACATCATGAAACACAAAAATACGAAAACTCAACAGAACCGAGTAAACAATACAAGCAAGTATTTCAAGGTACGTCATCATTTGATATTGATGTTACAATAAAATAGTTTTTCATATTTTTTTCTCAGAACTCTATATTTATTTATGTCAAATAGTAACAATAATAATAATGGTGAATTAAAGGTGTGATTTGTTGCCCTCTTGCTCATGGAAGAGGACGAATGCTTTTCCACTCATAACAGATTTTGGTGATATCGGTGATACTCTGGAGTCATTGTACTCGTGCCATGTGCCTGCATAAGGGTGCTAACAGTAAGCCGTGTAGGGTCCGCTATGAGCTGTTCCACTATTAGTCCAAGAGGGGACTGCAGAAAACCTGGACAATCGAGTAACAGAATGAAATGGTTTCAAAATGTTAGTACTAAAGCAAACACAAGAAAAATTATTGACTGCCTGGGCAAAAGTGGTGCATAAGTTTTTAAGGGCCTTATTTTCGGAAAAAGCAATCATACCAATGTAGCAACAGCAATTGGTAATACTTTCATCGCAAATAATTTTCCGAATGGTCAAGCGGTCAAAGGTGCTCTTTCACGAAAGGGGGCTTGGTTGAACGTGGGTTCAAACCCCAGTTCGGCCGGCTTTTTTTAAATTTTTATGCGTTCAGTCCAAATCTTGTAAGTGAATTTTGACCTGTGACAATGCATTATGGAATTTCTTCCAAAAAAAATGGCTCCAATATGGTGGACGAATATTGTGATTATAGTTCGATTCTATTCGAAATTGGTATGTGGAGATTTTTGGGACCGGACATGACTTCAGAATGGCGGCTCCAATATGGCGATGAATTTGGTGGTCATAGCCCTATTCCAAAAGAAATTGGTACCCATGTGGGGGTTTTTGAGGTGAAAGATCATCATTTTTTCGTCAGAATTTATGAGTTCAAGATGGCGGCTCAAAGATGGCGACGACTTTTGTGATTATCGTCCGAATCCACTCAAAATTGGTGTGTGGGAGCTTCTGAAGTCGGACATCATGATTCCCTAATCAAAATTCATGAATTTAAGATGGCGGCTTCAGGAAGGCGATGTGGTTTGTTATTATTGCTTGATTCCATTCAAAATTGGTATGGGGGTTTTCTTGTGGTCGTAGACTATCAATTTTTGTCAGAATTCCTTGCCGAAGCGATGACCGTCATCCTTGCAAGGGAGCCGGGATCAGGTTTTCTGCCACGTTCTTTGGACGAGGCGTTCAATGCCTTCGTTTTCAAAGAACCTGGTGGTTTCCCAGCTTTTTGGGGGTAGGGAATTTTGTTTTCGGTGACTTCCCTTTGTGTTTAGGTGGAGGATTGATTCATGTCATCTTCGCAGGGGGATAAGTACTCGACCAGAATTTGCGTGTGTTCACGGGTGCCGTGGAGGGACCCGGTTGTTACATTTGTTGGGAAGTTACACGAGTTTTTGGGTGGAATTGAATCCGCACAGAATCAAAGCAGGCCATGGAGCTATCGTCAATGACGGAAGTCCATGTATGACCAGGGCCTGAGATTTCCTTGTGTAGAATAGTCCACTCCAAGGATGTCAAGCCATGGTTCAGTTATCTCGGTCTGGTGAGGACCTGCTCGGGAGATAGTCGACGACTACCGTCGTCAGATATAAAGGCTACGCAAATGTGCGGCCTGGGCAGCTCGTCGCCAGCAACACATTTCTGGAGGGTATTCAGGTCGCAATGTGCAGCCTTGGAACCTTACCCCCCTCCGGAATATCCTCAACAGCAGCAAAAATGGCGTATTGAAGAGATCCCAGATGACTGGCCTCTAAGGAGGTTGTTGGGTAGTCTCGGTGGAGAATTCCCACCTTGACACATGCAACATTCCCATAGGAGGGCCGCAGGGTTTCACCTGACGGAGGTTTTGATTCAGCCGTGCAAGGCTTTTTCGCCCTTGCCTCGGGTGAATCATCACTGGAACGGATCCGCTTGCTAGTCCCAGCTTGCTGAGAGGAAGTTTGTATCCGCTCTTGAAGCTGTTTCTGCTCACGTTCCTCCAGAATTTGTTTCAAGGCGGAGTTGTGAGGTATTCCGCTTTCGATGAGACGACTTAGTCTCTTTCTGGCAGCCCCACCAAGTTTCTTGAGCTTACCTTCGGATTCAGGAGTTGGAGAACTAAGAAGCTCTCGTTCCTGATCCGATGTTACAGGAAGGTTACCTGGAGTCGAAGGATCGAAATACTTTCCCTCTATAGACTCATTGTCAGATAGATTTAAGTTTTTGTTTACTTCGTCCATATGAAGTCGAACGAGTAGCTGGGGAAGAGTGGTCGATCACGGCAGAGCCCTGCCTTACCGTGACAAGGTTCCTTACGACGAGTGGGTGCCCGGTTTCTCGAAGGATCTGTAAGTGACCCTGATAGGCTCAGTGCCATCCATCCCTTCAGCACGGAACGCACACCTAAGGATTGGGGTAGTGGTCATTAAATCCACTTCCAATCAGATTTTGTCCATATCACTTTTAGTTAACATTATTACCTGTATCATGTTGAATTTTTGAAATCATTCACCACACCGAAAGCGAGATATAAGGCTTCAAAGTTGCAACGTTCAACGTAATCCCTATAGTGAGCTACCGCGGACACCACATTTTATAGCATAACTAAAAACCCTCCATTCAGATCTTTTTGAGAAACTAGTATATTAATTAAAAGTTAGTAACAAATATTATAGGGAAATTAAACACGCGTAGCCATACAGTTATTTAGTTATTGCCATAAGAAGTTTCTAAATTACTGCATATGAGAAGTGCAAGAGAGGGAAGGCTGAGAATCGTGGCAACGCCCCGAGCGAGCGCTCATGATTTGAATAAGCGAAAGCGTGAGGGTATTGGGGGTTTGAATTGAACGCATGTATTTATGAATGATAATTGTGAATAATTGCGTTAATATATACTGATGCATTTTAAACATAAACAAAAATGATTCAGATTTTCAAGAGGCTAATAAAATCTAACGTATAAATCTACAAAAAATTTAAACAACAATGAATGTAATATTATTTATTTTTCTAACTATTATATTGAATAATCACTTGATTGATTAAATATTTAATTTTAAATCATTAATGGTTTCATTGAATGCTTCCCTATTTTTAGTTTTCTATTCTCCAATTTTTCAGTTGGGTGATTATTCCCAGCTTCTCCTTCATCGTGTTTCAGAAAATCGTATGTTATATTTTGTTGCGCACTTTTCTAAATAATTCGCGTGATATAACATTTTTTAAGGCACTTGAATTAGGTAAATTATAAAATATTATTTCGTTCTCAGGTCACTCTGAAATACATTCTTTATATGATTTCATGTATGTTGATAGTTCTGACTCTTCATCAATGAAGCGAAATATTTTCATACACCGCTTTGTGGAAATTATCTGATGTTTCGTTTGGTATTGAATCTTTGGCTAATTTTGATAGCTCGAACATTCCTGGCCCTTTTCAATCTGGGAACGTTTTTCTGAAAATAACTAAGTTAACCACAAATCCTGCTATCAGGGTAAAATCTTCTATTAAATTATCATTAATGATTGCTCTTAGTAATCTCATCGAAACTCGCATTATGCACAACGAGTGAATTTGGAGTTGTAGATAAATTTAAAAATTCTTTAAATGATACCGAACAATCTACTGAATTTATTGAATCGACTTGTACATCATTCAAATATAATTGACCAGAAATTGTGGTACATCCCGTAATTTTTGTCGCCACAGGAATGATGCTTCGTAGGGCTAACATATATATGAAATTCTCTATTTTCACATTTAGCTGCGATTTGTAAAATGTCATCAGTCATGCACTATCCAGATGTTTCTAAATCAAAATAAATAATGGAATAATTTATTGATATTGATTCGATTCGTTAATTCCAACGTTTGGTTGATATGTTACACCTCCTGACTTTTCCTTTGATTTTCTTAACATTTCCCTTTTTTGGTCAAATCAACTCTGCGCAAATTTTTTTCTCTCGATGTCATCGACAGTCTTCTTTTTTCCTCATCAGAATCGTATCTTTGAGCATATGTATGACTACGTTCCGAATTCAATTTTTTTCTTATATTTGAATACGATACCTCGCCAATGTTTCTAGAGCAAACTGCACTGTATCTTGAACAACTAAATGCGAGCGATCGTTGGATTGCGACGTTTTCCACAGTCCAGTCATGGCTTATTTGCTGTGTCACGCATGCTAGTTGCGTTTCTCAGTGTACAGTTCCCTTAAAAAATATCCCACTAATTCAGCGTTTAAACATGTATCGCGTCGCGCTATAATCGAGCCTAATTTTTGACACTGTTTGTAGCACGACAACTACCTTAAGCCAAGAAGTAACTCAAGTGCCAGACAGTCCCACCCTTTTGACGAGTGCTCAGTGCTCAGTGCTCGCTAAGTCCAATTACTTTCTGAAAGTGCTTTGTAATCGCGAGCATTTCGGAAATAAAAGTGACCCAGTGTCGGGAGCACTTTTCAAGAGTGCTTATTGCCTGAAGCACTTTTTGTCAGTGCTCGGCACAGCTCTGATCACTGTGACAATTTGAGCACACTTTTTTTGATGCCCTGATGGAACAAAAGTTGATAACGTGATATGACGTCAATGTCAGCCAACGTTGTAACACCCTTTATTTTTGAACCCAAAATTTGAAGTATCTGATTTAAATTTAAGAAGGTGAAATCACTCTGCTGATAGTCTGCTCAGATTGATACGGTTAGGCCATGAGTAAGGTTCAATTGATGACTTTTCCTAGTTTGTCAAATTGGGCCACTAAAAAAATTATACATCAATTAACTTGACTAGTTCAAGAGTTGGGCGCTAGGCTTGCTAAAGACAAAAGCCAAGGATAAACAAAAATTTACTAAATAAATGTCACCTAGCTTGTATGGGAAGACAAATGAATATGCAGGAAATCGACTTGACAAATTTATTCCAGACTAAGAAATATTTTGACAGTGACTGGATAGTATGAGAATTTATAAAAAAACTTTGAATAATGTTGCTTACTCCCTTGGAGAGTGGAAAACTATTTTGACAGTGACTGGATAGTATGAGAATTCATAAAAAAACATTTGAACAATGTTGCTTACTCCCTTGAAGAGTAGAGAAAAAAATTCAATGGAAAAATTCGAAAGTTGAATATACATAGCAAATTTTGACTCCGATTGAATTTGAACATTTACAAAGATTCCTCTAGGCGATGGTGATACGGTATATACCTGCGGAGAAGGTCTTTAATGGAGGGAGATGAAGAAGGCTGGTTTATACGAAGATGGTCTCAGCGGTACGACGACGAATCTGGTCTCAGCGGTACGACGACAAATCTGGTCGTGAGTGGGTATCTGTTGGTTTTTAGACCCCCTTTGTTGGCGTGAAATGGTTTCATCTACACGGACCAGGCTGAATTTGACATGCTGTATGACCTCCCAGAGTACCAGTCCTTCTGTCTCAGTAGGTGGCTTCACTCCGTGGTGAATATCATGCGAAGAAGATGATAGGAATAAAAAATTGTACAAAATGGGGGAGAACGAAGGATATCCTTTGAACCTCAAGTTTTTATGATTCAAATTTTAATCTAGGGAGTCAAAAGATAGATGCAAATTATAGCATACAAAAAAATGTCCTCAGTCCATATATAAGACTGGAAGATTACAGTGAAAAAAAAAATATAGTAGCAATCAAATATGCCACTCTGGATTTAAATTTCCAAGTTAATTTTAATCTTTTAAAAAAATTACCAATGAGCAAAATTCAAAACAGAACAAAACAAACCTCACCCAAAACGTTATTTTAAAATTCAGTTAAATTAAAAAAAAAAAGTGAGCTTTGATAAGGTGGGTAAATGTACCAGAAGAGTCCAAGAAAAATTTAATAAGTAAATGTATTCAAAAGGAAATATAAGAATTTCCTTGAGACTTTACCAGGAAAAATTAAATATAGTATTTTGAGGAAAAAAGCTCTAAAGTTTGCCAGAGAAAAAATATAGTATTTTGAAGCAATATACTTCGTCAAGTACCGAAGAAAAATCTAGCGTTATGAACCAAAATACTAATCATGTACTAGAGCAAAAGTATACTATTCGGAGGGAGACCACACGTCTTCCAGTGGGCACAACTCTCTTAGATAAAGATAGAGTTTGATTATTCTTTCAATCGAAGAATTTCCAGAGATATTCTGTGATAGGGCGGCAAATTCCCTTCTCCAATCGATAGGCCAGGTAATTCTTAAAAAATTGAATGGATTTTCCTGCTCTTGGCGACAATGTAGTGACTGGAATGAATTGATTCCACAACGATACAAAAAAAATAACCCCCACTGTGAATTGATGAAGTAGAACTATGAAAGAAACTGGTGAAATGTGAATCAAAATTTATGTTTGAGAAATATATTAGCAATCTGGTGCTCTGAGACAAGTTAAGCCAGAGGTACAATCCTCTCCAGAAGCAATTTTAAATAAAAAAAAGTTATTAAATGAGAAAAAGTGCTTACCAGAGGGCTGTCCTATAAGGTAACTGCATAACTGTCCCAGAATTGTCGAATACACCCTTTGCAATCGGAATCCTTGGAATAATCCCCTGGTACTGTGAAGTAAGCGCTAGTCCACTCAAAATTCCCAATTATCTGGTACCTAAAAAAGGGAAAAGCGTAGAACTGATTTCCAAAAAAATTTGTCGTCAATAGTCAGAACGAATACTACGGTAAATGATTGCCAAAATGGCCGAAATATATATATTTGTTTTTCCTTTACTTAATTCAAAGACACAAATCAACCTTGATAGGAATTAGCCAAAGGGAGTATCAGATACGATATGTAAGATATAAAATAATATGTAGAGAATTTATTCGGAAATTCACTGATAATTCCAAAGGTGACGAAAATCTGACAGTATAGAATCTTCACTTGACCTTCAACAATAACCATGCAGTACCTCCAAGAATTCAAATATTACAATCATATTAAAGCAAAAAAAAATGTTAATCAACTACAACAGTGATTGCAAAATAACGAAAATAATTATACTCCACAAATATCAACAGTGATAGGCCATCAAATTCAAAGATCGTAACGTACCAGAATCAATTCACTCAGCACACCTGCATATGTCGAGGTTCAATCGAGGAAAGAGAACGATAATCCTTTCGGTTCGACCAAATCACCACTTCACCTGTTTTTTCCCAAACCAATCTCGGTTTTTTCTCTATTTAAAAACACTTATGGAAAAAACAAACGATTAAATTTTCAAGGACCGATAATAAAGATCCCATTATCGCAGTTTACGACCTGAGCAGTGGCTACTGACTCGCACCACCGTGAAGGTAACCGGAAAAATTATTAGAAATTGATTATGTAAAAGGAAGTAACGAAAAATGCGTTACAACGTGTTGAAATAAACAGGGGGTTTCATTTTAAACTGCTAAGTTGGGGTCGTTTCCGGTGAAAACGGATGTGATGGGAGAGTATGAAATATTGAAAAAAAATCCAGTTTTTGAATTCAACACCCCTGCCAAGTTTGGATCTCACACCCTCGGTACTCGGGAGAACTTGGCTTGTTTAAAGATTACGTTGATACCCAATTCAATTCAATTCAAAATATTTATTTCCTAATTGCAATTCATTTCACTTAGCTTAATATGTACAACTTACAACTATATATACATGTATGTTCCTTCCACTCTGATAAAGTGGGTTTACCCATCCAGCTTGCAAATCCAACATGGATAAGGCGAAGGGGAGGGGGTCTGCGCTGTTTGCAGAATTATATGGCACATGCCAGGTTAAATGATTAAAATAATTCACTATTTGCTCTCCTCCTGCTAAGCTTATGACAGCCGTTAATATTTGTTCCAAGCGGGAACGGCAATTGAGATTGTTAATGCTATGTTTCTGAGAGCTGTGGTTATGTTGCAGAAAAAGGGTGAGTACGAGGTGCTGGCACCTCGAAAAATACCAAAAAACCTGTTCAAAGTAATTTAGGGGTGGGGTTTTTGAGTGTATATGTTATGAGTTATCGAATTTTGTGGTTGTTTTGAGTATTTGGTTATTGTGTTACTTGTTTTGAAGGTGAGTTGAGTTCGTTGTTTTGAGTATGTTGAGTCTGTGTGTTTTGAGTTGTACAGTTTTGTGGTTATATTTGTGTTTTGGTTTGTGT
This sequence comes from Gonioctena quinquepunctata, assembly GCA_018342105.1. Lineage (NCBI taxonomy): Eukaryota > Metazoa > Arthropoda > Insecta > Coleoptera > Chrysomelidae > Gonioctena > Gonioctena quinquepunctata. Next base: position 85,091 of record JAFIRS010000196.1, read on the forward strand.
ATTTTGTGGTATGCTTGCGTGGTTTAGTTCGAGAGGGTTTGAGTATGTACAGTTGGATGTGTACCGTGTTTTGTGTTCTGTGTATACTGGGTGGGAATAAAAGTCAAAGAGATGAATTTTATTTGATGTTTGGGTTCGTGGGCGTTGATCTTAAATCCCGCCGCCTGGCCCATTTGAGATTGCGGTTTCCAGATTAGTGATTCTGAAGTGGATTTGTGGTTTTTGTTACTCAGCTCGACATTTCCATCCGTGGCCACAGCCCCCCCGGACCGTATGGAGGCGAAGGCAGCTGTTGCTGCGTCCCACACACGTCCCGCGAGGCCACCGCCGCCAGAGGGGCGGCGAGCTGATGTACTAATTGAGTCAATGTTTGAATGGCGTTTAAAATATTTACCAGTACTTAAGACTGGTTTACAATAATTGTACTTATTTCTAAAATTCCTTGGCTTACTTGATTATCAAGTTTGATTTTGTTTATATCTATTATATTCACAGGTTTTATTTTTTTCGGGTCGTCCAGAGACGATTCAGAGCTACTTTCTAAATTGTGTATGTAGAGAGTAGATACCCGGTATAAATGCTATTCTTGGCAGTACGTCCGGTAGTAAATAACGACTTGATGAAGCTTTTTTCTCCAACTCAATAACCCCAGGTAGTCCATCAAATGGTTTATTCATAAAAGATAGCGATTGATCATAAGACTATTTTCATGCGAATTTTATGGTTTGCCACAATGGATTCTGTAGAGCACTCCATTCAGGTAATTCCAAGATTCATTTCCCGACTTTAATGGGAGTTAAAATCTTTGGAGATGAGTGAACGATGTTAACATAATATGGAGGGGAGTTTTAATGACCGGGAAGTATATTCTATAGAGATAAACAATGGAGAGGGATTTCCTATACAAGCTTTTATCCTACGTTACTGGAATACTTCGGATTATTCAACAATGATTTGATTGATTCTACAGGAAAGCAAACTGTAAATTTTGCATCCAATATTGAGAGTATGTTCTCGTAATGGGTATGCCATGTGGAAAATGTACAGAGAAATTCAATTATGGTACAATTTCTGTACATGCAACATATTTCGGAAAATTATGTTATTTGAGGGGGAATATTCCGATTGTTTAAATTTTGATATAAATCCAAATGGTGTTCACCACGTTTTCATTAACTAGCTTCTCTTATGTTTGTCAGTTCGGTACATATTTGGCAATCGATTTTAAAATAACTTACCGATGAGCTGGAGACTTGAAACTTCGAACATAGCTCAGAACTGGATGACAATGCAATATCAACGCACTTTTCCGAATGTGTGTTTGTAATAATAATGATAATGATAATATTTTTGTTAATTTTTCGAAGTACGAGGTGGATAACGTAGACAACGGCTTTGCCGACCACTTTAGCCAGTATATTCAGGACCTTGACGCAAAAGTCATCGAAAATGAGTTCATTATGTAACGTTTGTATTCTCACAAGAATTTTGAGAAGTTTGAACGTCACTTATACGTGGAACTAACGAACGACAAATACTGGTCAATCCCTCTCCTCAATTTAGGGGAAAAATTAGAGTTTTCAGAATATATTAATACACTATTTTGAGAAAAATGTCACCCCGAAAAAAATCAAATTTCACAAAAATCGATGTTGGATGACTGAAGGCCTCAAAAAAATAATGCAAACACAAAATACAACTCATAGCGCTTACAAGAAATTATCACAATGACATTTTAGGAAAATTCAAAAAATGTATTGATTCATTTTGAAAAAACTCATAGTTATAGCCAAAAAATTCTATTTTGATAGTGAAATGAGATCTACTGACAACAAAAGTAGATGAATATGGCAACTGGTAGATTCTGAGTTAGCAAAAAGTTCTTCTAAAAACAATACTAAGCTTTCGATTAGTCACAACGGAGACCGCGGTATAACAAACTAAATTTTGTTTTTTTCTAAATGTTGTTTCTTCTTATTCTGGAATCATGAAACTAAAGCAACCGTATGATTGAATAATTGCACCGGGGCTAATGCAGCAACTTTGTTCTCCTATCCCAGCGATGAGAAGGAAATTATTGAAGCCATTACTAGTATGAAGTCCAAGAACTCATGCGGTTATGATAACAAATCCTTCAAGATACTCAAAAAGTCTATACAAGACCTTCTACCTCATATAGTTGAACTTTTCAACGAGTCCGTGCCAAGGAATATTCCCATTTTGTCTCGAAAAATCTAATATAATACCTCTCCACAAAACGGGAGACAAAAAAGATTTCAACAATTAGAGGCCGATCTCACTGTTGACAACCTTATCATAATTACTGGAATAAATTGTACGCAATAGACTTCTACGTTTTCTGAATGCCCACAAAATTATCTCTTCAAATCAACACAGGGTTTTGAACGAAAAATCTACTGCTTCAGCCATGTATGATATCACTCTGAAAGTCTATAGAAAGCTGGATTCCAAAAATTGTTGTGTCGGCCTTACCTGCGATTTTATAAAAGCTCTCAATAGTGTGATGTTTGAAATTTTGTTGGGTGAACTTGCTCATCACGGTATGAGAGGTACACCTCTAATTTGATTTTCAAGCTATCTTCCAAACAGCCAACAAAGGATCACTCTGTCAGGAAACAACCCCAAAGTATACTCTACCTAGGGCTATATAAATACAGGTGTTCCGCAGGGCTCGATCCTTGGGCCATTGCTATTTCTTCTGTACATCAACGATATACCAAAAAATGTGTCCCATGTCTCAACAGCAAGAGTACACATAAATCAAACACAACACTATCGCTTATTAACCAGTGGTAAGGTATTATTAACATTGGCATTAACTTCTCCAAAACACATTGTATCCCATTCTCTCAGATACCATTTATTGAACGCGTCCCCATTTTTATAATCTCTTTCGAAAATGCAGGAAAATGATTGCATTCTAGTATCGCATATTTTTACCTATCAATATTATACAGAGGCTTCATAAAGGAAATAGAATCTCAAAAAAATTTAAAACAATATCTCATGAACTACTAACTACTAAATATTCATAATTTTTGTGAATATTTTAAGAAATATTTTTTTTTTCACCTTTAAAATATATTACTGGTCCTTCCTAACAAAATAATATATATATATATATATATATATATATATATATATAAACGCAGGGGTAACTGTTTTGTTAAGAGTATCTGACACCACTGTACACTTTCCTACAAACTTTATATTTTTTACGGAAATAATTCGCAATCGAATTTAAACTATCTTACCGATGAGCTACAGACTCGAAATTTCAGACGTAGGTCAGAACTGAACGGAAATGCAATATTATTTCACTTAAGTGTTCATCTGTTTGTCCGATTTTTCGTTAGTCTGTTCGGTACAAATTTTTTGCAATCGATTTTAAACTAACTTCCCGATGAGCTAAAGACTTGAAACTTCAGCTGTAGGTCAGAACTGGAAGATGCAATTTAACTCGCTTTCTTGTCCGTTCATTTGCTTTTTTAATAAGTAAGTAGCATTTTTATTTTAAACTAACTTCTCGATGAGCTAGAGACGTGAAATTTTAAACATAGCTCAGAACTGGATGACAATGCAATATCAACGCGCTATCTCGTCTGCTTGTTCGTTCGTTTGTCTGTCATAATAATATTGAAAGAGCAATCGATGTTAAACTATATTTCCGATGACCTAGAGACATGAAACTTCAAACTAATGAACTGGAAGATAATGTAATAATAATTTTCTTTTTATTTGTTTGTTGGTCTCAAATAATAATAGCATGAAGCAATCGATTTTGAACGAACTCCCCGATGGGCTATATACTTGAAATTCAAACAAAACTGGATGACAAACAAACAAACAGACATATATTATCAGGTGAAGAGAAACTGAAATGAACTTAAAATTTGCCACATGTCTCTGTCATAATCTCATCAAGATATTGAGAATCGATTGCGAAATTTCACACACACACACACACACACAAGACTAGGAAAAATAATTTTTTTTTTCAGTATACCCATTTTCAAAAAACGAACTAAAAAGTATAAAATAAATTATCGTAGCCCCATACAGATTCATAACCCCATACTGATTCCTATCCCAATATAAATTGTCCTGAAAATGTATGATTGTGAATTTTCAATAGGTATACTTGTACAATTTTGAACGAAAAACGTGGGGTGAATGCAAGACATATGGAGTGTTGAGAGCAGCTGTCATTGAGAAAAATCACAAAATTGTTTCAGGAATGTGAGCGACACGGAAGAAATTGAGTTCTTCACGGATTTATCCCGTTTATCTGCAACTACCTGGGTGAGCTTCGTCAAGAAATATTCAACGCAAAACTATATCGATAAGAAAACTGACCTCAAGGAGCTAATATTCAATGTGAGTCCATTTTTCAATGGCAGAAAAAATACGTGTTGTACCAACATTTCAAATGAGAAATGCAATGCAATCATAGTTTATATTTCGAATATCTCCATAATATACTATTATTTGGTGAAAAACGTGTATTTAACCCTTAACTTCACAATCATTTCCATAATCATGGTTTTCGATGTACTATTTTTGATGGATGGATGTATGTCAAGAGTTGATTGCACTATCCCCACTTTTTCTCAATGGTCTTGTAGCTAATCCAAAATGGAGGCCAGCTGAGAGTATATGAACAGGTATAATGCACGTTGATGATGCATTTTTTTATGGAGATTATCTACTCTTTGCTCCAATGAGTTTATTTTATCGTTTTGCATTTTTACCTCTCCTTCAAGATATTCTATTATTTGCTCCATTCTTTTGGTATTTATTATGTCGTTAATTGGCTAATGAACTCACCATCGACATAGGATCCATTGATGGATAATCTTATGTTTATTTCCCGTCATTTTTTACCTAGATGCTTGACATGAGTATTCCAAAATGCACAGAATTCACATGTTATTGAGATATTAATTTATTCATCCATAATACACGGGAAAAACCCTCTTCTACAATCTAAAACCTCAAATAGTTCATTACAGCATGAAAACGAATATAATAAGATATATTCAAATAATTTGAGACTGAATTTCAACGAGTATCAACGCGACAAACTAATAGAATAGTAGAGAACAATATTCACGGTCGATTTGCTTTTGGTAATTACTAATGAATAATGTTTATTATTATCAATATTTGTTCCATAGATGATTCTATGGGACACATCGAGTAATTTTCTTATTTTTCAGCTGACCAAAAAATGCGAGGAGGTATTCGAGACCTGTTATTGGAAATCCTATCCCTATAACTGCTGTGATGGATTCTTCCCTGTTTTCACAGAAAATGGCTTCTGCTACACCTTCAATTCCAGGCACTACGAAAGAAAAATTCCAGGGTAAATATATATCATATTCGAGGTAGGGGTGATTGGGGAATATCAATATCATTGCATCCAGATTCCACCCAAACGGAACATATGTAAAGATCAGCGATATCCAAAAATCTTCCAAGTCATGGGCAATATATTAACAACTGATTATTCCATATAAACTTACGTATAGTATATTATGCAATAAGCCCACAATAAGGGTCATTTTGCACGAGTGTGAATGTCCTCGCATTCGGCACGTGCTGCAATTTTATACGAATTGCATACTACACTTTTTCTACGGCAACCTACCACTCATGTTTAATATTCTGATAAACATTGAGATCAAGAAATATGCAAATACTTCTCTTATTCTTTAAATACATGAAAATTGGGAATTAATAGCCAAAGTTGAATTTACTGTTATTAGAAATCATTTTTTTAAGAACTTGTGGGACTCTGGATACTTATATTTTTTTCATATTGGCAATTTGTTATCGTTAAAGTCGATGGTATTTCACAAATATCCATTCCTGAAGTACCTAGTATATTTGAAATGCCCTGAATTACATTTTGAATTGTACAAGCTATAGGTATAAGTTTATTTTTCCTCAATTCATCAATATATCCCTGAGCACCTGCCATGGACTTCTACCGTCGTGCCTTTCAACATGGTTATGGCATTATCAACAAAACATTTTGCGGAAGACTGGCAAAAGCAGTGCCTAATAATTTGTGATTTGACAATTTTGAATACTCATCAATATCTTTCCCCATTGCTTCCAAACTTATCTGGGCCTATTCTTTGAACGGTACACTTTTTTCCGATAATTGATGAAAAACCATGAACTATTAACATTTGGAGGGTGGAAGCTCACGTATTTTCTCTAAATTCCACAGTAATGAACGGTTACGGTATAATTCCGTACAATTTTGGTTTTAATGGTATTATTACTAAAATAGCTGAACCCAAATCAGTAAAATCATTAATTTTCATTCGATATAATTCATGATTCCTACATTGTGCCCATAATTAATGGAACCTACAGGATAAATCAGTGTTACTAAAAAAAATATTATGTGGAAATATTAAATTCACTGTTTCCGCTACGTATATTTCATTTGAGGATTCTTTAATGATGTAAAGATCTTTGACTTTTTGGGCCCGTAGCGGACTGTCGTTTGACTTTAATACTCTCAGTTTTAAATACTTGTCGGTGTGTATAATAATTCTCAGCATTATTAGTCCAGTCAATAGGGAATACAAAAGGACTCTGCCCCACGGAAAGTGGAGATTTTGATAGTTCTAAACCCCAATAAAACATCCAAGTTATTTACCTTCTTGGATTAAAGGTACAGAAATTGGTTTTTCCAAAATAATTCCTCAAGGGTTGATCCTACGACAAAAATGTCTATTTCTATGTCTGAAGGATGATATTAATGATAATATCGTCACAATAACATTATAGAGCAAAATATACTTGTGGTAATGACATTGTAGTAATTTATTTTGTCACGTATAATTTTTTCCATGCCGCTGTGGCATGAATTAGTACAAAGTACTATTGATATTACAAGTTTCTTATAAACAATTTATGGCCAATTAAAAAACAATAAAGCTCGCCTGATTTTGATTTGGACGCGAAAATTCGAACAGGCTGCTTTCACTCTTGTGCAAGCTGGGAAAGATGCTGATGTATTGGTTGTCAACACAGCGATTTTCTCCTGCTCATCAATTGACACTGTTTTTATCGTTGGCGAAAACGTCGATATTTCAGTTCTGCTGACAGCAATAGCATAATCTAAAACCACCATCTAACCTCGCAAACCGGGGAGAGACAAAACTGCTGAAATAGTGTATTCCGCGAATAGTTTAAAAATGAAAGAATCAGCCGAAATTATCCTGGTCTTATATGCGGTTAGCGGCTGTCACACGAGATCATCCCTATTCAACCAAAGAAAAAAAATTGCTTGTCCAGAAGAACAAGGAAGTCATTAGCATCTTCAAAGATCAGAATGTCAAACGCTGGGTCCGCTTTCTAGTTGCTTTGTATTGTGGTAACATGGAAGAGAGAACCTTGGGAGAAGTCTGCTACCAACGTTTTGCGAAATCGACAATAAAAAGCAAATTCAACTTATCTTCTTGACCTCCAACAAAGGATTCTGCGAAGAACCATGCGCTTAGGATCAAAAATTGTGTGGGCAGAAATCTTGGTACAAATGGACTCACTCCAGTAACAATGTCAGAGAAACCTGCTCCAGATACCTTATCGAATGTAATTTCATGCAATTGCAAAATGGGATGCGGTAGAGCATGTGGCTGCTGAAAAGATGGGTTGAAGTGCTCTATTGTATGCGGATTCTGCAATGGTGAATCATGCCATAATGCACCAGAGGTCATCATCGAGAGCGACGACGAAGATGAGGCAATGACATGGATGCAAGCCCAGATTCTCAGTGCGGAAAATGGAGGATAACTCTGAAAACGAAAACGATCATGGAGGCATCAACATCAACGGACTCGAACCATCAGAAAGAAAGGGAAAATATAATACGGAATACGAGCAATACTCGATTGCAGAAGAAACATCTGTAGATTAGGCCTTCTGGGGATACCACAGCTGAAAAAACGCGCCGTGGTGGTGTAGAAATGAGTCAACTTTGGATTCACGAAATTATATTATTAGGTATAGTGTAAGAGCTGGCTACGTGGATTATGAGTGATAAGGTACAAGGAAAGTTATTACATAGAAACCTTTCTCACAAGCTGACAAGTGTGTAGCTCTACAGGCAGAAGGAGGTAAGCGGAAGCGGGCCATTGAAGATTCTTCCAGAGCCTTGCCTGGCGCTCAGAAAACCTCAAACACTCGATAACTCTGATAAACCTAGTAGCTCATGTTGATGAACTCTCGCTTCTAAACGGGTTTGTTCACAAGCTGGGTTCACGCATTTTTTCTTTCTCAATTTTCTATTACACTCAAATTCATCACAAAACTTCTATAAGTCACCAAAACACATTACCCCAGAACATTTACCCCTACAACCCCTCAAAACACAAAACAGAGCATGAGGCGACCTCCTACTGCCTCTTTACGGTGGCGTACGGAAGGTTTTTCTATTTAATCCTTCAAATACAGAATGAAATCCATTGTAAATTTCCAAGTGCATTCGGGCCACCTGTAGGGAATCACATTTTGTTTTTGAGGAATTATAAATTAAAAAATTTAAATGAACCGTTTAAAAAAAAATTCGACACATCAAGTTTACTACATTGTCAATCAGAACTACGTCAGCAATTGGAAAGGGCGAGTTCCATCGAAAATATCTGTACAAATGCACATTCAGCAGTTCCAATGGATCTTGAACCTACTGATTGTGGCAGGAGAGATCAACAAACCATGTACGAATTCAAATGGTTTGATGGCACACAATAACCGTCAACAGTTAAATATATTATACTAATATAAATAACGAAGAATCTGAAAGTAAAGTATTCAACTATTACAATGTACATTACTTTCGTGTTTATGTTTCAGATGATAAAACACATATTGATTATACCCACGGCGAGGAAGGAGATTATCAGTCAGATTATCACTGTTGATGAAGATTTGTACCTTATATTTCTTAAGTATTGAGTAGATGAAATCGAGTTAACACAATATTCTAATTAATGTATTTATTCATACTTAACTGTTATTTATACTCATCCTCCATTTTGTCCACTCTTAATTATTTATAATTCATTGAAAGTTTTAATAATACAAAGACAAATTGCCAAATTTCTTAATATATCTTCTTTTTTGAAAAACAAAAACTAATGGGCAATATGCTCAATAGAACAAACACATTTTTATTGTTTTATGGTCTGAACCTTACTCAAACCGTCAAAATGGGATGGTAAGAAAATCTACAGTTCACCAATTGGTTAACTCCAACAATTCAGTCATACAACGACGCAATCAACGATAACCAATGATCAAAGAAAAGCAGAGGTTAACCTGTTATGTTACAACCCGCCCTAACTGATTTTCACTGAACTGGGTTTTTCTATAAAATAGCTTTTTGAAGTGGAGGTGATACTAATTCATCAATCACGATGTATTATGTTAAATAGTCAAGGCAGGTAGTAGAATCTAATTGGGAATATTGAGGATATTGAGATCCATCAGGTTTTTATTAGGAATGAGGCTAACTAGAACGGAAATTATTACATGACCTGTTTAATCTTCAGTGAAACTAATTCAACAAATGAGAATTACTTAAGTTGATCTGGTCATTGGGTGAATATTGCGACGTTTTGCATTTATTAATTCCTAAACTTTCTAGAAGGTCGAGCTTATAGCCTTTCTTTTCTGTAGGTGATATTTCGAAATCGTTAGAAAACAATGTTCTTCAGTCAAGAGGTGTGTAGCAAAAGTTGAATTTGTTTTTCCATTGACGAAACAGTTCCTATGTTCTGATAATTGTTTTTCAAATATTCCGCCTGTTTGGCCTATGTGAAAACTAACACAAGAGCCACAAGTTAATTTATAAACCCCAGATTTTTCAGATTTCTCAGTTTTATCTTAATTGTTCTTAATAAATTTATGTTATTTTTAAACAAATAGGTAGAATTTTTTTCTGTAGGATGGCCTAAATATGTGATAACTTTGAATTATGGTAATCGTTTTGAGTGAGAAACGCTTTTATTATAACTTGTTTCATAAAGTTTTCTTGAAAGAATATTATCCATAAGGTTTGGACTATAACCATTATCAATAGCAATTTGTTTAATTATATTGAATTCTTCATTGAAATTTTTTTCTGAAAGCGGAATATTAATTAATCTATGTATCATACTGTTAAATGCGGCTAATTTATGTTGGTATGAATGCGTTGATGTACTGTGTAATGTGATGTCTGTATATGAAGGTTTATGGAAAATTGAAAAGTTATGTTTATTACTGATTTTTGTAATAGTTAGGTCTAAAAACTTTTTAGAATTATCTGATTCCATTTCCTTCGTGAATTTATTTGAAGGGTGAGTTGCACTGATAAAGTCGAAAGACATTCCTGATTGTCTTCCGGTTACCACGAAGCACATTTAAGTGTCGTCCACATACCTGTTGAAAATTTCGATAGTAATTTTACAAAAAAATCCTTGGAAGTTTCAACGCATAACAATATAGTGATGATGAAATCCAGTTCTGTAAATTTACTACACGACTTATTCCAACTTCATTTAGTAAAATTACTTTCGTTAAAATTTACTTAACATCTATCAGGAATTTGTTTAGTAAAATAACAATACAAATGTAATTTCATTAAACAAATTTGATTGAAAATTTTTTGGTATTTCAGTATATTGCATCGCAAATTCACTATAAAATTTGGTTCTCATTAAAAATTGATAAATAGAGCGAACAAATGGTCAGATGACTACAGATGCGAGTACCATGAATAATTACTGATATCAAATATAAAATTAATCATTTATTATTGAATTATTTACCAACAATTCATGTTCTTTCAACTTTTAACAAAATATTCTGATTATGACCAATAACTTCTACCAGTTAATTCAGCAATAGTCCCACAAGTATTATTAGCTTCTCCCTATTTAACTAGGACTTTTTGTGGACTGTAAAGTAACCAAACTCTTCACTTCCTCTCCATTATCTCTACTTACAAAAGCTATTGTATAGCGAAACACGTGTCGTGGTTTTGTAAACCCAGCTTAGAAAAAATAATTTGGTGAAGTGAGTGTATGTTGTCTACTTCATCATTTTATCTACAAACAAATGAATGCAAAATTCATTAGTTTCATCTTGTGGGACTCCATAGATAACTTTCCATTCACCCTAGTGCACTGGGTCTGATTTATATTTTTTTATATGGTCCTTTCCTGAGACTTTTATTCTGTTATTGTACAAATTTTCAACACTGATGATCGAACGCTTGTCTTAGGTCACATTATCGTTTTTTTTTTCAACCCCCGATGCAGAGGGCGACTACAGTCGCTGTCGTGCTATGGAGTAGACGTGTCTCGTCGATGTGCTGCCAAATTGTATATGAAATTGTGATAAACCGTGCAATTTTGAATGTTATAAGGGACAAGAAATCAATATGTGAGTGTACCGGTGCAGTATACAGATTTTGAGAAAAATACAAGAATTCAGTTTCTCTTAGAATCCACACTTAGGAATTTATAATGCCACCTCGAAGGGGAGAGGACGAACTGCAGGCAACTGTGAAAATGCTGGTTACCAAATTATGTACTTCGGAGGAGTACATAACTCAACAAAAAAACCACCATAACAGAATCCATCAGCGAAAAGTTCACCAGAGAAATAGAGGTTTTGAAAAATCAAAACAAGAATCTAGTTGCAAAACTAAATAGTCAAGCAGAAATCATAGAATCGATTGTTGCCAAGCAGAAACTTCACAGTTCTTATTTTATTAGATTTCAGCCGAGCGTTTGATACATTAATCATGATTCATTATTGAATATTTTAAATTACATAGGACTCTCTAGAAATGCTATTTCTTTAATAGAAGCCTCTCTGAAAAATTGACAATAAAAAGTAAGTATAGATGGACTTGACTCTCAATATCTTTATCTCCACTCGAGTGTACCACAAGGTTTTATTCTGGGACCGCTACTCTTTACCATATACTCATCTAATTTTTTGAATAGTCTCCAGCATTGCCAACTCCATCTACAGTATCGGAAACAATTTATCTGTAGACAGAAATCTACACGAGCAACAAGGAACGCAATGATATGATAATACCACATAAACAAGAGAGACGCTCTGTTGTGCGCCCCTCCTGTTACCCCATTCGACGCATTAACTGAACACGTGGCAATGCGACACAGCGCACAGCGACCCATTCTTGCCGAGCCGTGGTTGCGAAAACGAAAGACCGTGACAATTATTACCTTTTGAAACATGCCGCCTATTTACACAACCGCAGGGAAAGTACAGATCGTTAAGTGGTACTTTTGGGGGTAATTCTGTACAAGATACTAGAAATCTATTCATAGTGGCTTTTGCAGATTGACCTGTACCTACGGAAGCGAATGTCCTTTCAATTAAATTTCAGAATTTTGGGTGTGTGGCAGCACATTGCAAAAAATGTTTTCCCACAAATCCACCACCGCATCCTAGACAAATACCCGAAGAAATAATTGTTTTTCTGTTAGAAATAAGTTTTTTGTTATTATTGTCTCACAGAAATATCATTTGTTTTTGTTTATGTTTGAGAATTTTCTTTTGTTTTCGCGGCCACCACGGCACCAAAGATATTATGATCTACCTGTCGTCCGACAGATTGAATTGAATCAATGATTCAGTTTAATTTGTTCCAATTATCTGATGTGAAATTATCGTCATTAATTATTCTCCATTGCAGCGCACACATTCTCCTGACTGCTGCTGGTATGATACTGACGTCACAGTTTATAGCTGAAGAATCAGTTCGCTCACTTGGCATCGATACTTTGATCTTTATGTTCCCGTTTGTACACTGCGCAACTCTGATTTGTATCCCTCGCGCATACCGCGTGTTACTGTGTTACTAATACGGACATTTTTCGGATACTTCGAAGAGCGATAACCGCGAACAGTCTTCTACGCACCCTGAATTGTTTCTCTGGAGTGGATGTTACCTTGGAACATGCATTTGGCTGCTTCTTTAGCTATAAACTGTGCTGACGTCCTGAGTTGACCGCCTCTGTGTCGTGTCGTCGATATCTCTTCCTCGAGCGAGTCGAGGAGAAATTGTCATGCTCTCCCAACATATAGCAAGCTATTCTTCACGCTCTCATGAAACCACCATACCCAAGATAAATACTTTCCGATACTGTATATGCCGATTACACCCAGCTCTATTACAGCTGTAGGAAGTGCTTGTTCCCTAATAAACAAGGATCTTGAAACTTTTGAAAAACAGCATCAATCATTGCCTCAAGATAATGAGAGTAAATCAAAAGCAATCGTTTTTGGTTCACGCATTAACCGTGCCGCCATACTTGAATCCGTGAACATAAATATTAACAATCAGCGCCTTGAAATGGTGGAGGAAGCAAAAAACTTGGGTGTTACACTAGATGTGGAATTGAAATTTGAAAAACATGTCAACAAAATGATACAACGTGCCTTTTTCACATTGAAAAGCATTTATAGCCAAAGACATTTTCTTCCATTGGGGTTGAAGGCTACATTATGCGAGACACTTGTATTATCAAATTTCACTTATGCAGATGTATTGTATAATACATTTTTAACTAGTCAGCATCAGGGAATGATCCAAAAAGTTCAAGACTCTTGTTAACGACTCATTCATGGTACCAGAAAGCGACAGATAATTTCACATAAACTGCATAACATTGGCTGGCATGCTGCAACTTGATCAAAACCCCTGCATATCTGCACAATTGAGAATGTTTTCCTTTTCAACATGAATACCCCACAAGAGGTTATCTTGACGATGGAAGATAGTGACTGAAGTTTATCTTTCAGTCGCAGATGATTCCACATCTGATTTTATGAACATCCTGTTTGTATTTTCAACAAATCAATGCACAAGAAAATTATGTATAGAACCGATGTACACAACCTCAACATAAGAAGCGAAGGCTTACTAACACCTCCAAGGCTGGAATTTTTTAGGCACAGCTTCAGCTTTCAAATATGCAAAATATACAATTTAATACCTGAATACATCAAAGCAGGTGGGATACCGCGATTTTCTGAAATTTAAGAAACTGTTAATGGATTCACAGCAACATTTCTTTATTTTTTCATAAACATCTCTGAACTATTTTATTCATCACTCTATGTACCGCATAAACATCTCTGAACTATATTAGTCATCACTCTATGTACCGCAGCAACTTTTTGAGGTTAAGTGGAAGAACAATTAATAGTGACTTGTCACTGTAAAAATTGAACTTCGCCTTTCATTTCCATTTCTTATCACTGAATGTAACTCTTTCGTTTGAAAATCTAAGATAATGGAAATAATAAAGACGTGTATTATTATTATTATGATAAGATTAACGTGTGTATCTGTCTGTAACATCGTAGCTCCGAAACAGATGAACCGATTTTGATTTATTTTTTGTTTGTTTGGAAGATGAATTGATCGAGCATCTTCTTTGTTATGCTTCAAGGAAATTCGTTTAGCACTGATATATTTGTTCACTTTCTAGAGGGTTTTTTAATTTTCAATTCAAGTTTTATACACTTATTATCGATGTTATTTCTATGAGCTGCGCCCTTACCAATACCTTCCAAGAAGCCTAATTAAGTTTCGTAGATGTTTCATTTTGAACTTCATGAATAAATTTCAACATTCTCCCTATATGAATTTCCTATCGAATAACATAACCGTATTCCATCAGTTCTGTAACCCTCCTCCGCAAATTCTACGAAAGCACGATATTCATCAATTTTACTTCAGAAACAAATTGAAATTATTCCACAGAAAGCATATTTCACGATCCCCCAACGATCTGACGAATTATGTATTGTGATTTTCAATTAATTTCTGTGCCGAAAAACATATTTCGCGGAGGGGATGTGGTGAGAAATGGTTCAACTATTTCTTATAAAAGCAAACATTTTTGCACCCCAATTGCGACTCATCGACTGGAAGATGATATCAGTAGGTCAGAATTGTTTGATTTGAACTAATCATAACTGAAAATGAAGATCTCCAGTTTCTTCTACCTGTATATATCCAAATAGGCACCTTATTCTATATACGGTCAGAGTAGACGGAAAAGAATTATTCCCTCCTCCATGCCGATGGATAGTTGCATATTTATACTCATTGATTTTGTAAGAATATAACATATATAGAATAGGATAGAACAGAATAGAATAGTATAGAATAGAATAGTACTTTATTGATCCATAGAAAACCAGGTACATGGTATCGGATAAGTCAAGAATTATGATAAATTCAATACGTAGATATATAAAAAAATAGGATACGATATATACATGAAATAAATAAATAAAATAAAATAATGCACAAGATACGAATGCCAACTCACTGCTACACGAACACATGACCCTAAATATAATGTATACCCATATATAAAAAAAACATTCGAGAGATCAGAAATTAGACTATGGCTACCAACTAATTCTAATAAATAGGTTCCAATATGTGGGAATCATCAAAGTACTCTTGTAATGTATAGTAAGCTTTTGGATTCAACAGATGTTTGAGGTTTGTTTTGAACCTATTGGAAGCAATGCAACTTTTTATGAAGACAGGAAGCTTGTTGTATATTTTGCTGCTAGCATAAGTTGGAGATTTTTCAAAAGTGGATGTTTTGTGGATCGTGGTCAATAAATTAGCGCCATTTCTTGTTTTGTATTGATGATGAGTATTATTTTTTTCTAATTTATGTTCATTCTTTCTAATATATAAGCAACACTTGAGTATAAAAATGCAGCAAACGGTCAGTATTTTCTTATTTATGAATGTCTCTCTGCATGAATCGCGTGGTTTCAAATTGAACATCAATCTGATAATTCGCTTTTGGGCTTTGAATATCCTATTTATCTCAGTTGAATTTCCCCAAAGTATGATGTGGAATGATAAGGTTGAGTAGACAAGTGCTTAGTATACTTGAATCAAGATACTTTCATGGAGCTCATATTTCAGTTGATTGATGGCAAAGTATGACTACGAAAGTCTATTAGATGTTAGTTCGATGTGTTCAGACCATGAGAGTGATTCGTCAATTGTCACACCAAGAAACTTTGTGAAATGATGGATCTGTATGAATTCATTACGTAACTCCATATTTTTGTTAAAAAATATGATTTTGGTTTTATGGGGATTTAACATAAGTTTGTTTGAGTTGCAATATGTTGTCATTTCCTAAAGTGCTTGTTCAATAGCCTCAGACATGTCTCCCATGGTAGGCTCGGCTATTTCTAAAGTTGTATCGTCAGCAGAATCAATCGAGTGGAAACGTTTACTGATGTTCATTGGAAGATCATTGAGGAAGAGAAGGAAGATCAGTGGACCAAGAATTGAGCCTTGCGCCCCCCCCAGTATTCATCGAAAATGCATCTGATTTTACCCCATTCAGGTTCACAAATATTTTTCTGTTGCATAAAAATGATTTGATTAGTTCCAATACATTCCCTCTAATACCAATATTATACAACTTAGAGGCCACAAAGTCTTCATCAATAGAGTCGAATGCTTTCGACAGGTCAAAAAAAATTCCCGAAACATATTTCTTATCATCAATTGCTTTATATAGATAGTCTGCGAATAGAGTGGTTGCAGTTTCGATGGATCTCTCTGCCCTGAATCCATGTTCGATTAATATATTGTGTTTGACTGAGAAATCGATGAGTCTGTTATATATCAGTCTCTCAGGTATTTTATTCTTGAAAATATACTGAGGAGGCTGATGGGTCTATAGTTGTTAATGTCAGATTTGTCTCCACTTTTATGTACGGTGATGATTTTACTGAGTTTCAGAATAGTTGGAAATTTACCATTCACAATCCATGAGTTAATAAGAGATGTTGACGGGTCAGTTATACTATCACAGACTTCTTTCACAACTTTCACTAGCACATCATCTGGACCAGTTGACATGGTATTCTTCAGGTTACGAATTATTGATTTAGTTCCTCGGTCGTAGCTGGTTCGAAAAAAAAAGGTATGAGGGAGTATTTCTCCAGCTGTACATATTTGAGATTTGTCAGATCCGAAGTGTTCCTTTATTTTTTCCTCGATTATACTTGAGAAGTATTCTCCAAAGCAGTTTGCTGCTATTTCAGGATCCATAACTTCAACATAATTTATGTCGAGGTGAACATCCTTCGTTTCATGATTCATCCTTCCCAGTTTTGAGTTTACCTCTCTCCAGATTTGTTTTATTTTGTTATCAGCACTACATATATTTCCATTGAATTTTAATCTCTTTGCATTCCTCAACGATAATTTTTCCTTTTTATTTTATAAATCCTTTCTAAACAGGTGCTGCTAGATTGCCTATACATATGGAAAGCATTGTCCAGGTTATTTTTTTCCTGCTTCAACTCATCGGTGTACCACTTGGTATTTGGACGCATTGCTGTGTTAGGTATTAGTGGGCACGACTCGTTATATGCCTATTTGAATTGATTAATGAATATTTCAAAATTAGTGGATGGTGAGATTTCATTATCTATGTTCCATATTATTCCATTCAATTTTGTTTTGAGGAGAGTGGTGTTTTTAAAGAAACTTTTCGATGCTTTTCAGTTGGCGCTGTTTTTGTTTCAGGTCCTTTGTCACTGTAGTAATAGAATAATGTGACTGCTAGGTGGTCCGATAGGTGCGGATTGAAAATTGACTGGGTGCATTGGTTCTGATCTAAATTGGAAATGATGTAATCAATTCCACTTATGGAAGTTTTGTTGTTTCTGTCGGTGCAGATGCTTGTTGGTGACGTTAACATAATAAGGCATTCACATGAGTCCAACATGTCCTTCCATAATTTGAAATTAGTATTATTCTCATTCAGAAAATCAATATGTAGGTCGCCACAAATTATGATTTTATGGGTTATTATGAGTTCACTAATAGTGGGTGACATATATTCAACAAATTTTCTGACACATCCGATTGGTGGGCTGTAGGTGAAGAGCAGACATATTTTTTCACATTCCATTTCCATTGAGTACTTGATCCGTATTGTTCTACATTCCAGTGTTATGTTTCTTCTCACGAAAATAGCTGTACCTCCATCTTTTCTCGACTGTTTACAGAAGAATGACATAAATTTGTAATTGGGAATATTCACTAAAGTTATATTTGACTCATTCATCCAGTGTTCGCTGAGACATAAAACGTCGATTTTTTTTGCATTACTACCTATTCTATTTGACCAATTGTTGTCGATAAGGATTGGATGTTGATGTGTACTATAGTTGGTTGTTTCGTTATAGGGCCGCAATTTTGTTCTTGGTTGTCCCTAAAAAATTAGACTGGTGTCCGAGTTCCATCACTTTTGTTGCAATTGATTTGTTTGGATTTAATACATCAGGTGTTGTATTTTCAAGAACAGTATATGTTGCAATTTGATTTGATCGTGGGTTTATATGATTGGTATGAAATGTGAAGTCTTCCTTCGATATAATCTCTGTGGATATTTGGGTTTTCCCATCATTTGTAATATCTTTGCTTGAGTGATCAATGTTTAATTTCCCCAATTTGGTAATACGTGTGGTGATGTATGCCAAGAGGACTTTACTAAGCAAGTATATACCAATGATTTTTAGTAAATTGCTATTTCTAAGATGTGTCATGTGTCTCTAGAGAGAAATACGTTGTTTTCATAGATGAGTTAATTTCTTCTCCAGTTATGAGTGAGGTAGGGCTCAGTAATTATGGAGTATTTGTATGTGCTACATTGTCAGTTAACATTCCAATTTTTCTAGTATTAATTTCGCATTTATTCGGCCAGACAATTACCCAGTCATTTTTATAGAAATTTTTGGTACTCACTACTGCAGTCTTCAGTAATTCGTCAATGTTTGCATGATTTTTTATTATGGATTCAGCTGAAAATTGTTCGTTCTGTTTTGTGAGGTATGAAGCCATATCATTTCCATGATAGTTCGATACAAGGAGTATTTTTTTCTGAAGTATGGGATTATTTTTCAAGGTTTCCTCAGTTTTTGAATTTGTAGTATAACCTTCCTTTGGATTTGCTGTTGATGCCTGGGACATTGTGCATAATATTCTTTATGCACAAGCGGGCAGTGAAGTGCACTTTATCGGCCGGATTTTCTAGAATAAAGGAGTAATTTACCGCCCGCCGGAGCATTTTATCATCCGCGGGCGGTAAAGTAATTTTCCTAGATTTTCGCTTTATGTACATGATGATGTAAATTTCGGAAGTAAACTCAAAAACAAACACATCGAAATCATTCATTCAACACAAAAATAATACTACAAGCAGTTCATTTATTCAAATTTAAGCTAAAAAATGCAATTATTACAATTAGCATTGAATGAATGTGTTTTTTGTGGGGAAACAACGTTTCTTGACATGTTTCTTGGGTAACCTTCCACAGTCTGGAAATGAAAATTCAACCAGGAAAATCTATACAAGTGTAGAAAGGGCAAACTAATTAGTTCACCCCGATAAGTTACTGCGTTCACCAAATTATATTTCCTATAGAAAAATTATTCAATTTGTCAGTACCTTGTCGTTCCTTGAATGAGCCTATGAAAAATAGAAAAAATTCAAAAGATACTTCTCTATATAATTTTTGATTGATGTTTCGGGGAAGATATCTGCCCCCGTTCTCAGAATCTTTCAAATCTCCTTCAATTGTTTGAATAATTCGGATTTTTCTTGCAGAGTCTTTTTCGCTTTTTCAAATGACGGATGTCAATTGATATTTGCCAAAAAATTTGAGAGTGACGTATTGCTCATTTCATATATGGGGTGTTGTTCAGATCAGTTTATTAGCATTCTACCATATCTCACTTCCTCTCTGAGGAGAGGTAACCATGTATGGTCCATTTCAAAAGAATTTGTTGAGAAGCAATTGTTGTTGGAAATAAGAATACAGGCCGTTTCTTTCAATTTTCTCCTCTCTTGATGTGGTTCTTTCATCAAGATTTTCGTCCTATTCCATTCAATCGTATGATCGCCATTGGATGTGAGGATATGTTCTGCACTTTTTGATCCGGTTATTCGTCGATTTCTGATGTAACTCTGATGTTCACTTTGGCGCACTTCCAATGGTCTTGACGTTTCACCTATATAACTATCACCACACGAACAAGGTATGTTGTAAACACAGTTTTTGGTACTTTCTTCTGCGTTTTTTGGTTTTGTTTGTGTTAGTATAGATCTTAGTGTGTTTGTTGGTTGTGAAATGTGTAAGTGGTGGGAGTACTCCTGTTGGTTGTGTTAATTGGTTGTTTGATGGATTTTTGTTTTCAATGTCAGTGATTGTTTTTTCCACAAACTGATCCGCATATGCATTTTCCTGGAGAACAGATTTTATGAGGCTTATTTATTCCTGTAAATTCTGGTTGAAATTGCAAACTGTTTGGGCTCGATTATAGAGACATTTAACTATGCCTTTTTTCACACTGGCATTATCGTTTGAGTTGTAGTGTAGATATCAATTGGTATGCGTCTCCTTTCTGTGTACAGATATTTCCAATTGGGATGATGATTTTTGGATCTTGACATCTAAAAAGGGGAGTTGATTGTTTTGTTCTGATTCTAACGTGAATTTGATCGTCGGTTCTTGACCGTTTATATGATCCAAGAAAATGTTCAATTCTTCTTCACTCCGATTTCAGATAGCAAAAACATCATCCACGTATCTCCACCATATTTTTGAACCATTGTGGAATGTTTCAACGGAGGATTCTTCAAAGTATTCCATGAATATGTTACTTAAAATGGCTGACAAAATAGAATCCATCGCCATACCAAACTCTTGTTGATAAAATTCGTTCTTGAATTAGAAATATGTTTTTTCTGTGCATAGTTTGAGTAATTTCATGATGGCACTGACATCCAGTTTTGTTCTTGTCTTCAGTGATGTGTCATTTTCTAATCTTTCTTTCACGAATTCCAGAGTTTTATCAATAGGGACATCAGTAAACCAACTTGCGACATCAAAACTTACTAGGAGATCTCCATCTTGAATTAGTAATCCATTCAATTTCTCCAGAAAGTGAGAAGTATTCCTTATAAAACTATTTCCATTTCCAGATAGTGGTTTCAGAATGTTGAGTGGGTATCTAGCAAGTTTTTGTGGATGAGATCCAATGGAACTTACGATAGGGCGTAGAGGATGAGACGGTTTGTGTATTTTTGGTAATCCATAAAAATGTGGGGGTTTGCAATATTCAAATGCGGCAAATGTTCTGTTGAATTACTAAGATGATATTCATTTTCTCTAGTAATTGTACTAGTTGTTCCTGAGCGTGCACCTCCAATGTTGAGGATGTATACAGTCCTTTGGCGCAATCTTGATAGCGATATTTTTTCTTGAAAGTTTTGTTTTTTCAATATTACCTTCCGCTACACTGCTTGATTGCCAGCCAGCGTGTAACTCAATGTTGGTTAGGTTTTCATTTGCTTCAGCCAAAAGAGTGGCGTAACTACGCCAGAAACAATGTCCCGTGTATTCACTATCATTGGGTAGCACCCAAAAATTGCAATATTTCGGGGCATTTGACCAAACGTGTTTTCCAACCATTTGAGTAGAAAACTTCATATTTTTTAAAAGCACAAAAAAACCTTTGTGTTCAGTCTGTGTTGGTCATAACAAACGATATTACCTGTAGAGCCCAAGAAAGCTGGGTATCGGTTTCTTTCCATCCACAACCATAAATATCATGTCTACCTTCGTTTTTTATTCTTTTATGCTGACTAATAATGATTCCCCAAAATCTTGAATGTCGTCAATCTTTATTTTTGTAAGTTCTTCACGCCTACAGGCTCCGTATACTCCAGAAATTAAAGCAACTTTTATTAATAAATACTTGTCATCAGGCTTCTGTTGAGAATCTATCTATTTCATCTCTGTTCGGAATTAATGACATTTTTGGGTTGTAACCGTCGCATTTACGCTTAAGAAATGCAATTAGTTTGGGAAACTTACTAATATCTATATTATGGTTGATGTTAATCGTGGCTTTCAACATTGAATGATAGCTCCATAGTAAAGAAGGTTTATAGTTCTTCGATTTTTCATCAAAATATGCTATCAAAGTATCTTCATTAATTTAATTGAGTCCTTTTCCTGTACACCACACTAAATATTCCTGATCATCTTCTCATACAACTTTCTTGATCGATGGTAGTAGATCAAGTTTTGCTCCCTCAGCGGACTCAAGAATATCCTCAGAAAGACCATTTTCAGCAAAAACCTTCGATTTCATTGTGAAATAATGCGGACAAAATAATGGCGCCGAGTTAAAAGTAAATTATTGTTATGGTTGCTATGGCCATAAAAAATTCTATTTACAATACGATTTGGATAAAATTAAAATATCGCTTCTGTCAGTGTCAAATTCTGTCAATTGGAACATTTATACTGGGTCAGTCAAAATTATTTTGATTGCAAAATATAGTTTAATGAAATAAATACTGGCTTGGGCATTAAATGGTGAATGTATCTCGGTCGTAAATAGCGTTTAGCACCCTTGGCGTGTAATATTCACGCAATGGGGCGCTAAACGCCTATATTACAACCTAGATACATAAATAGCTCCTTCGCATTTTTCACAGTAATGCACTACTTTAACGACCTCAAAATCCCACTGTAATGAGCCATTTCACAGCATAGCAAAGCAAAGCTTAGAACTTCTGACGTCGCTGCATCAACTAGTTGTTGCTGGACATTTTTTTCGTTCACCACAATCCTTATAGACCTCTTGGGATAGTCTCAGGTGGACATTTTTGAATATTCTTTTTTGAATTTTTCATTTAATTACCAATGTGTCCTTCCACGTATCCTTCAGCTACGCTTGTGGATCGCCACCCCTCATGCCGTTTGAAAATCTCAAAAAATTGCCGGTGTTACTTGAAGCATCAGGAATTTTCAAATATTCCGCAATTTCTTGTGGAATTTTTGCAAAAGTATGAATGCCAATTGGCTGTATCGTATATTTTCCATGACGATAAAACAGGAAAAATCTGTTTTGGGTCTTATTAATAAGTACATGTGGTGAATTTCATACCCATTGCAGACTGAGCACACGGTAAATACACGTTTTTTTTGTTTTGATATCGAGTAACGTTACAATCAACATTGTTCCGGAATCTTCTATATCTTCAGTTGTTAAACTGCATAATTCTGCACGCCGACTGCACCATTTAGCCCAAAAATGAATACCACTTTCAATAACAGAAACGTGTAGTTTCGAGCCTCGTTCAAAAACATTGTGGCGTTTTTCATTGTGAAAACTTTTGATATAGTAGGATCATATTTGTCATTTTGACGTTTCAAGAAAGCGATTATCTTTTTATATTGTGCAATATCAGTATTTTCATTGATTTATATCGTGCGTTTGATCATAGGGTATGTAGTCCATAAACTAGAAGCTTCACGGACTTTTGCCTATATATACACTGCGATCCATAGGTATGGAATAAATTCATTTTCAGCTTTATTATATATTTGGTTCAAATAACCTGAAACAGGTCGATTTCTATTGTTAATTTGACAATTTACAGTATGAAAATATTACCCTCTTCTTGCGTCCCTCTGAATTATGAGCATCCCCTCAATAATTTTAAATGAAAAATGAAACAGGTGGATTTCTATTGTCAATTTGACAATTTGCAGTATGACAATATCACCCCCTTCTTGCACCCCAAATGTTTTATTTTTATTTTTCATGTTATTTTTTTTAATTTGTGGCCAATTGGGCGGTTATAGCATGTACAGTAAAGTTCGTAGTGAACTTCATGTACCGCCTCATCATGAATGAATATTGGGGATGGAATAAACGTGAAAGCATCGTACTTACTATTCAAACTTTCAAACAGTAAACAATTCGGAGGAGAAACATCCACTCATCAGCTCAAAATATATTATTTACATCATATCCGAATATTTCATTTTTATACCCGAATTAACATTATGTAGCATGCACGTCCATCGAATTAACTGCTGAATGGAAAAGCGGAAACAAGGACAATGAAGAGTGATCTGAATTCAAGATGATTGTGGGCTTTCGACGTCAATTTACCATCTGCTTCAGACCTCTTTCTGAATAACTGAAAAAAATCCCTGAAGAAGATGTCAAATAAACGTCGAAACGTCGACAATTTTCTCAAATTTGGATAACTTTTCATTATCATCGTTCCCGCCATTCCAATTCCGACCCAAATTAACTACCACCTTACATTATTCACCCAGACTAATAGCCAGAGTTCGTAGTATATCGAATCGATGGCATCGAGAACTTTGTATCTGCTTTTCCAACTTGAGATAATTACCATTTCTTGTCTGGTTCAAGGAGCATAATTCCGTTGGAGATCAGTTCTCAATGACGTTTTTGTAGAAATGAATCTACTAATTCCCCATCTCTCATAACAACTGAAATTCCTGGAATCGTGTAATTGAGGAACTCTGGGGATTTATATAGTTGTATGTCTGAACTCTGCTGCTAATGTTTCCAGGAATGTTAACAAGGATCCGTTAAACGAGAAACCTAATGAATTGTCAGAAATACTTGAACTGTACCTATTTGTTTTTCTCAGATGTGTATTTGTGTTTTGCTCATTAGGTCGGAAAAGGAGGTCCCATATACCAGTATTCCAGGTGCCAGAATATATATATATATATATATATATATATATATATATATATATATACGGAGTGTAATCTCATCTCTTGCCACACCCGTGAATGACGAGGGTATAATGATAATTTTACAACAAATTACAGTAGTAAAGAATGGAAAAAATAAATAGAAAACATATTTTTTTTTGTAAAATTTGACAAAATTTCGGGTATCGCCACCCGCCCAATTTCAGGTGAACTACTCGAAGGAAAACTTTGGCAATTGCCGAATGCAATAAACATTCAACTCGACATTTGAATAATGTAGAATGTTGAACTCATTGATGGGTAAATGTATACATTACAGGCTGCCTGAGATAGATATTTAATTTCGCAGTAAAGAAATTAACTGAAATTGTTATATCCAAACTGGTGATAAAGTCAGAACTAGTTGACTTCATACTCTGCTTTGAGGCTTGAGGCACTTATCATAATTATCACTTGTAAGAAACAAACAACATAAACAGTATTGAAAAGGTAAACATTCGCAATTGAATATGGTTTTTTAAAAATAATATCACGACCATTATAATTATCCAGAACACATGAACTGGACTTGCCAAGCAAGATTCTCGCATTTACGGTTTATACATCTGTCTACGAACGAAAGTTTGTTAGATTCCCCTAGTGTTCTCTGATTGGCTGGCGAAGGAAATATTTAAATTAACAACTAATCAGAAAACAGTACGCGATGTGAACGAGAATTGATTTGAACATTATTGTCTTTGTCTTTTGAAAAATTTGCCATTCTATCAGAAAATTGTTTATTTTATATCAATATATCTAGTACGAAAACGCCCGCACAGTGATTGGCGACTCCAGAATTCAATCAGAATTGAAATTCACTACTTCATTCATGAATGCGACGATTGATTCATCTTGTTTTCAAAATACGCACGGAACAGCTCGGTCACTGCAAATAAAGCGGGTGGTGCTATCCAGAATTTTGTCGAATGTTAAAAAAAACAAAATATATTTCCAAAAAACAAGACAGATTTCTGACCACTGTAATTTTTTATAAAATGGCATTATACACACATATTACACCCTTGTATATATATATATATATATATATATATATATAGTGCCTTTCTTGGAATCGTAACAAATCTCTTGTTTTTATATATATATATATATATATATATATATATATATATATATATATATGTATATATATATATATTTATATATATATATATATATATATAACGAGAGATTTGTTACGATTCCAAGAAAGGCACTATCCGCCTACAGCTGTTTCATGGTTTCTCAATCATCTGGATGGCTTGTGGTCTCTCTCAAAATGGTACCAAACCTCTCAGAGTGCTAATACCTACCAACAAGTATGAAAATGTGAAATGCACAGAATTATAGAGGTGACACTTATAATTTGTGGGGTGAAGCTTAGACCTAATGACATGGAATTAAATGACACGAAATTTCGTGCACATTAATGGGTCACCAACAGATGTCACTATAGGCCAATCCACGACACCAGAGGTCGTACTCCTAGAGCGTTCAGAGTAACGCAAAACAAATAACGAAAGAACGAGTAATTTGTTACGGTTCCTAGAAAGCCACCATCCGCCTACAGCTATTTCATGGTTTCCCAATGATCAGGACAGCTTGTGCTTTTTCTGAAAATCGTACCAAATTTCTCAGAGTACTAAAACCTACCGGCAAGTATGAAAATGTGAAATGCACAAAATTATAGAGGTGACACCTATAATTTGTGGGGTGAAGCTTAGACCTAATGACACGAAATTCCGTGCACATTGATAGGTCACCAACAGATGTCAGTATAGGCCAATCCACGACACCAAAAGTCGTACTCCTAGTGCGTTCAGAGTAACGCAAAACAAATAAAGAAAGAACGAGCGATTTGTTACGATTCCAAGAAAGCCACCATCCGCCTACAGCTGTTTTATGGTTTCCCAATCATCAGGACGGCTTGTGGTCTTTCTCAAATTCGTACCAAATCTCTCATAGTTTTAATTCCTACCGGCAAGTATGAACATGTGAAATGCACAAAATTATAGAGGTGACACCTATAATTTGTTTGGTGGAGCTAATGACGTGGAATTCAATGACACGTTTTGCGTTACTCTAAACGCACTTGGAGTTCAACCTTTGGTGTCATGGATTGGCCTATACAGACATCTGTTAGTGACCTTATTAATGTGCACGAAATTTCGTGTAATTATATCCAACGTCATTAGGTCTAAGCTTCACCCCAAAAATCATAGGTGTCACTCTATAATTTTGTACACTTCACATTTTCATACTTGCCGGTAGGTATTACCACTCTGAGAGATTTGGTACGACTTTGAGAAAGACCACAAGCCGTCCTGATGATTTGGAAACCATGAAACAGCTGTAGGCGGATGGTGGCTTTCTCGGAATCGTAACAAATCTCTCGTTCTTTCTTTATTTGTTTCGCGTTACTCTGAACGCACTAGGAGTACGGTCGTGGATTGGCCTATACTGACATCTGTTGCTGACCTATCAATGTGCACGAAATTTCGTATCATTAAATTCCACGTCATCAGGTCTAAGCTTCACCCCGCAAATTATAGGTGTCACCTCTATCATTTTGTGCATTTCACATTTTCATACTTGCCGGTAGGTATTAGCACTCTGAGAGATTTAGTACGAATTTGAGAAAGACCACAAGCCGTCCTGATAATTGGGAAACCATAAAACAACTGTGGGCGGATGGTGGCTTTCTTGGAATCGTAACAAATCTCTCGTTCTTTCGTTATTTGTTTTGCGTTACTCTGAACTCACTAGGAGTACGACTCTTGGTGTCGTGGATTGGCCTATACTATCTGTTGGTGACCTATTAATGTGCACCAAATTTCGTGTCATTGAATTCCACGTCATTAGCTTCACCCCACAAATTATAGGTGTCACCTCTATAATTTTGTGCATTTCACATGTTCATACTTGCCGGTAGGTATTAAAACTATGAGAGATTTGGTACGATTTTGAGAAAGACCACAAGCCGTCCTGATGATTGGGAAACCATGAAACAGCTATAGGCCGATGGTGGCTTTCTTGGAATCGTAACAAATATCTCGTTCTTTCGTTATTTGTTTGGCGTTACTCTGAACGCACTGGGGGTACGACTCTTCGGGTCGTGATGGCCTATCTGATGTGTTGGTGACCTATTAATGTGCACGAAATTTCGTGTCATTAAATTCCACGTCATTAGGTCTAAGCTTCACCCCACAAATTATAGGTGTCACCTCTATAATTTTGTGCATTTCATATATATATATATATATATATATATATATATATATATATATATATTTATATATATATATATATATATATATATATATATATATATATATATATATATATATAAACCGTTTGAACCGCCAAACGCATAGGATTGGATTTTTCTAGGTTTTTCCATAGGTCCATGTACCCTAACACGCTTTGTTTTCGGAATACAAGGTGTAAAAGTTTTGGGAAAAAAAACAGTTTTTTGTTAATTACCCAAAAACTTTTTGGTTAATTTTGATCAAACTCGGCATGCTTATTCGCGGTTGAAAGGGACTACTTCAAGTGTGATTTTGATGTTATTAATTATTCCAGTGGTATTTTGTCTCTTCCATTTTTTTTATGTATCTCACTTCGTTTTTGGGAAAAATTCTAAATCAGTTCCCCTGCATATATCAGGAAAAAACTCATTTCAACAAAAATCAGATCAAAGATAGTCGGACACAATGTCGACAACAATTGAGGGATTGTTCGGGTCAAAGTTTGACAGCTCGTGACATGTTAATTGAGTGATTAGGGTCTTAATGCATACAGTACGTTTATGCGAAGTCTACGGAATCATCATGCCGAGTATTTACAGTACAGCTGAATACGCGGATATTGTGATTGTTTACGTGTACTGTGATGGTACTGCGCACGCTCCAGTTGTTGAGGACGTCCGCAGATTTGCTCTCAGGAGATTGCCTGGCAGATCAGTGTTTGCCACTATTCTTCAACGTCTAAGAGAAACAGGATCAACCAAATTGTAGATGGAGTTTTCGCACCCCTTCAAAATGAAAGAAGAACAAAAAGTACCTCAGAACGCTTCGACGAAATACCTTCCCGTAGCACGCAGAGATCTCTTTCACACTTAGTATATACGAATATACACGAAGCACTATGAACAAGATTTGGATAGCAGATGGTTGTTACGCATATCATCTGCGAAACATTCATAATTTGCTACCTGGTGACTTGCCTCTAAAAAAATAATTTTTCGAAAGGTTCCTGTGGCAGATAATAATTGATGCTCCCTACTTTCGGAGGGTGATTTGGACTGACGAAAGAACTTTTATTCGGGCTGGTATCTTCAATCAGTATAATGCCGGCATTTAGGCGCATGAAAATCATCGTGCTTTAAAGGTCAGCAATTTTCAACCTGGATTTCCGTGCAACGTTTGGATGGCATCATGCGACCACTCACTCATCATTCCATATTTTCCAACTACATGGTCCAGCTTACCCTGATTTAAAAAATGCTATTGTACCAGTGTTAGTTGACATGCCTATAATTGATAGAGCAAACAGGTGGTTCCAGTTAGGCGGATGTACTGCTCATCATACTTTACAAGCTCGACAATGGCTGCACCACTATTTTCCGGTCAGACATCCCCTTTCCTTGGCTGTGCGCTGTCTTGATTCAACCTATGAATTTTTCTGTATTGGGTACAATATAAAACTTTTCAACAAAAAATTAAACCGACGAAAAAATCAAAATTATCGAAGATCATTATATTACTTGAAAGAAGTAATCGAAACGCAGCCGTGCATCTCGCTGCCATCATTTCACGCTTTACCTAATCCAATTGCTAGTTTGTTTGGCGCCGACTCAAAATCAGTTACTCACATTAGTTTAGGAGCTCAATTATCATTTAGACTAAAAAGGTTCATTTTATTTTTTGCTTTTCAGTTGATTTTTTCTCGGTTTAATTTTTTGTTAAAAAGTTTTTATTTTTAATTTTTTTTGCTGAAATCTACTTTTTAATTTTTTACTTACCTAGCTTACTTTTAACTATTAAATAATATGATTTTCTATTTTAACTATTTATTGTTATATAATTAAATTAATTTTGAATGTTATGGTCAGTTGATTTCATCACTTTGTATATAATTCCATCCTTTGATGGAATGTAATCATTTTGACGGATGTAGGAGGGTACTGTCAATGTCAACTACATATGTGTGCCAAAGTTCACAAGTGAAAAATCAATCATCCCCTTTTTTTCTACCCATAGGGGTGGATCATTTCATTTCAAATTGGAATATAATCAACTATGAGGTACACCCTTTCTAATAAAAAAAAACATCCAAATCGGAAAACCCACTACAAAGTTATGCCTGATAGAATCGGTTAACGGATCAAAATTCAGAGGGTGAACGATCAATATCCTTCATTTTGCTATCCTCAGGGATGGATTTTGTTGTTCAAATTGGAATGAGGCAAACTTCGAAGTATACCCTATACAATGAAAGAAGGATTATCGGAATCGAACCGCTCTGTGAAAAGTTTTGAGTGATCAAACATAAAAAAAAAATATACGCGTCGAATAGAGAACCTCCTCCTTTTTGGTTTCTTCGGTTAATAAACCAAAGTTTATGCTGATCTCATCAACAATGAAGGTACTCTCCAGTAAAGGATGTTTCAAGCAGCATGAGAGATCACACCAGCAGAGTGCCGTGCAGCTTCCGTAGCGAACATTGCAGTGGAAAAAATGGTGGTAATTTTCAGCAATTTTTGTGAATTTTTGGTAGTTACTTGTTTGTCCTAATATCAATTATATAGTTTTTTCCTATTACATGCAAGGAAATGGTTTGTGATTCTTTCTCGAAATCGAAGCAAAATACAAAAAATCAAGGAGACAAAAAAAATTTGTTTGACTTGCTCAATCTGAAAAAGCATTACCATACAGAAAAAACAGTGGCGTACAATGATTTGTATCAATATTAATTAGATTACCCTCTGGGACGTCACTGGAATTGATAATTTCATTCTATTCATATTAATATATATATATATATATATATATATATATATATATAATAATAATAATAAGCTTTATTCACGTCAGTTAAATTAAATATACAAGAATATGTGCTCAAAAATATCGTGAGTAATGAAAGAAGAGTGATAAGTGCTAAAGCACTTGTTTCACAATTATTCAAACAATAAAAAAATGGTATAAAAATGATATCTAAGCAGAAGTATGAAATTTTTTAATAATGAATAACAGTAATATGTAAAAGTAAATAAAACAAAACATACAAAACAATCAGTCACACACCTATACACGCATATACATATAATAAAGTTAAAATGTTCATTATGATTCAGAATAAAATTATAAAAAAGCAGATTTGTGAGCTGGGTACAGTACATAGATGAAATGGGTAAAAGTCAGAAATAGACATAAAAGTAAACAATAGAAACTCAAGAACAATATAGTATGGTGTATAAAACAGTTAAGCAAAATTATTAAAAAAAAATGTACAAAGTAGTGATAATAAAATGACACCATCAGTAACTCACCTATACACACATATACAAATTATAAATATAAAAAGTTCGTTGTGAATCAATATAATATTATAAATAAACATATTTTTATATTATTTATCAAAATAGGTTTTCAAAATTTTTTTTTTAGTCTTCAAAAAAAGAACGAATCATATTTCTTGGATTTCCATTTATGAACTCTCTCAATTGTTGTTTAAATTTTCTTTTGTTATTTATACATTTTAGTTCATCAGGAATGCTATTGTATAACTTGGGTGCTAAGAAGAGGAACATTCTCTGTGTTGTAGCTTTGACCATTAACGGAGGTATGTAATTATTTTTTTTTTCGTGTATTGTAATTGTGGGTAGGTAATTGGTTGAGATGCTTTGTGTCGTGATGTCTTAGGCAGGTGATGAAGAACTGTAATTGTCTCACGTCCAAGATTTTAGATTCAGAATAAAGTTGGTCAGAAGAGTTTTTGGAATTTTTGGAAAATATCAATTTTATGAATCTTCTCTGGAGTACTTCCAACGGATTCAGATGAGTTTTTAGTGCTCCACCCCATGCCAGAATTCCATAGCGGATATGACTCTTTACCAGAGAGTGATACAACGTTTTCATTTGATTGAAAGGTATGTTATCTTTGAGCTTTTTGGATTTATACAATATACTTCTCAACTTTTTTACGACATACATTATGTGCGAGTCCCATCTCATGTGACAATCAATGATCACGCCCAAATATTTGATTTGTTTCACAGGTTCTATAGAAAAAGGTGCATTGTCCATGTTTATATCAAGTTTGCTAAGACTAGGCAGGCCACGAGAGTTACAACTGAATGGTAAATAGTTTGTATTTTCCATGTTGATCGTAAGTAATTTATAGTCAAACCATTTTTTTATAGAATAAAAGTCAGATTCTTCTTTTTGTTTCAGGTTATCCCAGTTATCAGACCTATAAGAAATTGCTGTGTCATCAGCAAATCCGAAAATTTCCCCACTACTATCGAGTGGGAACAGTCCATTTATATAAATGTTGAATAAACTGGGTCCTAGGATTGTTCCTTGTGGCACTCCATAGTCAATTTTTTCGGCATCGCTAACCACACCATCAACACTCACGGCCTGAGTTCTATCGCTTAAGTAGCTCTTGAAGAGTTCTAAGCAAATGCCTCTAACACCAACGTCTTCCAATGACTGTAAGAGTAGAACATGGCTAACGGTGTCGAAAGCTTTTGACAAATCTACGAATATGCACAGACATGGAGTACTTTCATTCAGAGCTGTGGTTATTTTAGATGTTAAAGCTAAAATTGCATCCTGGGTTGATATATTTTCCTGGAAACCAAATTGATTTTTAGAAATAATATTGAATTTGTTCAGAAAAGAACTTAATCTGTTTTTTAAAATCTTCTCAAATATTTTAGAAAGATGGGTTATTAGAGATATCGGTCGGTAATTGCCTACTTTCCGTGTATTACCTTTTTTGTGGAGAGGAATGACCACTGTGTGTCCGATGGATACTTTCCCACTTTCATACACAGGTTAAGAATGTGCGTTAATGGCTTTTGGATATAACAAGAAATGATCTTCAAAGTTTCGGCTCTGATATTGTCGATCCCGACTGCTTTTTTATCTTTCAATTGATTTATTATGTTCTGTATTTCAACTGCCTCTACTGGAGAGAGGAAGAGAGAATTAGGTACAGAAGAACGGTTTGGAACGAAATTGGGGTCTTTTTTTATTTTACTGGCTAATTTTCTACCCATTTCTGCAAACCTGGAATTAAATTATCTTGCTATATGTTTACTGTCTACCAATAAGCTACCCTCCTCACTTTCAATGGAATCTATAGGATGCCGTGCTTTTTTTGTTTTACTTATTTCCTGTACCATTTCCATAATTTTTTTGTATTATTGTTGTTATGTTCAATTTGTTTTCTATAATAATTGTATTTGGTTTTTTTGATAAGTACATTCAATCTGTTTCTGTACTTTCTATATTCTGTTCTCAAGTGATCGTTATTTGGATATTTCTTTAGCTTTTTATTCATTGAATTTTTTTCATTTATTGACTTGAGCAAGCCGTTTGAAACCCAGGGTGCAATTTTCGCGTGTTTTCTGTAAAGCTTTTTTTGTTCTCTACATATATTCAATGCCTCTAAAGTGATATCCATAAACGAGTTTGTAGCAGTGTTAGGATCGTTTGTTGAGAGTACTGCAGCCCAGGATATGTTTCTGAATGTTTCATGAAGTTTTTTTATATTAATAAATTTTGTGAATTCGTTTTTGTTTTCTTTGTAATTTATGTTTTTCGTAACAATTTGCAGTATAGTTGCGTAATGGTCTGTAACAGATGTTTCAAGGATTATTGGAATTATTTTTTCGTGAATGTCTACTGCAGATTTTATGAAGATATGATCAATGCAGGAGCGGCTGTTTGCCTGGACTCTCGTTGGTTCATTAATTGTTGAGATATACCCATATTCGCTTAGGACATTGAGATATTCGGAACAAACATTCTCTTTCGGGTCTGACAAAACAATATTTAGGTCTCCTGTGAATAAACATAAATCAACTGAATTTTCTTCGTTAATTTCGAGAAACTGATTCATGTTATTGATAAATTCTTTGGGATCTGAATCGGGGGATCCATAGAGAGATGTGACAAGTACACTTCCTTTATCATTGGAGTGAATCTTTATTTGTATGGCTTTGATTTTCTGATGGATTTCTGATATTTTATATGTATATTTCAATTATGATTTTATATATGCAACAACACCGTCATTTTGATTGAATTTACTCTCGTTATATATCATATTAAATCCATCAATGTTAAATAAGCTCTGGTCTGTAATATTCCAAGTTTCTGTAAGAATCAGACAGTCAAAATTCACATTCAGATTCTGTAAAACTATTTTGAATTGGTCCAAGTTTTTGTTTATGCTACGTATGTTCATATTCAATATTTTGAAATTATTGTGAATATAATTAATTTTCAAGATTTCGGTACATTCTGAATTGTATGCGAGGGAGTAGGTTTTAATGTTTTTGACTTCAAAATCGCGTATATATTGGTCCATTTTTATTATGTCCGCATGAAAGTATTAGGTATAGAAACAGTTTTATTTTTAGTTATGATCGGTAAATTCATGGGTTCATTCTGTATACAATTTTGTGTTTATTTCAGTTCTTCATTCTGTTTGTTCCTTAAAAAACAGTAAACGATTTCTATCTGAGTAAACAAAACATAGTGTTAAAAAAAGTCTTGCTACTATCTGATAAAAATAATTTCGGTTGAAGACTGCCAACAATAATAATTAGTTAGTACAGGTGATT
Source organism: Gonioctena quinquepunctata (assembly GCA_018342105.1). Lineage (NCBI taxonomy): Eukaryota > Metazoa > Arthropoda > Insecta > Coleoptera > Chrysomelidae > Gonioctena > Gonioctena quinquepunctata. Next base: position 119,679 of record JAFIRS010000196.1, read on the forward strand.
GCTCAATGAAATTAGTTCAGTAAGGAATGCTATAAAAGGTTTGTTTACTTTGATTTAACGAAAATGGCATCTGACTGACTAACCTATTTCTTCACATCTTTCGTGGAGTGACTTCTTAATTTCTCCTTGGCAATCATAGGTTTTAGTGTTATATCATTCGGTTTTGTAGGTTTTTTCACTTTTGGAGTATCTGGGGTATCTTGGGGAGGTGTTGGTGAATCCTCAGCAATAATTGAACTTTTTGTTGCTTGATGTTCCTTGGCCGGTTTCAGTATTTCAATTCGTTGGGTGGTTGGTGTTGGTGGCGCACTGTTTGTTTTAGTAGTCTCTTCTTCTGTTCCATCCACTTGTTCCAGCTCTTCGATTGAATACACGATTTCATTCACAACAAGTTTGTTTCCTTTTATATAAGCTCTATTAGATACCTTTTCTTTGGCTTTACTCAGATGCTTCCGTAGTATTCTATTTTCTTCTCTCTGTATTTCCGTTAGGTCGTGGGCAATATAAACTTTCGTACCTCTCAGATTTTTGCAATTCTCCAAAATATTTTTTTTTTTCAGGTGAGATACTAACTCTACTTTGGGCTATTATTGGATCGTCCTAGACGGTAGATATCGTTAATATCTGCTACCGTTATGCTAACTCCAAGGAGATTGTTGATTTCCTTACAAATATTTTCCGGGGTGATCTCTTCAAAAGATTTTGCCAGACCAAAAATCAGGAAGTTATTTTTCTTTGCTGCTCTTTCCAGTGATTCTACTTTTTTTTCAGTTCTTTGTTTTCTTCTTCTAGGTGAATAACTTTGTTTTTCAGCGTTTCGAAATCAAGCCTGACCCTAGTCTCACTTGCTTGTATTGCATTTTTTATTTCATTTTTGCTTTGTATCATTTTATTGAAAATCTGTTGGGTTGTTTTTTCTTCATGACCTGACATTTTCAGTTTGAACAAAGCAGTAGGAATAGTTCGAGTATACCTTATATTTTTCTAGACATGCACCAGTACTGTGTCTCATTCATAGCAGATTGGAATGTAGGTAGGAATAATCAAATATCTTACTCACATTGATTATTTCATCCAAAGTTTTCAATGTTTTCTCAACTTTGTCATTGGTCCAGTTGGCACAACAATTTTTGAAATATTTTGGGCACTTTATCCCAATGCCAGAGCTCTCTGGATCTCTGACTGGTTACTACTCCATACTGATGGAGGCCAAAACCCTGGAACCGGTATGCGGATTGTTAGGCAAACCCGACATAAATTAAACATAATCGAGCTTATCAGAAAAAAACATTTGCAATCAATTTTCATTTCTATGGAAGTTTGCATAGATTTTCAGGTGAATATCATTCAATGTTCTGCGTGGTTTCTGCTAGGAAAGTAGTTGTTTTCGCTTGTGGTCCACCAATTATGTTTCAATTTATATTGATTCCTTTGTATAGGTGACTTTGTGCCTTCATTTCTTATCTATTCCACTCCACTTGGCTTTTTTGTTTAACATACATGCTAGTCGGGCATTCAGCCACTCCTACTGAGATGGAATCTTATTCTTAGAATCCTATCGAGGTACGGGAATTGTATGGAGTGTTTTTTTCTGTCACTTGGTACCGCCGGTTAGAAGTTACTTTTTCCGGCGTACATAAAGATGATGTTAGCTTGATGGTGATTTTGTTTATGTTGGGTCTCGCTTCAGCCAGAGCTCTCCGGATGTCTAATTGGTGACTACTCCGCACTGATGAGGGCCAACAGCCTAAAACCGGTATGCGGATTGTTAGGCGGACCCGACATAAATTAAACATAATCGAGTTTATCAGAAAGAAATATTTGCAATACATTTTCATTTCTATGGAACTTTGCAAAGATTTTCAGGTGAATATCCTTTAACGTTCTGCGTGGTATTTTTCAGGAAAGTAATTGTTTTTCGCTTGAGGTCTACCAATTGTGTTTCAATTTATATTGATTCCTTTGTGAAAATCACTTTGTGCCTTCATTTCTCATATATATTTAAATTTACTTTTTGTTTTTTATTTGGGTTTTGGATTCTCATGGGTCTATGCGATTCTGTAAGACGTTCAAAAATGTCTCTGGTTAGAGACATTTTGAATTTTTTATCATTCATATTTTCTTTCTGGAATAAAATTTCAATAGATGAGAATTTATTTTATTATGATATCATTATCAATTTGGTGACGTACCCTGAAAGATTTGAATATATTATCTATTAAAAATTTTAACATGTGTTCAATTTTTGCCTTTATCTTCATGTTGTGTTTTTTTCTCGAGTTAAACTTCCTTTTGTTGTAGTGATATTTTTTGGTTCTACCGCAGTCTGGTGTAGTAAGTTCTCAACGTTGATGTAGTAAGTGGATTGAGATGATTTGTTGTTGACAGTATATTTCGTGTTCCTTCGTTTTGAGCAGGCAGTACTCGCTGATTGGGTGTTGAATCTGCTTGGTTTCATTAATGTGTACTGTAGGGGCGATTGGAGATTAAATATTTTCGGTTTATTTTGGGATTTGTGTTAGTTTTTCTATTTTATAAAATGGTGTGATATATTTGTCTGAAGTCTGTTGTATCGCTCATGGCAATCACATTATTTTTTATACAGGGTGTCATTTATAAAACTCCGCGGGCAAATATCTGGGAAATGAAAGATGATATCCATATTTCGTGAAAGCAGATGATTTTGATGTCAAAGAGTCCTCTTATTTACGTAGAGATTCATCACTGGGCGTCATCCGTTAGGGCGTCGCGACACCGACGCCAATTTTTTTGAATGTCATCCCAGATTTTTCGATGCTTTTTGCGATTTTGCATCGAATTCTGAATTCAGCCATATAGCACACCCGTAGTTTCTCTTGAATACTGATGAAAAACAGCAACTTCATTGCATATTATAAAAAGGGTCATGAATAAGTCAAAATAAAAAGTAATAACACGAGTTGAATAAATTTGATCTATCATTTATAATTGCATTGCCTGTTCAGTTTCATCTAGTTGTGTGTTTCTGTAAAATCGCAGACAATACAAACTAAAGTAAATGTTTCAAATTACCAAAAAATATTTCACTTTGACCAAAACTCTTCCAACATGATGGCTTTAACGAAAAAATTAAAGTTATAACATGAATTATTTTAGAAAGTGTTCGAACTGCCTCCCTTATTTTACATTACATATTGTACATTTTGTATATTTCTCGATTCGTGACAGCTAAAAGCGTCGCTCGCGATATGGAAGCATAAACATTTGTGATACTATTTTTCAAATCTTCTACATTTTGTGGACGTCGCATACGAACTGAGTGTTTAATATATCCCCACAAAAAGAAATCCAGTGGTGTCATATCTGGACTTGAGTAATTATTCTATTATTATTATGCGAAGTGCCCCATCTTGTTGAAACCACATATACAGTCGAGTTTGTATTGGTAAATTCTCCAAGAGATTCGGTAACACATGTTGGAGGAAAACCAAGTACCTTTCTCCATTGAGAATTCCTTTGTAAAAATGAGGTCTCATCAAATAACCATCAATGATTCCGCACCAAACATTAACCCCCAACACAGACTAATATCTCGTTTCTTGAATCCAATGAGGATTCACGTCAGACCAATAGTGACAATTATATTTGTTCATTATACCGTTGTTATGGAAACGGCTTTCATCACTCCATAATATTTTGTTCAGAAACTTATCATCGTCATGAATACGGGTGAACAACCATGCAATGAAGTTCAATCTCCTATCAGCATCTCTCAAATAAGGAAATAGATTACAGTTATGAACAATAAACAATAAAGATTAATACCTGGCTGTATTCCTTGAACCAGATGTGATTTGTAGGGTTGGAATTTGTTTTTTGACAAAATACGTTGTATTGACGATTTCGAAATATCACAATCCCTTGTTACTTGTCTGATAGAACTATGTGGTTCCAATACCATTTGACCTAGCACTGCAACTTTCTGATTCTCATCTGTAGCCGTATTTTGTTTTTTTCGCTTCCTTTCATCAAAACATCCATTTTGTACCAAAGATTTGGCTGAGCTAGTGAATGTTTTGTCCGACGGTAATCTTCTGTCGTGATACCGATCAGCGTATATTATCACTACTTCTTTTGCATTCCTTCTTGCTTCGCCATAAATCATGTCATATTCAACTCTTCTGCATCCTGAAATTCAACCAGTTTTCAATTTTACGAAAAACTGGATACACTTTCGTGAAATCTGACAGGTTTTCTGACAGATCGATGAATACTCTTATTATTGCATTTTTTTCAACGTTTTCAAGGCACTGACCCTCTTTATAATATGCACTAAAGTTGCTGTTTTTCATCAGTATCCAAGGGAAACCATGAGTGTGCTATATGGCTGAATTCAGAATTTGATACAGAATCGCAAAAAGCATTGAAAAATCTGGTATGCCATTTGAAAAAATTGGCGTCGGTGTCGCGACGCCCTAACGGATGACGCCTAGTGATGGGTGTCTAAGAAAATAAGAGGACCATCTGACATCACGATCATCTGCTTCCACGAAATATAGATATCATCTTTAATTTCCCAGATATTTGCCTGCGGAGTTTTATATTGGACATATAATTTCCTTGATACATATTTTTTCTGAATTTTTTTCGACACCAAAAATTTTGGTCATTTTCAAATTAGGATAATGGTTATCACTTAATATATGTTTGTTTAATGCAGTGCTGGAATTGTTTCTACAGGGTGTTTCATAATTGAATGCTGATCCTAAAGGGAATCCTTGGATGATTTAAAAAAAAATCTTCATTTGAACATAGGTCCGCAACCGCTTCATTTCTGAGACACAGGATGTTGAAATTTGACAAAAAAATCAGTTCTTCCCCCAATATCTCTGAAACCGCTTTGGCTTTTCCTTTCAATTTTGGTACATGGGAAGTACGCATAAAGATACATTCTTTCCATGATAAAGGATTCCTTAATTTCCATCAGTGGCGTTCCTGTTAACATTCCCTGCCATATTTTCATATCAAAATAATAATAATAATAATTTGTTCATTTCACTAGTTGAAAAATACATGTGAAGTTGTCTACATACAAAATGTTCCTTATTTATATATACTAATTAGATAATTCAGACACATTTACCTATATATTTTGTAGGATTTGAATTAAAAAGTTGAAAACATATAAGGATAAAAATAAAAATAGAAAATTGAAGTAACAGTCTTCTTCACATAAAAGATTCAATAAATTGAACCAGAAAATGGTAGACCACAGGGGAAAAACAACTACTTTCCTAGCTAATACCACGCAGAACGTTGAATGATATTCACCTGAAAATGATGAGGGCCAAAAAAAGCCTGAAACCGGTATGCGGATTGTTAGGTGAACACGACATAAATTAAACATAATCGAGCTTATCAGAAAGAAACATTTGCATTCAATGTCCATTTATATGGAGGTATGCATGGATTTTCAGGTGAATATCATTCAACGTTCTGCGTGGTATTAGCTAGGAAAGTAGTTGTTTTTCCCCTGTGATCTACCATTTTCTGGTTCAATTTATTGAATCTTTCATGTGAAGAAGACTGTTACTTCAATTTTCTATTTTTATTTTTATTCTACTCCACACATGGCGTTTATTGTTCACATATAAGGATGCTAGTCAGAAGGTAACAAAACACTTCAAATCCAGAAAATAATAGCACACACACTCAACAGTTAAAATTAGATTTCACAGTAAAAATTGAAAATTCATGGTCAGGTTGAAATTGAAAAATTCTAGTAATCAGAGAGTGGCACAAAAGGGAGGAGAAAACACTTAACCTAAGAATTCCTCGAGGGTGTAGCAATTCTTTTCTATGAGAGCAGCTTTCAGTCTGGATTTGAAAATATTGACATTTGCCGAATTTTTCATCGATTCATCAAGCTTATTATACAGTTTTGGTCCTAGGAAAAGATGGCTTTTTTGGTATATGGTAGTTCGGTGTATGTGGGGTATCACTAAATTTTTGGAGCGGATCTGGTATTGATGCTGAGTTGCAGCAAAGTTCTGCCCGTTCTTGTACATATACATGCAGAGTTCATATATATATATATATATATATATATAAACATATATAAATATATATATATATATATATATATACCCGCAACAGTTAGTATTCGTAGCTCTTCAAAAGTCTTCTGCATGGTTGCCTCCATCCGATATGGGCCATGATTTTTGTAACATGAGAACCCTCGCTGCAGATGCTCCTGTGCCCCAGGTGAGTATTCCATATCGTAGATGGCAGTGTACTGTTCCATAGTACAGATTCGACAATACCTGTTTACTGTAGGGGTTTGACATAAACCTCATTGCGTAGCAATTCCTACGGAGTTTATCACGGAGTGTTTCTATATGAGGGGTCCAGGTGAGTTTGTAGTCTAGCGTGAGGCCTAGCATCTTTGTTGTTGAGCAAGATTCGATGTGCAACTCCTCGTTCTCATAAATGCTGAAGTTCTCAGGAACATTATTCAGTGAGAATTTCATTAATGTTGTTTTCGAAATATTCAGTGTCAAATGGTTTTTATTTGCCCATGTTACTACCCGCTCATATATATCCTGAGTTTTTTCTGCCAGAGCTATAGAATTCTTGTCCTTTATGAGGAAATTGGTGTCATCCGCGTAAGCAACTACATGTATTCCCGTGAGACTATTCAAGAATTTCATCAGGTCATTGGAATATATGAGGAAAAATAAAGGGCCAAGTATTGAGCCTTGAGAAACGCCCTGCTCAATGGTTACTGACTGGCTGACTGTTTTTCGAATCACTACTTTCTGGGCCCTGCCCTGTAGATATGACTTCATCAGTTTCAAGGCAGTACCTCTCACGCCATATCGTTCCATTTTTTGGAGTAGAAGTGTGTGATTTACATTATCGAAAGCTCTGGAAAAGTCTATGAACAATCCACAGATGTTTAGTTTGCCATCGAGAGCATTTATGACGTGTTCATGGAAGTCATACAGTGCAGATTTAGTACTTTTGTTCTGCGAGAAGCCATGCTGGTTTGGAGAAAGCAGTTCATCAGCAGAAAAAAAGTATATCACTGCTTCTTGATATTCAATTCGAAAATTTTTGAAAAGCTTGGAAGTAAACTTATTCCTCTGTAGTTCTCGTACAGATTAAAATCTCCTTTTTTAAAAATTGGAGTAACAAGTGCAGCTTTTAATTTTCCAGGAAAAATTCCACATTCCAGCGATAGATTCGTGATGTATGTCAGGGGTTCACATAGTTGAAAAACACATTTTTTCAAAATATTATTTGAGATTTCGTCATGACCACATGCATTGGAATTCTTCAGAGTTCTTGCAAGGTCTAGAACGTCATGCCCAGTTATAGGGTGCAGAAAAATGGAGTTTTGGCAGATTTTTTTGATATTTTCCAAAAAACTCATATCAATAACTTCTTGTTCGACAGCTTCAGAAAAAAATGTGTTGAAGTTGTTAGCCATGTCAATTTCAGGGACACTTTCACCACCTTCATTAATTATAATATTATCGGGATTCTTTACTTTTTTCTGAATTTGATTAAGAGTTTGCCACATAGTTTTTGATTTATTTTTAGAGTTGGCTATTCTATAGTCAATACCCTGTTTGTAACTGTCTTTGAGTTTTTCTCTGTACGTTTGCGTTACTTGCCTACTTATGTCTACGTATCTTTCATCAACTCTTTCACAGTCCGAGTATAGAGATACTAGGCTTTTTTATTCTCGAATTTCTGGTGTAACTATGCTTGGGTTGAAATTCTTCGTTTGTTTGCGAAAGTGATCAGACAGATAGTAGTTTTTGACTGCCACTTCGTAGTCAGTACTGTCCCTAATAATGAAATTATCCAGGCATGTACTTGAGTTAGCAGTTATCCTTGTTGGCTCGTCGATAAAATATTTAAAATTGAACATTTCTAATTGGTCCCGAAAAAGGTTCAGTTCCCTACTGGCAACATTAAAATTAATGTTGAAATCTCCACCTATGATGATGGTATTATATACATATAGTTTTCACTTTCCAGAGTTAGCATCCCCATGAAGTGGCTTAGAAAGTATTTCAGACTACCTGATGGAGGTCTATAGATACATACGCATACTGTACTAGTTTTTTGCATTGCAATACCACAACACTCTAGGACTCCTTCTTCGGAGAAGCACTTCAGATCTCAAGTTCAGTGATTTCTAGCCTACTTTCATTATGTTTGTAAATTGCTACACCTCCGTTTTTCGTCAATCTCCTAGAGAAGTTGGTACACAAGTTAAAAAAATTCAGTTTCATGACCTCTATCTGTATGTTATTCTGCCAGTGTTCCGAAATCATTAACAAATCACAAACTAGTTCACTATCTGTTAACAAATCTATCTGAAGAATTGTATTGCTGATATATTGAATTTTTTTATGACATTTGGTTAATTTACCCTCTTCTTTTTCATTTGGCGTACCGTGTTCACTCCGCTCATTATGCTTAGCAGTATTTTTCCGTTTTATTAGGGTGTCCGTTTTGGAGCAACTTGCGATAGCCGTTGGTATGAAAAAGTGGATTGAGCTTCCTTTCCTTGATTCACTATTGTTTCCTGTAGTTCAGCTGCTAGTGTTTTGGGTACGTGTATTGTTATCCAGATGAGTCCTACTGATATCTTGTTCCTGCTTGTTTTGGTAGTTAATTCCTGTTGTTGATATTACTTTCTAGATGGCTCTGCATACGTACCACTTTCCTTTTGCCGTTATAGTGTATTCGTTTCGTCGTAGAAGGAGACTGCTCAGAGTGATGGCTCTGTCTGCTTGTCCGATAATTAATGCGTTTTTTGGGAAAATGGGTGACACGAGTTATAATTTAGATATCTTCCCGAACTTGTTGGTTTTGTATACCATTCTGTCATAATGTATTGTTTTTTTTTTAATATGGTTATGTCTAGAAAATTAATCATGTTATTTTCTTCTTCTATTCTAAATTGTATTTTGGGGTAGAAGGAATTGAAGGCTCGTAAAATTTCACCTCTCTTGTTTTGAGGTATAGCTACAATGCACTCATCAACATACACAAAGCAGATGTCCCAATTTTCAACAGCTGAAAAATATGAATAACCAATCGCTGACATGTATGAGGACCACTTTTCGACATATTTATTGTAAATTGAACATTATACAAAAATTATATCCATATCTATATTGAATAGAACAGTATAAAAATATTTAAAATAAACAAAAAACCAACTAAAGTTAAACAAAAAATAAAAATAAAAACTTTGGCACAGAATCAATTTCTAGGAACTATTTCCTCCATTACAGGGACTGAAACAGCCTTCTGGACATTTTTGAAATGTGGAGGTGACTGAAAATTAAATATAACCAATTACTGAAAAGGGAAACATTCTCAATTGAGAATGTTTCCCTTTTCAACATGAATACCCCACAAGAGGTTATCTTGACGATGGAAGATAGTGACTAAAGTTTATCTTTCAGTCGCAGATGATTCCACATTTGATTCTATGAACATCCTGTTCATATTTTCAACGAATCAATACCCAATTACCTTCACAACAATGTTCCAATAATCGACATTCGTGAAAGAATGCATAATAAAATCATCAAACTGAATCATAATCGAATGTCGATTGATGTTGAGGGAAATTTTCAATATTTTTTGAGCTGATTATCATAACTGGAATGAAATAATGATTCTGTTGAATTGGCAATTAAAATGTATGTTTTGAGTACTAGGTTGTTATTGGCATAGACTTGTACGTAGTATCGACAAAAATATTTTTGTACTCCTATTTGATAATTTGACACTGTGTCGATAATTGGTATACAGAAAATTGTGGGTCTATTGAACATAACAACAAAACAATTGTATGGAGAAACATTAAAATTAAGTTCCTGGTGGCAAGTCAAAAATCATTTTGCGTGCCTCTTTCATCGACAATTTTATGTCGATATCTAGAACATATTTCAGATGCACCTATTATCGACATAAAATATGGAATGAATAATAAATTTTCCATAGAACTGAAGACAATCAACCGTATAGGAGTATGTTCGTGTTCAACATTTTATACTTCCTAAAATTTTGTGGGTTTAAGCAAACATAGGTAAAGGGGTACCAGATCAGCAGGGAAAACAGTGTTCACTCAATGACGACTGACACTCAACTGGTTAACAGATTTTGTTGTAGTGGGGATACCTTAGCAAAATTGATAGTGAATTCAGAATATGTTCAGGAAACTATGAATTCGAAACTTGTCAAATGAACATTTCCATGAGATTCCTCTTCATCTTGTCGAATAGAAAGTAATTCGAAATTGTCTATAATTGGGACATTGTCGATGATTGGGACATTGACCTCAGAGTGGTTTTCACGATGAGGCCAGCCTTACCTCGGACATATCTGCATCTTCTCGACACACTTTCATTGAATTATCCGCTAGCTTTTAGGCTATAACCGGGAATTGGATTTCTTCAGCACTCATTGATTTATTTGTGACGTGAGCCAGGCAAAACATTATGGGATAGTATAGAGTGCTGTTTAAATTCATTTTCAGTGGCAGTTGGCACAAAATCTCGTACTTGGTTCAGTCCCATAGCATAAGACTAGTTGCGAAATCAGGGAGAACTACGGCAGTAAGGGAAACGTGAACAATATGATGGAGTTCACGTCTACAATTGCAAGTTGCAGTTTTTCCTACTGCTGACTGTTAGTCAATAGCCTATCCAGTGGCATTGAAAATCGCGGATACCTACAGTAACATTTTTGTTCTTGCATTTTGCCAGTTTACAATAATCATTTTTAGCTTGTATGTTATTCCATTTTTCCCTACTCACCCCCATCTTGGAGCAGAGATCGTTTGTCAAATGATACCTACTTTTCGTTTTGCGTTCTACCTCCATAACACGTCCTAGCTATTTGTCATCATGAAACTATATGCTTTCAGGGAGAAAAAAGACTTACCTGGCTTCAGCATGCAATATATCCGAGAAACTGATATGAAATGGTCGATGAAATTCAAAGTGAAGTCTATGGAATCCCATTTTTCGGTGAGTAAACTTATCTTCTGTGTTTGAGCATTATTATTTGATTTTTTTACTATTCTTCAAGATTCTGTATAATAAAATGTTTTCAAAGTTTTTTTATACCAAATCTAGAAAAAATATTTCGTATTAGAATGATAGATCATTGAAAAACAAAAAATAGGCATGCTCTAATTAATTTTTAACCCACGGAAAAAGGAGGTGGTACTCTAGTCAACGAGTATTTTTTTTGTGTATGACCTCCCATAACTTTTTACAGAGTAGTCCGATTTTGATGATACTCTTTTTATTGGATATAGGTTAAGAGCGGGCTGCAGAAAACCTGACCAATCGAGTAACAGAATGGAATGTTTTTAAAATGTTAGTACTCACAGCACACATAAGAAAAATAATTAACTGTCTGGGTAAAAGTGGCGTATAAGTTTTGTATGGCCTTTTTTTCGGAAAAAGTAACCATAACAATGTAATACATGTCCGAAACTTACTATTTCTCCAGTTGGTCAAGTGGCATAAGGAGCTGGTTCCCGAAAAGAAGCGTGGGTGAGAGCTGGCTGCAGAAAACCTGACCGATCGAGTAACACCATGAAATGTTTTCACAAGCTTTCATTTGAATTCATATATGTATGTTTAGTTCAAATCTTGCAAGTGCATTTTGACCTACTTCTAGTTATCCGATTAACGTGGAATTTGGCAGGTTTTCATTATTCTGGTGACAATCACTTGGCATTATGTGTTCAAGAAATTCACATCGTTCTTATATCCACTGTGTACTTTTCTTCCTTTCTCTACTTCTATAACAGGAATTTTACACTATACACTTGTAGATTGTAGGGGGGTCGATATGGCTCTCCAGACTCTCCATACCTCGACCTGTAATGTCTTTTGTACATTACCCTTCATCTATTCAAGACCCGGGATTCCGAAACTCCTTGCGAAGCGTATCAGTTTCTTGGGAGCTGAGTTCCTGATGTCTCAGGGCGTTAAGGAAACCCCTTCGAGGAACTTGAGCCTTTTGCAAAACAGCGCTTGGCAGTCGCAAATCAGGTGTTTATTTATTTTTATTTATTTTTATTTATTGATACACTGTTCTACAGGTTACACCCAACTACAGAACAGGAATATAAGTTACAAATGCAGTACAATACAAAATAACAAATTAACGAAGTAATAATACATATTCAGATTAACTAAAGTAATAGGATTTAATCGCAGAGATTGAACAGTCAAAAATATCAATCTGACAACTTGCAGAATTACAATTGACACACATGTTTTGCAGCGGTGAGTATTTTAAGATATCTGTTCGTGGTGTTGGTAAATAAAACGTGTTGTCTACTCTAGACGATGGTCTAGGTACATTGAAATTGAGTTTTTGCAGAATATGTGGGTCAATAATTAGGTTGTTGATAAGTTTGAACAAGAAAATTGTGGAGTGACAATCACGACGGCAGCTCAGGCTGTTCATAGCGTGTCTAGCCAACAATGCATCATGGGGAAAGCCAATTGGTGGATATATGTTGTCCGTTTTATAGGAGAGAAGTTTAAGGAAGCGACGCTGAACCGATTCAACCTTCTCTATATATAAGTGATTATGTGGGTTCCAGATTATAGATGCGTATTCTAATTTTGATCTGACGAAGGCATAGTATAAGGTTTTCGATGTAGATGGGTCGGAGAAATCTTTAGAGATACGCGCAATGAATCCATACATTCTGTTTGCTGCAGACAGAGTGGCTTCAATATGAGGGGCAAAAGATAATTTCGAGTCGAAAATAACACCAAGATCGGTGTATGTGATAGGCCGTTGGAGGGGAATGTCGTTGATTGAATATTGATATAAAAGTGGCTGATTTCTCAAAGTGAATGTCATTACATTACATTTACTTGCATTAAGAGGAAGCTTATTACGGAAGCACCATTGCTCAATGCGTTTCAGGTTAAGGACAATTGAAGACAGTCTTCTATCCCATTAATCTCAGAAAATAATTTTAGGTCATCCGCGTATATTAAGCAGTTGAGGTCAATGATCTCAACTATGTCATTTATGAAAGCATTGAAGAGGAGTGGACCAAGGTTGCTTCCTTGAGGTACACCTGAGGTAGATGCATATTCAATAGATTTGAAGCCATTGAATATGACATACCTGTCGCCTGTCAGTGAGGTATGACACGAAGAGTTCGATGAGGGTCTGAGAAAAGCCATACCTGTACAGTTTTGATAGTAGTATTCCATGATCAAGTTTGTCGAACGCTTCGAGAAGTCCGTATAAATGACATCGGTTTGGGATCTCCTATCAGTAGTCTCTGCAATGTATTGAGTGATGTTGAGAAGGTTGGTGGTTGTCGAGCGACCTTCCATGAAACCATGTTGAAGTGATGAGATTTGATTGCTCAGATGAGGATATAACCTGCTGTATAGGAGGATTTCAAACACTTTAGCGAAATTACATATTATTGATATGGCTCTGAAATTTTCAACATCAGACTTATCCCCTTTTTTATAAATTGGGCGAACTTTAGACAATTTCAATAGGTCTGGGATGGTACTAGTTTTGATGCAGATATTTATCAGGCTTGTTAGTGGATTAGCCAGTGCATAAGCGCAGTCTTTGACCATTAGTGCAGGGATGCTGTCGGGACCCGTAGTCATTTTGGTTTCAGCTGTTTCAAAGCTGCCAACACTTCATTTTCTTCGAAATAGGGAATGTCCAGGACTTGTGAATGCGGATCACTATCACTAAATTCGGTTTGAGAACTAATAATGTGATTTGGAGAAAAAATCAGCAAAGCTATTGAGAATGTCCTGAGGAGTTTCAAAGATTGTCCTTCGTAGGTCATTCTGTCAGATATGCCAGTTGATCCTTTTTTGTTGTTTATAAATGCCCAAAATTTATTTGGGTTGCCTTTTATGTCATTTTCAGCAGATTTCACATATTTTTTGTACGAATTGTCAACGTCAGCCTTGATCTGTGCCCTCAAGCGAGTGAATTCATCCCGGTCAGCAATGTCCCCGCTGTTTTTGAATGAACGCCAATGCTTAGCCTTGAGGCGTATTAGACGAATAATTTCCCTGTCGAACCACGGCGGATATTTACGCTTGACGTTACCAGTTCGTAGGGGTACACATTGATCCAATGCATTATAAATTTTTCCGTAAAAGTAAGAGCAAGCATCATTTGATCTATCGAAAGCTTCAAGAAAGGTCCAGTCAATATTAGCTATAAGGTCGTACAACCGGGCAAAATCTGCTCTCCTGAAGTTGTACTCATTATTGTGAGAGGCGGCGAAGTTTCTTTTCAGATTAAGAGCCATATTCGATTTACAATGAACATTCAAGGCGGGTACTAAGGGATCAGATGATCTCTCGACACTGCACTCAGCATTACTACTGTATAGTACAAAGTCGAGTATTCTCCCATGATCATTATGGATGCAGTTATACTGTGACAGATTACTGATTTCAAGAAAGTTCTTTAAGATATTGTTTGTTGTATTTAGTTGGTCACCCTGTATGAACGAGACATATGAAGGTATATTGAAGTCACCCGTGACGAGAATAATATCGCTATAGGCAACTTGGATGTTGGTGAGTGTTTCGAACAGGATAAAGAATTTGTCGTTAGACAGAGAGGGAGGAACATAAATATTGATGACAAACAGTGAAGTTGAAGTAGAAACTATCTTCACCATAACAATGTCGAGAGTGACCAGTTCATGAGGAATTAAAGGTGTTAAGTCAACCTGTGAGGAGCCGAACGAGTCTAACACTGCAATAAGAGCTCCTCCGCCTCTTGTGCAATTGCATTCATCGAAATTTCTATCTGAGCGGTATACTTGATAAAAGTTTGGGAATAGCTCCTCATTTTTGATCGAGTCGTTCAACCAAGTTTCTGTCAGTGCAACAATTGGATACTCGTTCACCGAAATTGAGTTAAGGAAAAGGTCTTCAGTTTCAGCGAAGTTCTCGCAGTAACGGCACAGTGCACTGTCTGATCTATCCATTTTTTTGAGGTGATGCCTCAGTACAATGTCCGATGAGCAGTCCCGTTACCAGTTTCGAATCTTTTTTGTTCAACTCGAGAAGCTGTTCAGCTTTGCCCTGGAACCTTATTCCAGTGGGTTTTAATTTGGTCAGCTTGCCAGCGCCGAAACTCTCCGTTGAGTACATACTTGTTCTCACTCAAATGTTCCTACTGCAATTATTTTCAAGTTTTTATTTTTAAGTTTAAGTTTCAAGTTCATTTTTAGATCTAGATTCTGATTGTCCTAGATTCCATAGTTTTACTATACAGTGAGCGGCTAAATTATGGAACGAATTCAATATTTCGCAAGCAATGTTCTTCTGACAAAAATCCTGAAGGGCGTCGATTTTTGTTTTTGAATGCCGATTTTTGAATGTATATTCTGAAGTATGGTTAAATAATTTTTTTTATAAATGGAATAGATGTTTGTGATACTTCATCTGGAAGGTCTTTCAATACTGCATTCAATGATAATAAATAATTTATTTTTTGGAAAAAAAATTTTCCTAAGAGACTGGTTGATGACATTTTCAAATCTTATTTAAATGTTGTATTTTGTTGAATATGAAGTTATACTCTCACTGAAATGAAATATTAATTCTTGTTCACCCTGTACAGATAAATCAAATTATTCATTATCATTGAATGCGGTATTGAAAGACCTTTCAGATGAATTATCACAAGACATCCATTTCAATTTAAAAAAAAAACGATTACGTCACCACGTCAAAACCAGTGACATAACCTCTATAGAATATACATTCAAAAATCGGCTTTTTAAAACCAAAATCGACCGTTTTCAGGATTATGGTCAAACGTACATTGCTTGGGAAATATCGAATTTGTTCCATAATTTAGCCGCGCACTGTATATTAATCCTATACGTAGGCATCTTATCATCTGTTTAATAATGCCTGTAATACTCAATGAGCATTCGCTCGTAAATAAATAAATAAAATTCGGTACGCTTGGTACGCCTCTGAAAGCATCTCACGGCTATAGTATAAGGAGATCAGTTTCTGGAATGAATTTATTTTATTCTTCAAACGAGCACTGTCTAGAATTTCATTAACACACATACTCGTTTATGTTTCATATAATGTCCCTCATGGAGATATTATTTCTGCCTCGAAACACCAGTAACACAGGAAATATACGTATTTAAAGGCTTTCTGCTTTCTAGATCTATATATTGAATTCGGACGAAGTCGCTGGAATAGACACACAACCGCAGCACATCTGGGATTTCAGAATGGAAGCCATTAAGTTTTCCGTGAAACAAACGTATACAACAGAGGATACCGCCCAACTCAGCATCAAGCAAAGACATTGCGCATTTCCCAATGAAATCAAACTGATGGTGAGTTTTCACTTCCTCAGCGTTGCATAATGTGGTCCAATCAAATGGTAGTTGCACGTGGATAGAATTCAAGTAATTGGTTTTTCTGTGATTCTATATGAACTATGCATTTTATAAAGAAAAAATGCTATCGATAGATGAAGGAGATGGAAAATTACTATAAACTTCATACAGAGTTTTTAATCTAGAACCAACGAGTGAGGAGCTAGAGCCTGTTGGAAATTGACGGAATTTGCGTACTTCGCAAAAATAGCGTTTTTCGTCATTTTTTCGCAAGTACAAATTGGAATAGCATTACAGTTCCTACAGTGTGGTCATTCGAGTGTGCAACATATGGGAATTTTTCAAATCAATTGCACAATCAAAAAGCAAATAATGCCGAATGTTGGTGCATTAGCGATGATCATATTAGGTGCACCTAGAATCGTTGCAAGTCAAACAGCATTCAGGGTAGGTCAAAAAATATAAGAATTGTACAAGTGTAAAGTACCCTTATTTCCGAAAATTCTGCAGAATGTTACCGATAGAAGTTGTTCAAAATAAAAAATTATGCCTAAATATCAAAACATGGCCTCCCATGATTTTTTAAAAACATTAATACCTCATTTTTTTTTTCTTTAAATTCACCCTAAACGCTTTCATAAATTGATCAAAACCAAATCAATCCCGCAAAACCCTGTTCAAATTCAAGCATATTTGTGAAATAAATTCAGATTCTGAATTTTTTAGGGAATTACAAACTTCATGTTTGTTGCAACGATATCAAACACATTTTTAAAATTACGCGGTTTTTTTAAGGTAAAAAGGTAGTAATGATGCATATTATTTTTATTATTATTATTATTAATATTATTTTACGCTGAACCATTCCAGTCAGGTTTTCATCTTCCGAAGCTCCGACCCGTTCGGAAGGGCGGTGGTTCATAAAAAACCACATCGTGTATATCATTTCGAAATATGTCTGGCAGTAAATCGATAGTCTGCTGCGGCCGGATTCCCTTCGATTGCCGGTAATGTTAATGGCATTATCCAAATCCATCAGAACCATATACGAAGGTCTAGTCGCAGCGAGATAAACTGACTGCGCTGTTTCCTATTGAAATATGGTCTCGCCGGATCAAAATTGACGAATTAGTCCGAAGAATTTCAGCTTGTGCTTGAGATTCCTGAGGAACATGAGTATCATCAGAATTGATGCACTTTCATTCGTAATCTCCGAATGTTCGACATTCGCCGGAAAAATCCATGGTTTAGAAGCTGGTTGTCCATCAAACAGTCGTATCAGAACCAGCAGTCAAGACATGGCTGATAGACTGCAGTTAAGTAAACATCGATCATCGTCTTATTCACCTATTACTCGCGAATCAACTGGCGGCCTGAGTCGAAAATATGCACCGATATCGTCCATCGTGACGGTTTTTTCGAAAGACTTCCTTGGCATGGCTTGTCATAGAGATTAATGAAATATAGCCTGGTGGGGAATAGACAATGAAAATTTCAGCTTCTTCACAAATGTGATCAATACGACTTGCAGAATGGTAGCTATCAACCGTAGAGATCAACCTAGACTATACGCGAGATACTGTTGAAGATATTCATCCTAATCCATGCAGCCTCACATATAGATACGCGCATGTGCAAATGTTTCTTTCTGATAATGCTCGTTTAGTCGAATTCAGTGTTGAAATACAAGGCCTGCTACCAGGATCAACAAATTGAAAACAAACCAGCTTCCACAAATTGAAAAAACCGTTCGAAGTATCGCACCACCCTATCGAAATAGGATTACCGGGTTTTTAGGGGTTTCTTTCTGTCACTAGGTACCGCCATTTCAAAGTTACCTGTGAATGCGTAGCAACAGGTGATTGAACTTGGTTTTATTTTCATTTGTGTTGGGTCCCGCTTCAGCCAGAGGTCTTCGGATTTTTGACTGGTGACTACTCCGAACTGATGAGGGCCAAAAGCTTGAAATCAGTTTATGGTATGTTAGGCGGACCTGACACAATTCAAACATAATCAAGTGTATCAGACAGAAACATTTGCAATATATTTTTATCAATAATGGAAATTTATATAGATTTTTTGGTGGATATCATTCAATGTTCTATATGGTATTCGCCAGAAAAGTAGTTGTTTCTAGCTTGAAGTCTGCTACTTGTTCCAATTTATATTGAATTTTGTGAAGATACTTTTAGTTCTCCGTTTTCCAATAAAAAACGAGAGAAATTTTCACGACGAATGGTCCCGACTTAATGACTGTCGATTTCGATTGCAGTATGTGTGCCAAATTCGGTGATATATGCCCTCGATTAGCAGATTATCTGAGGGCCGATCCTTTATACTTTGGCCACCAATACAG
The DNA here is from genome assembly GCA_018342105.1 of Gonioctena quinquepunctata. Taxonomy (NCBI): domain Eukaryota; kingdom Metazoa; phylum Arthropoda; class Insecta; order Coleoptera; family Chrysomelidae; genus Gonioctena; species Gonioctena quinquepunctata. Next base: position 138,455 of record JAFIRS010000196.1, read on the forward strand.
GTAGTTCAACTGCAATCCTCAAGTCGAAACCATTCATCGTGATAAATTCTATACAACCATAAAATGTTAAAAATATTTTACACAGTTCGGCAGTGGTGTCCCATGAACTCTCTCAACATGAACAGGAATTTGAAGAGTTTGAAGGATTGAGCTTAGAAAGTTACCGGCTTTTACTGTGACTTAGACCTGCACACTTGGTTGTATGCCTAATGAATATTGATATAGAACAATGCCGCCATCCATCATGGGTTGTTTTTCCCGAAATTGACCCTAGTTATATTCAAGCGATATCAACGAATATAAAAAGGGGTAAATGTAAACAAACATGATCAGTCGAAGACGAATTGAATCAATTATCATATACGGGTCAGTCGAACAAACAAGAAGTTTACAGTTACTAGATTCGAAATGGTTATAGCAAATAATTATATACCGGATAATTTGAACAATTATTGAGTTTTGATTAGTTAATATAAACCAATCCATTTGCAAACTACGTGATGTCTTTCAAGCTTACAGGAGACCATCATATTACTGTATTACTAAGTACAAAATATTAGTAGTTCAGTAGTTCAGTGTGAAGTCAGTGCAATTCGATCAAACCAATTTTACGTTATAATACGAGTGATGAAAAAACATTATAGAAAGCTACTGTATTCATAACGACGTGCTGAATAAACCAGTCATAAACCATAGACGTGCGGGCTCACGAACTGAATAATGGGTATGAATTGAAATTAAACTCCAAGTGAAATTACCAAAGTGCAGATGCCTTGGGGACAGACAGATACCGATATGGCATCAATTTGTGAATCGAGTAAAAATATTGTTATACTTACAATTGGCAATGATGATTTCAATGAAGAAATATATCTTCATCGATAACGTCTACTCGGCATTGCTATAATAACTTGGCGACGACTAAGAATGGACCCAACCACATATTTCCTTTCCTTATATTTTTCTACAAATCACAACTTCTCCTCTTTGACTCATGCGATCCCTAAAATGTGCAAATGAGCAAGATCTTCCTGGGAAAAACAAAAACCTACCTATCACCGATGATTAATATCTTTCAACAATGGTTGGACATGATTGAACATTTTATTCATCTATCTTTACACTAACTGTTCAAGATCAGAACAAAGTAGTAGATACACCAAGCTAGATTTTCTTTTTCAAAAAGCAGCAGAAAAACTGTAAGGTTTATTCCAGGTACAATGGTAGATTCACTAAACGCAAATGAAAGCATCCTACAAATATACCTAAAGAACTCCATTATTCTCCTCATAATGATCGAACTCCACGAAATCGATGGGATGGAAAGAAACAGTGAAATTTATGTGGATCCCGCTCCACATAGGTATACAAATGAACGAAAGAGCAGAAGCAGCCGTTCGCCTGGCTAATCGAATCCACAATATCATTCAGTCGGATAATCGGAACCATCAGATATGAATAAGCACATGAAGAACATAATCCTGAACGGAAATCGATCGGAGCAATGATTCTGAATGAAAATGCACTTTTATTCTACGACATCTAACGTGAGACGTTCACCATCATTTGAAGAGATTTATTTTCAATGAGAATGAAAATAGTGGGTGAAATCTTCATTATAAATTTCAATATTGCAAACATTTTTACCTAACAACACTCATACCGTAAATATCAATCGCAATCCTCGAGAGCAAACAGAAATGGAAAATCTAGTGCAAAAACTACTCGATATGACCCCCGCCTCCCAATATATTTTCGAAGTCTGCGAAGACACACCCTTTTTACTTGAAAATGCATTCCAGGATCGCATCGTATGGCTTCACAATGTGATTTTATTCTATTCAACAAGTCATCTCTTGTGTGAATGGGTGTAGCGTAAACAAGGCTTGTGAGATACCCCCACAGAAAAAAGTGTTAGGTGCTGGCCATGAATATGGCCTCTTTCGCCAATCCATCTATTGGAAATAATATGGTTCAGGTGGTCCCTCACAATCAAACTAAAATGAGAAGGAGCGCCATCATGCATAAACCACATTTCTCTCCGAGTTGTTGAATGAACTCCAAGTAACGTTCATGGAGAACGAAGATGATTTCCTATGATACCAGCCCAAACATGCACATTGGATTTCTGTTGGTGTTTAGTTCGCACTATACCACAGGGATTTTCTTCGGCCCATATGTGAATATTGTTAGAGAAAGATAAGTGCCATGTGAAGTGGAATAATAAAAAACGAATTTAAAGGTTTTCTTCACATAAAGGATTCAAAATAAAATTGAACCAGAGAATGGTAGATCTCAGGTGAAAAACAACTACTTTCCTGGCAAATACCACGCAGAACGTTGAATGATATTCACCTGAAAATCCATGCATACTTCCATATAATATCAATGGACATTGAATGCAAATGTTTCTTTCTGATAAGCTCGATTATGTTCAATTTATGTCGTGTTCACCTAACAATCCGCATACCGGTTTCAGGCTTCTGAAACCGATTCGATTTTCCTAATATCGTTGTTGATATCTCCATTTCTACTAAACCTGCTTCGTCAGTGAATAAAAGTCACTGTATTTGCCCATGAACCAATTGGCATATTCCAGCCGTGCTGGAAAATCTTGAGGTGTCATGCCATGTACCTTCTGGATGTCATATGGTTCGAGCAATTGTCCACTTACGATTTAGATGTATGGAACTATTCTGATAGATTCCTCATGCTCATGGAAGAATCATTAGCGACAACTTCCAACAAAAATCGACTGAACATACCCCATATCCATGAGACCTGGGTACCTGTCTTCCTCGAGCTGTGATAGATCAGGTCGAAAGTTTTTTTTGCCGGTAGCAACCGTTTGGAAAAATGCTCGTAATGAGTCGGCGGGCCTCTGCAGCATTACATGAGGCTCGTCCATGAATAAAATACGTGCATATCTGCATATTGCCTGAAAGTTAACTGTTCGGCCTTTCCAACTTCTTGATATCCTCTACAATACGACAATGGATCACTCAATGAAATGAAATCGCCTCTCAGTTTCTAATTATTCATCAAAACAATTTAAAAAAAAATCCAATATGTTTTTTGATATCTGTGGAAGAAATGAAACATGATTATTCACTCGATACTTTTTACCTATTCATGTTCAGATGTTTTTGTAGCTTATTCGTTTTCTTTTTTGTAGCTCAATAATAATAATAATATCCGTTGCGCTCAGAAAAACCCTTGGTTACAACTGCGGCATTTCCGGAGATCGAAGGCATAAGGTAACCCATCTATTTGATATGGATGACCTGAAGCTTCATATCCTGGGTAAGGGAGATCTGCAGCAATCTCTGAAAGTGGTGAAAGAGTACACGCTTGCTAGCGGTATGGAATTCAAGGTGGATAAGTGTGCACTGTATCATCTCAGAAGAGGACGATCTGATGATTACAGAGAGGACACGCAGCTGGTAGATGGAAGCATCCTCCGTCACCTGAATGCCGTGTACCTACCTAGGAGTGCAACAACGTTTTACCCAAGAGGTAGTGGCAATGAAAAACACTCTTCGCGAAAGTATCAGCAGAAACTTACGCAGATCTGGTCATCAGAACTGTCGGACATGAACAAAGTTTCTGCCACCAACAATGCTTGCCATTTCGATACTAATCTACTTCTTTTGGGTAGTGAGGTGGACATTGGAAGAGCTGCGTGGAATTGACACAACGTCAATTCCCCGACACCTGAGAGGCCGTGGAATTCTGAGTTTGGAGTGTCTACACAACAGGATGGTGCTGGATGCGAGTCATCAGAAGTTTGGATCCCCTCATCTGCATGGTCGATTACAGGGAAATAAGCGTTTTTTTTCAAGGCAGCAATCCGCGCAGCCGATGAACTTGGTCTTGTATTCGACACCGAGCGGAAAGTTCAAGGCTCAATCACTGAGTTAAAGCCTGCTAGACGGGAAACCCACATAAAAGCTGCAGAGAATACTGTACATCTGCAGCTCCACAAGGATAGCCAATGCATGGAATCTTCTACAAAATATTGAAGACCATGACTTATCCGAAAGGCTGACTTTTGCTATCCTCAGGTCAAGTGGACTCAACTCGGAGACTGGGAGGTTCATCATGGCTTGCCAGGACGCTGTTTTCAACACTCTTGTCTACCGAAGCCGCGTGATGGCTATAGAGATCCCTCACACGAGATGCAGAGCCAGCCGTAGAACGCCATAGACCATTATGCACTTGCTATCAGCATGTTCCGCATATGCGGTCTCAGCCTATATCCATCGTCATAACGCGGCGTTACGAGTGCGGAATTTCCATTTACGACACTCGTACGTTATTGATGAGACACCAGTGCTGCCATACGCTCCGGAAGATATTGAGTCCGTGGTGGTGGATGAGAAGTGCCGAATTTATTGGTACTACTCATTCAGCCAACAAGCCTGATGTAGTCCTCTTTGACTGCCAGCAGAAAACGATATACGTCATTGAGTTTTTGGCTTCGGCTGAGACGAATATGATGCGAAAGGAGGTGAAGAAACGGACGATATATCGAGATTTACTCTTCAAACTCCGCATACTCTATCCAGACCATTCTGTAAAGATAGTAGTTCCTTGGTGTAATGATACCAACGCTACTCTCAAACCTGAAGATTATACCAGCATGCCCTTCCGAATGGGTCAGAGTTTCGGAAGTAAGGAACTGATTGGAATGGTTCAGCATAATAATATAATAATGTTTATTCATATAACGTACATACATTAGATCATGGAACACATTTGTGGTGTGGATGAGAAAGATAATTTTGAAGAGTATGAATGAAATATGAACCCACTAAGACATTGCCAGAGCGTGGGTATTTATTGCTACACTAATAACGGTAATTGATTTGAATTTTATGTTTAGTTTATTTGCTTGGTTTTCATTAGTATACATATTTTTTCCAATTGGAGGTTCTTCAGATAAATTTAAAATTTGTATTGAATTTAATCTATTTCAGTTCAAAAACACCACGAATCTACAGAAATGACATTTTCTGCTTTCAAAATTGTGAATGAACCTTCCTTTCATATTTTTTATTATTATCCCGGTTATTAATATTGTTGAATTAACGTTATCATTATTATTAAAAAAAAACATTTCAGATAATAGTGGATGCTCACGTTGGATGTCGTCTTAAAAAAGTGCATTGTTATCAAAAATAGTTGCTTCGATCAACTTTACACACACACAATGAAAGTACTCTTATTCGGAAAATTTTCCAGGAAACCCTGTTTCGTTGAAAAATATTGAAAATCTCAGTAATTTCAAAGTTTTGGGGTTTACACCATCGGGGGCAGCCCGTTCCTGACTTTGTAGCAAACCAACTTACTCATTCATGAAACCTCATCTAATGAATTCATTTGTTCCATCAACTACCGAAATTTGGTTGATTTTCAATATTCATTCGAAAAGTTATCAAAGTAAAACATTTTTCATTTTGTTACTTTGAGCGCCCGTAACGGAGGATTTCAGGAAAAAAAGTTATATGTAGTACTGGTGATATAGTCTTCGAAAATTGTTCATTTCAGATGATGATGGACGCTCGGGTTGGGTATCGTCGAATAAAAGTGCATTTTTATCAGAAATCGTTGCTCCAATCGACTTCACACACGTTCTCTTTTATTCAGAAAATTGTCCAGGAAACCCTGTTTTGTAGAAAAATATTGAACAGTCTCAGTCATTTCGAAGTTTTGGGGTGTGGACCATCGAGGGCACTCATTTTTGATATACAAGTTGTGAAAAAATTATTTTATTTTGGTTTTTCGTGAAATAATGTCGATATTTAGACAAAATTTGATATTGGGGGTTTTTTTTTAATGTGAGAAATTCAAATTTGGTCTTAGTTTGGCCCTCAATTGTAGGGGGTGCCGCCTACGAGTCTTCGTCTCTTTTGAGGAATCACAACTTTGTCGTGCATGTATGTATCACATTTTCTAGAAAAAAAATCGATTCCTCTGTCATTTTTACGTGAAAAAGGTATGCTTTTCAAAAGTCGCTACAAGTAGGCTAGTATAAGTTTGTTCCAATGTTTTTTTTGAACTGTCATGTCAAAAATAATATCTTGACGCCTAGTTAAATAGTTTTATTCATTATCATTGTGATTATTTGTTGAAAAATGGTAAATTTTACCAATGCAGAGTATGCTGATATACATTTCACATACGGACTTGCTAACGGAAATGCATAGGCGGCTAGACGTTTGTATCAGGAGAACTCCGATTTCAAAAACGTTTTCAAGAATTCACGCTCGGTTGAAAAGGAAGTTTTGAGGAAGCTAGACATCTGTCGATTGCAGATCGGACTGTAAGAACCCCAGAAACCGAGGAACCAGTTCCTAATCTGGTAGGAAAACACCCGGAAACACTCCAAAAAAATAGCGCTGACGTTAAACATTTCTCATGTTCTGGTATGGACATTTTTATCGATATTTTGTTATATCCCTGCCATATTCAAAGAGTTCAGGCACTTATTCCTCGTGATTTTCCGTAATGTATCAACTTCTGTCGTTGGTTTCTCCAATGCCTTATTCAAAATCCTTTATTTGAAAATCAAATCCTGTTTACCGACGAAGCAAATTTCTCCTGCAACGCTATACGCAATTTTCACAACAATCATTTGTGGTCAGAGGAAAACCCCATGCAATACAGGAATCACATTTCCAAGAACAGTTTTCTCTTAACGTGTGGGCAGGAATCCTTTGAGATTATTTTATAGGTCCATTCTTTATTCCGGGAAGATTAAACGGAGAGAGATATCGTCATTTTCTCGAAGAATATTTGCCTATTTTACTGAAAGATGTGCCGCTTAGACTACGAAATGAAATGTGGTTTATGCATGACGGTACCCCGGCACATTTTAGCAACAAAGCGAGATAATTTTCAGATCAAACTTTCGACAACCGTTGGATAGGTCGGGGAGGGCCTCAACCATGGCTCCCTAGGTCACCAGACCTTAACACTTTGAATTTTTTTTTGTGGGGACATCTGAAATTTTAATTCACCAGACTCCTATTCAAAATGAAGGAGAATTAAGTAGTCTTGTAGAACGATTAAAAATACTCCAGGAATTTTCCAAAGAGGGCGCGAATAAATGAGAAGAAGATTGGATGCGTGCATACAGGCAAGAGGTGGACATTTCGAACATTTATTGTGATTTTGATTAAGATTTATATCTAGTGTTCCGTTGTTTATTGTTGTTGAGAAATTAGCGCTTGAAATGTTTCTTTGTTGAATAAAAAACAAGTTTTCAAAATTGTTTCACTTTTTGCAAACACATGCATCGATTAATTTAAATCAGAATAGGTTTCGAGGTAGCGGGAATAGGACACGATGAGTAGTCTGAATATCAAATTGCCGACGTTTCGACGTTTATTTGGCGTCTTTATCAAGGCTAAAAATACATGAAATGTTCAATATGTCATGTTGATAAAAACATGATTGTTAAAAGTCAACACACAACGGAACAAAAATATGGTAAAGAACAACGAACAACTATCACCAAATGGCCACAACATATATATTAAAATATAACAAGATACGAGAAGTGACATAAACCATTAATTGAAATAATAGCAAATAAAAATCTATCTTTTCAATGGGTCAGACGAAATTGTTTTCCAATAGATCGATTATTTCACTGAAAATCCACATGGTTTATCGAATGATTTGTTGGTGTGGAAAAAAAATTCTGGGACACTATGGTCGGAAATAGAATTCGTATGGATAGTACGGAGATGAGAATCAAATAGATTTCTTTATTTATAAAATTTAACTATTTAAAAACCAAAAGAAAAAACACAAAAAGCAACAACGGATGATAGGCACATATTGTCGCGTAGTACGGTATTCTCGAACGAGAACACCTAGAATTAGACGGGCCCTTCAGTCTGGTTTATTGCGGAAAAATTGTTTATATTCATTTAAAAGATGGTTGTAGCAAACGCTCAATCTATCTGTATCCGTTCTCATGTTCACGGTATCGTTTTGGAATATTTGGATCATTTCGCTGATTTTTTATTTTTTTCTCTGTCCACGATTTTGACTTCTTCAAAATTGAATTCATGTCTCTCAGTGGAATGGTGTAGTGCTAGTGCCGTTTTATTGGATTTGTCTTTATTTTTTTCCCTGCAGTCATATTTGTGTTGTTGGATTCTAGTCTTTAGATGTTGTTTGGTCATTCCAATGTAATATTTTTCGCAGTTGTGGCAGTTTATTTTATATACTAATTTGGAGCAATCGGAAGTTGGTGTTAATATGGTGAATATGGTTCTGATTTTATTTATAGGATATAATGCTATTTTGATATCATAAGGGTTATAGGTTTTCCAAACAATTTATTATTTTTCCGGATAATCCTCTTTTATTATTGGAACTTATAGAAGGAATACCGATATTGTTGGCTCTATGAGCTTGATATATTGAATCTGCATTATATTCGTTTATAATTCTGTTGACTAAAGAAATTGGATAATTATTGTCTTTTAGTATTTTTCTAACTTTGGTTTCATTATCTTTCTGATAGTCTGTACTGCTCAGGTGATGTAATCTGTAGATCAAAATATTTCGAAAACGACTGCTTGTCTCGATTTTTGAAAAGCATACCTTATTCACGTACAAATGATAGACGAATCGATTTTTCTCCTAGAAAATGAGACAAAGTTGGGACTCCCAAAAAGAGACAAAGACTTGTGGGCCGCGCCTCCTACAATTGAGGGCCAAACCAAGGTCAAATTTGAATTTCTCATATTAAAGAATCCCAAATACCAATTTTCGTCTAAATATCGACGTTATTCCGAAAATTATTCACGAAAAACCACCCTGTATATAAAAAATGAAGGCCTGGCGGACCCATGCATATTTGAACTTTTCACCTTATAAATAACTGAGAAATCATCCTGTTTGGGAGTCTTCGTAGATTTAGCAAAGGCCTTTGACACGGTCTGTCATTGGCTTTTGCTGAAAAAGCTTGAATATCTGGGCATAAGAGGAATTCCACTGGAACTCCTCAGAAACTTTCTCGAAAATCGCGTACAAATAGTCAAAGTTAATGAGACAATAAGTAGTTCAAGATCGCCTCCCTGTGGTGTACCACAGGGCACAGTTCTTGGTCCCGTACTATTTTTAATATATTTGAACTCCTTGCTCATCACTGAAACTACTGGGGAAATCGTTCCGTTCGCTGACGATACAGTCATTATTTATGTTGCTAATTCATGGGATGAAATGAAGGAAAAGGCAGAAGAGGACTTGGTGAAAATAAATGATTGGTTCAAATCTAATTTATTAACGGTGAATGTCACAAAAACTAAGATAATACCATTTTCTTCATACGATCACAACCTACCAACATACAGCATAGACTTTGATGGACAAAATGTTGTGACAGCCCGTAGTGTACGTTATCTTGGAATATTCATCGACTCTTGCCTAAAATGGGACGTCCACACAGAAAGCCTCAAGAAGAAAGTTCGTTCCCTATTGTACACATTTTATAAATGTAGATATATACTCCCAGTAGAAAAACTGAAAGAGATATATTTTGCTATCGCAGAATCGTTATTGAGCTATGGTATAATAGGGTGGGGCGGAGCCTGCGAGACTCAGGTGGAACCCCTGCTTGTCATTCAAAAGAGGATTCTCAAAATAATATCATTCAAACCCTTTCGATATTCATCCGACAAACTCTTTGATGATCTGAAAATACTAGATATCACACAGATATATGTGAAGTCAGTGCTGATGTCCATCTTCTCAAATAAATTTTACCTAGATGAACCTGAACATTCATATAACACGCGAAGTATGAGAATAAAGAACGCATATCTGCCGAGAGCCAACGAAGCGTTAGGGCAACGATCTATTACATATAATGCGCCAAAACTATATAATAATTTTCCGGAAAATATAAAATGCATCAAATCAAAACTGTTTTATAAAAAAACTTAAAAAAATGGATCTTGCAACGTGGAAGGGAATACTTTCGTTCAATTATTTATTAAATGAATAAAATAAAATGAATTCAAATCATCCTATTCATTTTATTCTACATCTTATTGATTATGTATATCACGTAGATTTAGTTGTATTCTCTATCCTTTATCTTATATAGTTATAGGAACATACTTATGAGTTAGGAAATAAATCAGCAATTTGAATATTGCACATAAATTCATAAAAGCAAATAAACATAAACCTCTCCATAGACGGTCCTCCCAAGGACTACATGGCGTTTCTGTTTATTTACTGGGTATTTATACATATTTTGTCCTGAAAACTTTTTTGTTCGTTACCTAGTAAATAAACATATTTCATTTTTATTATTATTATTATTATAACGGACACTTATTACATAACACCCTGTATATTAATATGCTTGAATCCATCACTCCGTTCCATGAACGCACTGTATATATTAATATTATTACCACAAGCCGAATAATATTAGACTTCTTCATTTTTAGGGCGAACAGATTTACTCTTACACCGCCTGTACCAGAGAATGTCGAATGAAAAATGCCATGAAATTTGCTCTTGTGTCCCATTCTTCTACCCGATTGGCACAACTGGCTACATGCACTGTAATATTGATGAATTGGCATGCATTGCCAAACATTTGGAGGAAATAAAATCTCTTGATAAATGCTCCTGTTATTTGGGTTGCTCGAATACCGTGTATGAAGTTGAAAAATTGGACACTTTGGGGTGAGTAAGTGCATCCAACTACATTGCAATTGGCAAGACTGAAAATATGAAAGCTATAATAAATTCGTATATTATTCATATATCAGGGGACTATGTTTCGTGCAGTATAAGATTGTGTATAACTATAAAGATGTAAAGTTTCTCTTCGACATAACAAATTTTTTGTAATTTATTGTGCTCTGTAACTAATAACCTGGCTAATACCTACACGAACATTGGTCTAAGCTCGAATTGAATTGCCCAGCAAGCATCTGCAAAGTGATTTCGTGAGACTTCGCACGATCATTCATCGCCTGTAATATTCGTCGTGGTATAAGCCAGGAGAGTGGTTGTCTCTGATATACAGGGTGTATCAACGCTGCGTGGGTGGACAATAGCTGCTTCCCTATTTGACATAGAAAAAATATCTCAAATAAAACTTGTAGACAGCAATTAAAGCTATGTTCCAAAAATAACTACCAACACAGAGTTTCCGATGAATGCGTGCCTTATCAAAGTGTTTTTTAATCAAACACTCTTTATGATTTCACTCGATTGAATTTTCTTTGGGAGAGTGTTCCTCTGAAATATATGATTGTATGGGGTTCATACCAGTTGGTTCGGAAGTTATGCTGTTATTTAAATGTAAAAATGGGTTCATTCAACACCAAATATCTCAGAATGAATGCTTTGGAATAAGAACATTTTTCCACCAAATATCCTCGAAAATAGTGTATTTTCATTTTCTATGCATAATTTCACCGAATGGCGCTTTGTCCATACAGGAACAACTTTTTTCTTTGTTTTTCTTTGAATGGAACACACTGTAAATAAGGCCATACCAGAATAATCCACACTATGAGCTTGCAGAAAATGTTGTGTTTGCCTACTTGATTTCCATTAGAAATGTATCTGACTCTTGATGAAAGTATGAAAAAGTCATCATATCAGTAATAACGTTTTTTTTTATTCAATGATAGACAAAAGAGGTAACAAAATAAAGTCAAATGATTTCAAAAAGCATTAAATAACGGTAGATGTTCAATCAATCTCCTATCTTGTGCTAGGCACAAATTAAGTCTATCTACAATTGCTCTTCGAACTTCAATTGAAGTTGATCTTGCAATAGAGCGAAATCTCCTTCAATTCTTTCCTTCAACTATAGGAAGTTTTTCGCTCTATTACATGATCAACTTCAACTGAAGTTCAAAGATTTTCTGAATTGTTGGAGTTTATTTTGTTATCTCTTTGTACAGTATTGAATAAAAAATGGTTATTGCTGTTATAATGATTTTTTCATACTTTTTTCAATAGTGGAGAGTCGTTAGATTAACTCTACGAGATCTATGATACGAATTTGAAAGGGATCACAGGCCGTCCTGATGATTGGGAAACCATGAAACAGGCTGTAGACGGATGGTGGGCTCTCTTGGATTCGTAAGAGATTTCTCTTATTCACGTTATTTGTTTTGCGTTACTCTGAACGCACTAGGAGTACGACTATTGGTGTCGTGGGTTGGCCTATGCTGACATCTGTTGGTAACCTGTTAATGTGCACGAAATTTCGTGCCATTAAAATTTTACGATATTAGGTCTAAGCTTCGCCGCACAGATTATAGGTGCCACTATCTATAATTTGATGCTTTTCATAATATATATATATATATATATATATATATATATATATGTTGTTATGATGCGTTGATTGCTGTTCGTTTTTAATTTATATTTATTATTCATTTCTTTACTTTCCACAACCAGACATCATAACAAAAATATATAATTTTTGTTTTTCTTTGTGATTTTACTATTTTTAAATCTTCAAACTAGTTGCCCTTTGAATTTAATTCAATATATATCGACAAATGAATACCCATATAAATATTTTATATCTCCGGCAATGCATTTTACCTTCTTTCCATATACTCTTTTACCTTTTTTCCTTCATCTCAGCTAACTCAATCGGTACGCTTATGGAATCGGAGAAGTCGGTTCTAGTGTGGAGCCCTCTGGTCGTTCTTCAGAAAATAGCAACAATCATTGAAAATAAAGCAGAAATTCATCAAAATAATAATTTCGTTTATTCAGGAAAAACTTACTCCCGCCTATTCTGTGATAAATAACCTAATTAGTGCTTCATAGTAAATGTATACAGGAAATGTGCAGTTATGTGATACTTACATTGAAATTCAACCTAGATTTAAAGGTTATGTGGTCAATATATTAATTCATGAAAAGTTCTATCAGAAGGGTTCTTCAAAAATTTTAATTGAATTGCACTGCAGTGAGTTTTTATGGTTTCAAAAAATACCTGTGACTTCTTGTAACGAGAATGTTCAGTGTTTCGGATTTCTCCCGTTCTTGGAAACTGCAGCCCCTTTGTCTTGTCAAATAACTGTTTTTCCAATACATATTGATTGAATTTTTAAATTTCGATTTTCTTCATTCGGTTCTTCCAAAATTATTTTTCTGTTCTCCTCCTTAGCTTGTTGATTTCTCTCCCTTGATACCAACAACTTTTGTTTCCTTCTCGCATTCTCGAATTTCACAAACCTTTTCGTTGCATTTTGAATTATTTTCACCTTTTGACAGTTTTTTTCACGAAACATTTCTAACTACTTTAGATACTATATTCAAGACATGTAAAAATCATTCTTTTGACATTTCTGCTTTTCATATTTTTAAAATTCCCAATTTTTTGGCTATTGTATCCAGATCCAATTTCATATACAGAATGTTCGAACTTTTAACATTTTGTTATCTGCTTGTGCTCAAAATTATATAGGTAAAATTTGATTTCTATAATTTTTAAAATTATGCCAATTGCTTGTAATATTGAAAACATGTTTATTTCAAACATAGGTATCGATTAATATTATATAAGGTTTCAGAAAAACGATAGAATCTTCAGAAAAACTGTAAAATAACATAGCATAGATTACTAAATACGAAAAAAAAAATATTTTTGGTTTTTATTTTTATTTATAATTTTTATTTCAACTCTTTAAATATTTAACGTACTTCTAAACATAACAATATATATATATATATATAAATATAAATATATATATATATATATATATATATATATATATATATAAAATATATATATATATATATATATATAAACAGTGGGGAATAACGGGGATCTTCAGTCAGCACAAGTGTTGAACTATGAAAAACTCTTTAATACGATGGACCGAGCTTTCGTTTCAATTTTGAAACTTCTTCAGGGTCCTAAAATATGTAAATGACATTATTGTGAAAAAAATACTTAAAATGAAGGAAGTACTTACAGTAATCTGAGTGGATGATAAATGAACATTAACTTAAAAAAAAACGTAAAATATGTAAAAATTTGTCGGAATGGTGTTATATCTTTGACGCTTCGAGTGACATTGAAGGATTTGAAATGACAACGTCAGAAAAATATAGAATATGTAGTGGGTGTGTTAATGTTTATATTATATTCTTTGAGAATCATCAGTTTTAATCCATTTGTAGAAGATAACTGTAGATTTTGCTAAGATTTTCGATATCTGTTTTTTTGTTCATATTTTGATTGGATTTATTGATTTCAATCATTTCAAGAAATAATCTTTTAGATAAATTTTTTTCTGAATGTAAAACTTGTGCTTCCTCGAATGATATTTTATGGCCTGTTTCAATAGCATGTTGAGCTAATGCACATGACTTCTTGTTGAGTCTTATATCACTTCTGTGAGAGATAATACGATTATTCAAAGTTCTTGAACTTGTACCAATATAGTTCAAATCACAGTTGTTACATGGTATGCTGTAGACAACATTTGATTTTTTCAAATCTGGTGTGGGATCTTTTAACCTCGTATTTAAATTTCCAAACTGATATTTTGGAATTTATTACTCTGAATAATTTAATTATATTGATAGAATTCTATATTAGAATTGAAATAAATTATCCTTTCATATTTCTGAATTTTGATTATTTGGCATCATTATTAATTTCTATCAGAGTTGGATTGAAATTTATCAAGAGTTTTGGTAAGAATTATCTAGTAAAATATTTCGAGAATTTTAAAATTTTGTTTCAATGAAGAATGAACCAACATCTCGATTCTTTTTTTCATGCAAAGAATCAAATTTATTTTCATTCTTTTTGAGTGGAAGGAATGATAGTTTATGTATCTTTCAGAGTTTGTTGGTTTTATATACCAATCTGTGATTAGTGAATTGTTTTCTCTACGAATTATTCTAGTATCTAAAAATGGAATACTTTTATTTTTTTCTAATTCAATTGTGAATTGTGAATTTTTATTGTAGTTATTTACTTTTCTTGAAATTTCATCGGATTTATCCATTGGTATTGCACAAATAATATCATTTACAAATTTTTTTTTAAATGGAACTTGAAAGGTCAATTGTGGTAATATTTCTTCGAAAAGGTCATCCATTACATACGAAGCAATGATTGGTGAGATGGTAGCTCCCATAGGTGTTCCAAGAATTTGTTTGTAGCAATTTCTTTAATGAAAAGAAACTAGATTTGAATATGAATTGAATGATTTCTAAAAATTTTGTTTGTGAAATATTACAGTGTTCTTCTATTTTACTCCATCTTTTAGTTATACTTTTCAACACTAATTCTATCGGTATGTTACTGAATAAGGAAACAACATCTAGGCTTATCAAGACATAGCTTTGTGGAAGTTGTTTTTCGTTGATGAATTTAGAAAACTCGAAAGAATTTTTAAAAAAACCAAAGAATTTTTCAAAAATCATCCTAATCTTATTTTAACAAAATCAGATAAAGGTAATGTAACAGTCATTTTAGAAAAAACTGAATATATAAAAAAATTCATGATATCCTTGATGACGAAAACTCTTACACCAAATTAAATAGAGATCCTACCTCAACTATAAAACAAAAAGCAAATAAATTTATTTCAGAATTAAAAAAATTAAAAATGATCACTGAAGAAGAAGCAAAAAAATGTATGATATACAGTTCTGTATCACCAAAATACTATGGTTTACCCAAAATTCATAAAGCCATCATGAAACTCAGACCTATCATCTCATCTATTGATGCACCCAATAGCAAAATATCTAAATTATTCACAGACATCCTTACAGATGCATATGACTTTGAAAATAAGTTTTATGTTAAAGATTTTTTCGAGTTTTCTAAATTCATCAACGAAAAACAACTTCCACAAAGCTATATCTTGATAAGCCTAGATGTTGTTTCCTTATTCAGTAACATACCGATAAAATTAGTGTTGAAAAGTATAACTAAAAGGTGGAGTAAAATAGAAGAACACTGTAATATTTCACAAACAAAATTTTTAGAAATCATTCAATTCATATTCAAATCTAGTTTCTTTTCGTTCGAAGGAAATTGCTACAAATAAATTCTTGGAACACCTATGGGAGCTACCATCTCACCAATCATTGCTTTGTATGTAATGGATGACCTTTCCGAAGAAATATTACCACAATTGACCTTTGAAGTTCCATTTTTAAAAAATTTGTAGATGATATTATTTGTGCAATACCAATGGATAAATCCGATGAAATTTTGAGAAAAGTAAATAACTACAATGAAAATTTACAATTCACAATTGAATTAGAAAAAAAAAGTATTCCATTTTTAGATACTAGAATAATTCGTAGAGAAAACAATTCACTAATCACAGATTGGTATATAAAACCAACAAACTCTGAAAGATTCATAAACTATCATTCCTTCCACTCAAAAAGAATGAAAATAAATTTGATTCTTTGCATGAAAAAAAGAATCGAGATGTTGGTTCATCCTTCATTGAAAAAAAAATAATTTAAAATTCTCAGAAATATTTTACTAGATAATTCTTACCCCAAAAAACTTCTTAATAGAATTCTTTTCAATACCAACTCTGATAGACAAATTAATAATTCAGAAAATAACAATGAAAGGATAATTTATTTTTCAATTCCTAATATAGGAATTCTATCATCAAATATAATTAAATTATTCAAGAATGAAAGTAACATAAAAATCTCACAAAAAAAATATCAAGACTATTGGAAATTTAAATACGAGGTTAAAAGATCCCACACCAGATCTGAAAAAATCAAATGTTGTCTACAGTATACCATGTAACAACTGTGATTTGAACTATATTGGTACAAGTTCAAGAACTTCAAATAATCGTATTTTCTCTCACAGAAGTGATATAAGACTCAACAAGAAGTCATGTGCATTAGCTCAACATGCTATTGAAACAGGCCATGAAATATCATTCGAGGAAGCACAAGTTTTACATTCAGAAAAAAAATTCTCTGAAAGATTATTTCTTGAAATGATTGAAATTCATAAATCCAATCAAAATATGAACAAAAAAACAGATATCGAAAATCTTAGCAAAATCTACAGTTATTTCCTACAAATGGATTAAAACTGATGATTCTCAAAGAATATAATATGAACATTAACACACCCACTACATATTTTATATGACGATTAATCATAGATTGTCATTTCAAATCCTTCAATGTCACTCGAAGCGTCAAAGATATAACACCATTCCGACAAATTTTTACATATTTTACGTTTTTTTTAAGTTAATGTTCATTTATCATCCACTCAGATTATTGTAAGTACCTCCTTCATTTTAAGTATTTTTTTCACAATAATGTCATTTACATATTTTAGGACCCTGAAGAAGTTTCAAAATTGAAACGAAAGCTCGGTCCATCGTATTAAAGTTTTTCATAGTTCAACACTTGTGCTGACTGAAGATCCCCGTTATTCCCCACTGTTCATACCAATTTTCAGTCGTTATTTCTAAATTTATATATATATATATATATATATATATATATATATATATATATATATATATATATAGATATTACCTGTAAACTTGCATTTAGAACGATTTCATCCAGGCAAGTATCCTATTTATTTTAGTTTGTAATTCTAACATTATGAAGAATCCACACCTTGATCAGAAATGTGGTATTTGATGGTTATAATGAGGACTGCACAAAAAAACATCAACAGAATTATATTTGACGATGATATGACACTTGAAATAGGACAAGAGAAATTTCTCGCTAATAGCAAACTAAGAGCAGATTTAGAAAAAAAAATCTCAGATAATAACATTTTTACTTGTCAAGCGGAAGCTGATTCCGATACGTTAATTGTTGAAACAGCTATAAATATAATATCGGAAAATGTAGTTGTAGTTTCTGAGGATATCGATGTCCTAGTCCTGTTAACTGCATAGCTCCAGATAGGAGAGGAATTTATTATAAAAACCAGCGAAAAGTTTAGTCTTCTAAAAGCTTAAAAACAATATTGCCTATGTGTAAATAGTACATACT
The DNA here is from genome assembly GCA_018342105.1 of Gonioctena quinquepunctata. NCBI lineage: Eukaryota > Metazoa > Arthropoda > Insecta > Coleoptera > Chrysomelidae > Gonioctena > Gonioctena quinquepunctata. The sequence continues at coordinate 156,509 of JAFIRS010000196.1, forward strand.
TTTTCTGCGTGCTCTTACCGGATGTGGCACTACCTCAGCTCTTTATAATAGGAGCAAAAATAATTTTGCAAAGATTTCTGAGAAAAGCGAAGATCTGCAAAAATCTAGCTCAAAATTTATCGAATAAAAATATATTTTCGATGATATTCGTACAGCTGGAATAGCATGATGCGTTCTTTCATTATACAATGCACGGAAGAAGACGGAAGACTTAAATATATTCTCATATAGTTCATTCATTAAAGCTTCAACTCAAAATAGTTGTGTACGATTACCATCATCAGTGCCTACCCCTGATGCAGTCTCCGAGCATTTGAAGAGAGTATACTTACAGGTGCAATTATGGTTGGGGTATGTCGCCGATAGAGTGAGGATGGAAACATGACCAAGGGACCTTGAGACCGTTTACAATGAATCAACCGCCAGCCCCTGAACACCTACTGAATTTTTTATTTTTTTCATATGTATGACAGGATGCAGAGATGCTTGTGGATGCAGAAAACATGGATTAAATTACAGTGCAGCTTTTTCGGAGTGCAGTGAGATAGTTGTTTAAACGCTTCTCCAATTTTACAAATAGACGAATATATAGAAGACAATTAGTTTATTTTTTATTATCATTTATTATTCACAAATAAATATATTTGAATAAATAATATAAAATTTTTTGTATAAATTATACCTGATTACAATGTTTCTGGTCACTATTTCAGTTCCTTTCAATTTGAATTTTCAATTTTTGACCTCGAATTATTATTTACCAACTCTAAAAACATAAATGATGATACTTTTTTAACCATATGACCAAAATTATTGCACTCACTTTGAATACGTCGTTAATTTACAATTATTTCTTGAATTTTTTATAAACTATGGAATAATCAAAGATCGGTGAACTCTAATTGATAAACATTGTATTATTGGGATTTAATAGTATAATGCAAGAAATGCCATGAAAATGTATTCACTGGTGTTCCAGTTCGAGGTTTTTCACTTTTTACGATTAACGACACTCCACTACAAGAATAAGATATATTTCCGATGGAAATCAAGTAGACAAGCCCTACATTTCCTGTAAGCTCATAGTGTGGATTATTCTGGTATGGCCTTGTTTACAGGGTGTTCTATTCGAAAAAAACTGAGAAAAAAGTGTGTCCCAGTTTTGGTTCCCTTTGTATGGAAAAAGCGACATTCGGTAAAATTATGAATGGGAAATAAAGATGCATAATTTTCGAAAATATTTGGTGAACAAAATTTCCCATTTCAAATAATTGATTTTGAGATATTCGGTGTTGACTGAACCCATTTTGTGACATAACCTCCGAACCACTTGGTTATACCCTATATTTTTGAGAAACACCCTTTCCTAGAAATTCAATCGAGTGAAAATATATAGTGTGTTTCATTTGAAAAAAACACATAACTTTGATAAGTTATACATTTATCAGAAACACTATAGGTTGATAGTTGGATTACAGCTTTCATTGCTCTCTACAACTTTTATTTGAGACATTTTTTCCTATTTCAAATAGGAAAGTAGGTATCGTCCACCCACGCATCGTTGTTACACCCCGTATATTCGACTCACGATATACACTGAGCACACATTTATTTTATTTAACGCGAATAAAAATGAATGTTCCAATATATCTGTTTGGAATAAATTCATCATTATTCAGCATCAAATCAAGCTTGTACAGTTTTTGGTAAGGAAATCAAATTTCGTTTGAAAGTCATTCCAGAATAACCTAAATAATTTGATTTATTTCATGAAAATTTGAATTGCCCTGTGATTCTCAATATTCTTCTTTACATCTCCCCCAAAATACACTATCTTATTTATACGTGAAAGTTTCATTGGGATACGCGAAGTGAATTTGAAGTGGCGAGAATTGGGATAAAAGCATTGAAAATGCTTTTAGGTTATTATCGGTAGATTTTCTCATGAAAATGAATATTTCTATCGAGACCACATTCATGGAGAATAAACCGATGAGTGCAGTGATCGGGGTTTTATTGAATTAAATTTCTATGTTGATTCTTTTCTCAAACATTATATTAACAAAATAGAAAAGTGTTATTTGAAGATTTTCTGCACAGGATTAGTTGCGTATAGTGATAATTGGAAAGGAAACTTATCATTTCCAATTCATAAAGGCTGAAAGATACATGCGATTCTTTTTTTTTTTCTGTAGGTCAAGTCAGGAAGAAGAAGAAGCTGCACTGGACTGCAAATTCGTTTCATGGCCCATGGTACGCTACAAAAGGGAGGTCCTGTTTGGTTGGGTTGACCTATTGGGTATGTTGGTTATTTTAATACACGCTTCATTAACTTCACCTGTATGTATTATATACGCTTCATTATCTTCACCTGTATGAATGTAGGTAATGGAATTTTTTAAATGAATTTTCACCCACTTCCAGACGTCCAAATGGTTTGAAATTTTGCACACGTATTAAGAACCGATGACAATACAAAATGGCTAAAACCTGGTATTCTCACCAAGATCGTCAGAAAAAAATTATTTACATTTCAAAGATATGCGAATGCGCAGCTCCACCAAAATGCAGCATGCATCTCGTTCACCATGAATGAATAAACCCATCCCACGTGAATAAATAAATCGACGAGTTTTCCTGCTGTAGTCTTTTTCAGTCTTCTGTACAAATATGGACTGAAAGTTAAAAATAAAATTTTAGTAATTGTGTCCTTCAAGTTAATTGGAGATTTGGTATAGCGGAAACAAGGACAATGAAAGTGGTCCAAATAAAAAAAAATGCCGACGTTTGACGCTTATTTATCGCCTTCTCCAGGGCTAAAATACATATGGGTTTACATTCATTATAAAGATAACCATGATGTGACAAACAATAATTAATGAAACAGATTCACGAACAGTAATGTGTTGAAAACAATTTAATTCTGTAGAAACAAATATTTTTTTTTCTACTTATCTCCATAGTTTTTTCTACCTTGTTGCTTTTATGTCGACATAAACGATCGATTTGAATTCAGTTAACCAGACTGGTACCCTACAGTGAACAGCAACAACAATGCTTATTATCAATGATACTCAACACCAGATAAATAATATATGTCTGTATAACGGAAAAAAGGTAGATCTCTATTTGTTTAATTGAGTAGAACAATAATAAACTATGCTTAATTAATGAAACAAATAGAGATCTACCTTTTTTCCGTTATACAGACATATATTATTTATCTGGTGTTGAGTATCATTGATAATGAGCATTGTTGTTGCTGTTCACTGTAGGGTACCAGAATTCAAATCGATCGTTTATGTTGAAATGAAAGCAACGAGGTAAAAAGAACTTTGGAGATAAATAGAAAAAAAAAATTTTTGTTCCACAGAATTAAATTGTTTTCAACACATTACTGTTCGTCAATCTGTTTTATTCGTTATTGTGTGTCATATTATGGTTATCTTTATAATGAATTTTAATATGTATTTTCAGCCCTGAAAAAGACGATAATAATGTCGGAACGTCGGCCATGTTTTTGAATTTGGACCACTTTCAATGTCCTTGTTCCCGCTATACCAAATCTTCTGAAATTATAGTTTAAAAACAAGCTTATATAGCAATAAGGACTGAAAAGTTGATAATAATAAGAATATAGTCAAAGGTAAGTGCCATGTGAAGTGGAATGAATAGAAAAATCGAATTAAACGGTTTTTCTTCACATAAAGGATTCAATATAAAATTAAACCAGAAAATGGTAGATCTCAGGTGAAAAACAACTACTTTCCTGGCAAATACCACGCAGAACGTTGAATGATATTCACTTGAAAATCCATGCATACTTCCATATAATATCAATGGACATTGAATGCAAATGTTTCCTTCTGATAAGCTCGATTATGTTTAATTTATGTCGTGTTCACCTAACAATCCGCATACCCGTTTCAGGCTTCTTGGCCCTCATCAGTACGGAGTAGTCAACCAGCCAAAGGTCCAAAGAACTCTGGCTGAAGTGAGACACAACGTAAACAAACCATCATCGATCTTGTAACACCTATGTAGGTAGAATATCCTACTCGGATAACGTTTATTCTCTTCGCTCTACCCCCATTACTCAGCCGCTTTCACGCACTCGCCCATTTTTGATCATGTTGCAAGTATTTTTCACCTGTTTTGCAGCATTTTAAGGCAAAACTAAAATATACATTTTGTAGTACTATACTTCTACTCTCGAAATCTTTTCAGAGAATTGGAATCGGACCACTTTTGACTCATCCAGGTCTGCTGCAATAAAGTGCATTAAAAAATTCAGATTGCAATTATTCCAAACTAATGATCCGGCAGCTCCTGTGTTTCTCACACATAAAGTACATATTGAGCACTACTACGTCATGAGGAGTTCACACTACTACGTCGTGCAAAGTTCGCACTACAACTTGAAAAGTGGCGAAGTTATGATTTTTTTTAAAAAGCTGATTTTTCCGGTTTTTTTTCCGTTACTGATAATACGATCGATTGATTTGTTGAAAATATGAATAGGATAAAATCAGATGTGGAATCATCTGCGACTGAAAGATAAACTTTAGTCAATGTTACGAATGATTTCTGGTGAGTACTCTCTTTTGGAAAATATTCTTCTCTGCCTCATTCATCTTTATGAGTTCTTAATTGAGGCTGGAATGGAAAATCAAATAACTATCTGAATGAAAATGCAAATTTTCAATTTGAGATTTTTTCTTTTGAATTAGGGACTTTTCAGAATATCTATCAGATGCAGTTCAATGTCCAGCGTGGCTATAGCCGGGAAAGTAGTTGTTTTCTGTTAGACATTCACAAAACATAACTTCATTTTTATCGGTGATTTTTCAATTCACAGAAAAATCTTTCTATCAATATTCAATTGAGAATGTTGCCCTTTGCATTTAGATTCCCCACAATTCGTCCATTGAGAGTTTGTTTATTGTGTTACTACATTTCTTCAGAGTATCGAGATTGCCTCATTAGTTTTCAAGTTACAAGTCAAAAACCATAAAAAATTAAAAAAACGCTTTTAAATGTTTATAACAAATTTAGCAATGACAGTTGAGAGTAGGAAACATAACATGATATGATGGCACAGTCGGTTTCCTGGTAGTATTTTTGTCACAGAATCAACAGAGCAGAAAATCTCAATTGATTGGCCTATATATTGTGTTATTGCTGATCTCATGAAAGGGTTCAGACCATTTTTGGGCTGATTACAATCAATATTGAACTGAAGGCATTTTTCAATAGCATGTATTTCCGCTTGAGAATGCTTGTGATTTCGTTCAGACTTCCGGAGTATTCGGTTTCTGGGTCATTTACTTCTATTCCAGATTGTTCTGCTATTAAAGAGTCATGTGTGCATCATTTATCAAATTACGTTGACAAATTTTAATTTGCACATGAAAGTATAATTATAATATGAGATAATTCATGTATATTTGAATCTGTACCTGGGATCTCCAGATTTGATAACATTTTCCAATTGAGAATGTTTTCCTTTTTCTATTGAGTTTCACCCTTCGAACATAGACCATTATGAGGGTGGGGAATTACCAATTATAAAGAGTCTGTTAGATCTCTGGTTGTACTTGTACTATAACTTCACCGATATAACTGATATTCAACCATTCTCACTGTAAATGTGCACTTTGATGTCTATTCTTGAAATTCTGATTGTTCACGTGTCTATCTATTCACAATTCTGATCCTGTACCTGCGATATTACATTGCTGAACATTATACAGGGTCATCCTCAAAGTATACACCATATGGAAAACTTATTTATTAAGGTTTTTCAACAAAAAGTTATTTTCGGTAAAAGTTTGTGCATCCCCAAAACCTGAACATGCACCAACAAAATATAGTAAAACACACGTAATATACGAGGAGCCTTCAAACATTTGATTTTGAGACAAGATTAAAGAACCCTTATTTTGAAAAATCTCGGGAAATGTTAATCGAAAAAGTTGTTCAGCATTGAAAAATACATCTAGATTTGAAGTCGTGAAGTTTTATTTTTCAACCCATTGTTATAACTACGAAAAATACATATGCTAAGACGATAAATAGACAACATCCTGTATACGACAGTTTATTTGAAAAGCCTTTAATATTATAAATTTCACAACTATTGTGTTAACCACGGTAAATTTTTTTGAAGAGTAAAATAATTTTATAAGTTTTCAGTGCAGTTATTTTTATTTTTTTTAACACCGAAAATTGCTCAAAATTATACAGTATTGTAACAAGAACTTAATTATTGAATATCAAATCACAAAATATCAAAATAAAATAAGTATTCCGGCACAAACTCATTGATTTTCTGCAGATTTTCTTGTCCAAAATAATTCTTATATTCGCTTTGAAAACAAAAGCATGTTTCCGAAAGAATTATTCTACATCTCAGAATGATGTCCATCCCGCAACATACACAGTTCGGTTTTTCTTACACAATCGTTGACTGCATTCGTGATGTGCTCCGGTTGTATGGCCCTCACACAATTAGTAATCACAGTTTTTAAATGTTCTCTATCCCTTAAAGGACGATGTTTGTAAACTTCGTTCTTCAATAAACCCCAATGTGACATTTTGCTGCTCATGATTTGTTGTTGTTTGTTCCATTTCAGAATAGTTTACACATTATATAGTTAATCATATATGATGTTTCACAAAATTCAGTTCTCCTATAAGATTTCCTTTCTGTAAAATTCTGACAAAATTCTCCTGATGATGATCTGATGATCGAAAACGTTAGAGAATAGCTTGTGATCTTTATTTTTATGCCCTATAGCCCAAAGGCTTCCCCGCCTCAACCAATAAATATACGTATTTTATATTCGATATTTATTTAAACCAAATCTAAAAGTGCATACAACTCCCCCCCTTTCCATTGATATCTTACTATTTTCGATAACATTTAAACACACTTCCTCTTCCACTCCTATAGATATTTTTGCAGCTGTGAGAGGTTTTTTGAAATTGTTATTGATACTGCATGATTCTTCAAATTTATTCAAAATACGGGTAACTGTAGTGTGATTTACATTGCGATTAGGATACCTGGCATTAAAAATGTCTGTAACGTGTCTTCTTGGAGTATTTTCTCCACACAACATCTTAATCTTATCTTAATATTATTTTAATAGTACTTATTATCAAACGTTAACAAAATATCCAATGACAATAACTACGTAATAAATATCCAGCAAATATGTCAAGTACTCAATGTCAAACATTCGTTTGTTTTCAAAGCAAACTTAAAACAATATTTTGGACAAGAAAAACTCCTCAAATTAAATGTAATTATTTTGTGACGAAATACTTATTTTATTTTGATGTTTTGTGATTTGTTATTATTGAATATTAAGTTCTTGTTACAATACTGTATGATTTTGAGCAATTTTCGGTGTTAACAAAAAATAAAAATAACTTCAGACCAAAAACCTTGAAAATTATTTTACTCTTCGGAAAAATTGACCGTGGTTAACACAATAGTTTTGTTATTTGTAATATTACAGGCTTTTCAAATCAACCGTCGTATACAGGATGTTATCTATTTATCTTTTTAGTAAATTTATTTTTCGTAGTCCCTATTTAAAAAAATTGTTAAAAAATCTAAATGAATTTTTTAATGCTACACAACTTTTCTAAATAACTTTTTCCGAGATTTTTCAAAATAAGGGTACTTCACTCTCTCACAAAATCAAATTTTTGAACGTATATTGAATGTGTTTTACTATATTTTGTTGATGCATATTCAGTTTTAGGGGATGCACAAACTTTTAGCACGAATAACTTTTTGTCGAGAATCCCTTAATAAATAAGTTTCCCATATGGTGCATTCTTTGAGGATGACAGTGTATATGTTCCATATTAGTCCTGCTATCTCTGTAACGAATCATCTGATTGAAACTCTTCAAATATTTTAATCACCCTTCGAGAGCTGTGCTGACGGAAAGTACTCCGACCAAGCATTCAGCATTCTTTAAAAGTGCTCCCAAGTCTCAAGCACCAGGCACTTAAATTTATGAAATGCTTGTGATTACTATGCACCAAGCGCTGATCACTTAGCACTTTTCAAAATGGCGAGACTGTTAGATACTTGAGTTTTCTCTCGAATATGCATAATATAAAAACGTGAACGCGATCATCAGTTCTTGGGGGCCGCGTTTTCATGTTTAGAGATTCATAAATGCGGGAAGGCTTAGTGCTCAGTAAACACTAAGCCTCTTCGTAAAATGCTCGAAGCACTAATAGGCCAGTAGATATAGACAATCAAGTCACATTGATTCCAAACGTTTTTATACTTTGATGGTATGTTAGTACATTAATGAAAACAAACTATAAAATTTTGCAGAAGTCTACGATAAACGGAACATTGTTCAAATTGCAAAAAACTTTTTCATGTTTTATTTTTGCATATCAATAGTAATAAAGTTTTACAACATGCATTAAGTTTGCAACCTTGTAAAAGTTACAGAACTCTGTTTTTGTCATTTAAGTTTTTCATTGAAATTACAAAAGTTCGCAAATTGGATAAGTGAAGGGATTGTTTTTTAAACGTATTCACGTACATTTATTTATCAAACTTTTTTCTTGATGCTGCCATCTTTAATACTCACAAGCATTGAAATGATAACAGAAGATTTTTATTGTGGTTGCAAATAAAGGGAATATCGATCCCAGTGAATATATCATGGACCATGAGATATATAAGTTTGCAACCTCATACGAAAAACGGAACCTATTTATTCACTAATATTAATTTTTTGCATTTTTACAATCTCGAATAATTGCAAAATTTCTGAAATTGCAGTTATAATACGAATTTGTTCAACGGAACATTTTTTGTTTGAATGTTCTTTTTAAATAATTTGGCCATTAATTGTAAACATTGTCCAAATAGGCTTAAGATATATATTAGACTGACATATTCATACAGTGGACCAGTAAATCTCGTATATCTGTTATACTTTGTACTGGCTGATAAAAACTGTATTCTGCGATGTTTATGTATGTTATGTCGGGAAAGGAAAAGATTGTTCTAAAAAATGTTGTCGATTTTATTTCCAAATGATTTGGAAACTCGTTTACCTTGATATTTGAAACAAACTTGTTAATTATTCGAGAGACTGACTGAAACTTATAGTCATATCGAAATACAGAATGAAACTTCTAGTTTTGATGGAAAATAAAATGAAATGATTTGTCTCCAGGAGAGTCTAACCGACGCTCCCGATATCTAGACCAGACAAAGAACTGTCTAGGCTGCATTTCCTGTTTTCATGCTGCAACAATGTTGCTACTGCATTTAAAGTGTTCAACTATACTATTTTCATGAGCCCATAAGGGCTGTAAGGATATAACATGTATTACTATTGTTAAGAATGTTCAGATGCGTGTTGTGTGCTTTTTTAAATCTCAATATTTCTTCCATTTTTTAATAAATCAGGAAAATTATGAAAATATGTCGAGAGATTATCGATCCTTCATCAAACGTACTCAAAGGTTTTTTCTATGCAAATTCGTAATTGTAATATGATGTTATGGATTCATATCGAAAACGTTAGCTTTCAACATTGAATGATTTATCCTACCGTTGACAAGCTTCTTCTTGGTCGATAGTTAACTAAGTAACAGAATGAATATCATTTATTATATGAAAATCCTTATTATTCAGATAAATATATATGTTTTTAATTTCTAATGTCCGCATTGTAACATAGTTTGCAAATCATTATACTGCCACCAATTGGTAAAATGAGTTGACTGCCCGATTTGCAGAACTTTTGCTTTTTTTTGGTAGAGTACAAATAAGAACATATTTTTCTTTTGATTTTACCCCTCATTTCTGTGTTGCATACGATGTTGCAAATTAATGAAAACATTGTACAAGAGGACATCTTCACTTGCAACCATTATTTGAAATTTTTGTAATAATTCGGATACTTATTTCAATAAAAAAAATATTTCATGAAAAAATATATTTTCCGTTTGACGCAAGAGATTACAAATAAAACTATTCTCAAGAACATTGTTTCAGTGATTTTTTCGATTTTGCAGAATTTTTGGAATTTTCATTGAAAAATCAGGATTAACAACAATTATTTTTCGATAAAACAAACACTTGCGTTATGTTGCAAATTTATCAGAGGATGTGAATTGCTATTTCTCAGAACTTCGGAAGTGTGCAGAATTTTTGCAAATTTTCCCCCGCGGATAATGTGAAAATTCATCAAATCCTGATTTTCAACATCTTGCGTTCAGAAAAAAAATTGCAAAATCATTTGAACGTACTCTTCATATTACTGAAGTTTTGAAACTTTTGTAATCACTACAACATTTTTGGAAAATCATGTCTATCTCTCCTGGCCTATGAGCACTAAGAACTGGTTAAAAAAAGTTCCCAAGTGCTTTCACGAGCCCTAAGCACAGTGCTTTGGCACAGCTTTGCACCCTTTCTTCTTCTTTTGGTGCCGTCTTCTACCGTAGGTTGGCGACCATCATGTGGTAGACCTCTCTGTTTTGCGCCGCATGAATTATGTTCGAAGCTTCCGGTATTTGGAACCATTCACGTAGGTTTTTTAGCCAGGAATTTTTTCTTTCTACCTAACCCTCTTCTGCCTTCTATCTCGCCTTCTATGATAAGTTATAGTAAGTGTATTTATTATTCCGAAACACGTGACCCAGGTAAGATGATTTCCTTTTCTTAATAGTTGTTAATAATTCCAAACCTCCAGCCATTCTTCCTAGTACTTCTGCACCCTTTATCAAATTGAAAAACAGGATGCCTCACGAACTAGCAACTCTTTTGTTACAGTATCATTTGGTGGAATTGCCGGATTGTTTTTGGGCTTCAGTCTTCTCTCCGGAGTGGAAATATTGTACTATTTCACAATACGAGCATGCTGTATGGTGGTGAAAGAGAAGAAAGAACTGAAGAGAATTTCGCTCCAAAGGAAATTTGGTCCGCCGCCAGTAATGTGTCTGGTTTGATACTTCATTCAGAAAAGCCTGCGTTCAAAGCATACGGGATGAATTTGCACTCCTCACTCATTCCAAAATTCCCAAACGTGAGTATTAAATGAGATTGTATTTTGGTAAAACAAATTTTCAATATTCTACGTGAGCACCTTCGCGCTCTTCTAATCTCCCGCAACTTGTCTATTCCACAAATATTTGATTATTTTTTATCCATACTTATGTGACTTAGGTTATTAGCTGTTTCCAGATAAAACAAGATTGTATAATGTTTCGTAGTAAGAACAGAGGAAAAACATGGTATTTTTGTTTTTTTTCAATATGTTCAATCAGTGCATGGAGTCCTCGTTATATTCCAAACACATTTTCTCAATAAATTTTTTCGATATCTTGTCAATTTGACCCATTTTTCAGTACCACAGACAACTTTTTTTTTAAACCTGCCAAATCTGAAGTTACGTGATAAAAGCCGCAACGGATTTATTTAGTTGTCAGACAGCAGAAACGAACGCCATTAGAGTTTTTCAGAAATTTCAATAAATTTTTTTTTCCCATATGTAGCCAACTTTATGACGGCACTGTGTATATATATATATATATATATATATATATATATATATATATATTTTATGTAATGATAAATTGCAAATATGAATTGTTTTTATATAAAATGTAGATAGCTAATAGTTTTCGCTCTTCTTTGTGAGCCAAATTGTTATGATATAGATAAGTATTTACGCCCTGTATAATATTTTTTTTACAATGTAATAATAATTGCTAGCTAACGTCACTGTTCTCTCGTCACGTTGCTGCCAATTGTTATCACTTTACTTACCACAGCTAAGCACAGTTGGTACGCCTCTTGTCTCAGATAGCCGGTTCAGGCAATTGAGCCACTAGCCACTGCTTGATATGTCAAATTTCAATTTATTCAATGGTCATAAGTATGATTGTTGATCATTGTAGAAAACAAACGACAAAGTATCAAAAAGCAATTATTTCCTTTATTCAGGAAAACCTAATTTTACCTGGCCTACGAAAGATTACTTACTCCAAGGTGAATCTACAAATATTCATGGATAATCATGAGAAAAGTTCATTGGTAAAATATACACAACCTCACTTTCACCTTGAAAGTGAAAATTTCTTCAATAGTTCGAAATCAATTGAAATAAAGTTCTTCCGATGGAATATGCGTTATTAGTGAAATTGTTCAGTTCGGAATGTGCACTATGGAAGGTTTATACCTGTCTGGAACTGTCGCTGTTCAATACACGCCAGGATTTGGATTCCCTTTCACTCCAATGCTATCAGGAACTCCAATACCAAATAGAAGGAACCATACAAATTCAGCAATCAGCTGTGGATACTTGTATATGGTGTACAAATAGGGTAATGTTGGTTTTCCGCTTATAATGTGGAAATTCTTCAATTTTTGTTTCTCCCAAAAATATAACGTGGCATTCGTTTTGAATTTATTTTCAATCCCCCCTTGTGGCTTTGTTTGTTGTCACCTGGATACCATTTCTGTTCCTTCCCTCTGATTCGAATTTTTGAATTCGCGCACTGAATTGTCACATTTTCACTGTTTGGGTTTATTTGTCATAACTTATACATAAAACTATTTTTTCATTCGTATTAACTATGTACAAATTTCAGTAATTATTGCCTCTGACACTCTCTCGTTCTTATTCCCTCACAATTTCAAATTCTACATGTGACCATCTGTTCCCTGATTGGCTATTGTCATCAAGAAGTTTGCTGTTCTACCATTGGCTACTTTCAGTTAGCTACAATTTCATATACTGTATGTTTCAAATTTATAAATTTGTAGATCACAATTTATTCAGGAAAATTTTGTAAATCTAGACTTTTTGTTGTCTTTTAAAGAATTATGGGTTGTAATCAATCTGACAGTGTATGAAATTGATTGTGTTATAGTATTTGGACATTTTTATCTATTCATATCATTCAGAGGCTTAATAAAGGAAATAGAATTCCAAAAATTTGTAAAAACAATCTCTTGAAACTAATAGCTAATCAATAATTATTCTTTTTTGTGGGTTTTTTCTTTTTAAAATATCTAACTGGTTTTCCATAACATAACAATATATATATATATATATATATATATATATATATATATATATATTTATATATATCCACGGTGCAGCAGACTATCAAGCTACGAGAAAATCCTTCAAAAATCCAGGAGTAGTCCACAGCAGAGGTAATCCCAGAACAGCCCTCAAACTACAGAAATCTCGAAATCCAGGGATACTCCCCCAGGTAATCCATCTATGAGTAGCAGACCATCAAAGTACGAGAAATCCTCGAAAATCCAGGATAACATCCTCAGCGGAGGTAAATCCATCCACGAAGCAGACCCTCGTCTACGAAAAAGTCCCTCAAAAATCCAGGAGTGCTCCACAGCAGAGGTTCATCCATACACAGGCAGCAGATCCCGAACTACAGAAAAATTCCTCATAAATCCAGGAGTATGTCCCTCCATCCACGAGGCAGAACCCTCAAACCACTAACCAATTCCTGGAACACGCAGGAGGTACATCCATCAACGAGGTAACAGACCATCAAACTACGAGGAAATCCCTCGAAAATTTAGGGGAACATCCCCAGCAGAGGTACATACATCCACGAGGCAGTAAACCCTCAAACTACGGAAAACCCTAAAAAATGAGATATGTCCACAAGAACAACACAGGGACATCAAACCACGGGAAAACCCCTCAGAAAATCCAAGATTATGTCCACAGCAAGCAGAGGTATCCCCTCAAATCCAGCATTGAACCATCCAGCATTCTAGCACTTAAAAATGGAATCAAGAAACAAACCGTATTTCCGGCGGAAAAAAGATTGGGCCGCGAAATTTTGCAAATTTTGTCAAACAATTAAAGATATTCGATAAGCAGAAGAACCCCAGCCAAAACCACATGAACCACTTTGACGAAGCCTGGGAGAAAGTCGACGAAAACCATGCCGAAATACAAAATTTCGGCACCTCTAAACACAACAATTCCATGACAAACTATTACCACCAGATATGGAGAAGCGAAGGAATAATCATGTGAAATGCCCAACGGCAGACGAAACCAGAAGTTATGTAGAACATGGATTACGGCTCAATACGCGAAGAAATGTCGGAAAAAGATCTGAGCTACACAAATCGGAAACTTTCTTCAAATCCGAGGATATATCAAGCCCCGCTGGGAAAGATGGAAATAAAGAAGATCAAGAAGCTGTAAAAATTCATGGGTTTTATTTCATGGAAGATGTTCCGGAATTTACGCTGAAAAAAACGATTGCTACCCCTCTGAAAGTCGAGAACGGCATCCAGCAAGATAGCAGGCTCAACAGTAGCGGTATTCTGCAAGTATCCCAAGATTGATTGATTTGTTGAAAATATAAACAGGATGTTCATAAAATCGGATGTGGAATCATCTGCGACTGAAAGATAAACTTTAGTCAAGATTGTTTAATTAAAATAAAACAAAATACTTTGACACCCAGGAGACTGGACACGGTTCCTCTTCTGACCAGCTACTCCAAGGTACCAGCGATTAAAATTGATTCCAGCTACTTATACACAACTCTACCCGATAATGTTGACGAAGAACCAAGTTTTGAACCATCAAATGACTTGGATGGTCTCCAGATCGATGAAAAATAATTGCAACAACAAGAAACAAATTGAAAAAAACTGCACCATTTTAACGTGGCCAGCAGAATTTCAGCAATCAGCATGGCCGCACTAGTGTTGCTCGCAAGGCTAATAAACTGGGTATATTCACGGAAAATTGAGTCACCAAATAATCGATGACCAAAAACAATCCGACAACTAATTTCATCATGTACGAGTTGAAACCGCTTGAAATCTCTCAATCAGTCAAGACAAAGGACGAATATTATGTGGAAAAATCCTTTTTATTTCAATTTCACTTAACAAACATTCCATTCACACTTCATATCAGTATGATGACATCATAAACAATAACGGATCTTATCATGTTGATACGTGATAAACGAAAACTGTTATTATTACAGATGCTCTCAAATTATAACAACAGGTTCGCGATAAAAAAGCCGCATTAAATGAAATGGAGTAGTATCATCAAAACAATGGTAACCCTCATTCCAACTTCCTAGCAGGGTATTATTTCATCAGTCTCTCGCTTTCACAAATGTCAAACCTATACTGCTTCTTACAATCCTCAAGGGATGTATACACAAACCTCCCTATACCAGTGTTCTACTCCTATAGTTGAAATCAGTGTTAATTCTCAATTAGAATCTGAAATTCTTGGTAGCTTGTCTTTGGGATAAACACGAACTATGATATGAATACGAATTCTTCAAACAATTTTCAACTCTTGAAACTGGATAAAACGAAATTTAAACGTAGCCTTGCCAAAACAAGTATATTAATCAGCTGTCAGGTATATATATATATACTCCAGCAGCCATATTGAATTTATTTTGACAGCATTTCGGAGAGCGGTTTACTCTATTGTTTCTCAATTTGACAATAGACATTCAATTCGGGAGTGATGATTATTCATTTTGCGTTTTTTTTTCGTAATACGTGGTTTGTTTTTTCTTCATATCAATTAGATTTGGAAAATTATCGACAAAATCACAATATTGACGTTTTCAGTATATCTTGAAGAGGTCCAGAATGTTTAGAGCTCAACTTGACATAAAATGAACGTCCATAGAACGCCGGATGCTATTGGGGAAAGGGTTGAGAATGCAAATTATAATTGGTGTTATCCTCCATAATATAATCGGACAAATTCAGAAGTTCTGAACAGTCTGTTCATGAAATTTCTTATATTGTAGGTAATTTGATATAATTTACCGTGCAACTATTGTATGAAAGATCAATCAAAATTGATTAACTTGATTATGTTTTATGAATAGAAAATGTTGACAAAGTGCCAAAGAATTCCGATATTGATTCCCTCTGTTTTGTTCCAGAAAGTCGTCCCTTCGATAACAGATTCCAATCGAAACCATCTACTATCATCAAATCGCCATTTGGCATCGAGTTCATCAATTAATGAAATAATTACTAGTGGATTTTCCAATTATTTTATTAAGTACGTTCTACAAATAACAATATGACAAAAGAAATCAACAAACCGGTTCGAACCCGATATTACTTTTGTCAATTCAAACTGAGTAATGTAATAGTTGTGCCGCAGTTTCATCGAATTCGTTGGTTTGTTGAAAGGCATTATATTTACAATACACAATAACAAACAATTCCATCAAGACACGAATATACAAATGTAAAGGAATATTATAAATAAACTTACATACTAGATTATTCGTATAATTTATGTATACCTCATTATGTACAAGTTCTAATGGTGTACAGAAAGAATGGACACTAAGAACAATTGATAATATCTATCCCAAAGGGATTTGTTAATTTCATCCTCATGGTTAGAATACGATATTGATGAACATCACCCGTTACATATCAATTTCATGGAATCGATAAAATAATAGCATTTTTCAATTTAATATCCAGACAGAATTTTTAATTTTCCCACCACAAAATATCTGAATAATGAATAAAACTATACTCTGATACTCATACATATCTCTGAGGCTATAGCCACAGCCATCCCCCATTCTTCAAATAATGTATTCTTTGACACTCTGCATATAATTCGAGTTTCATACAATATCCCATTGATCTATTCACTCAAAAACTTTTATAGCGTTGATCAAAGTTATTTTGCTAGTTTCATAATCAATTGCAGCGTGGACTCCATCGGCAAATGAAGTGATGAAATTGATTCGTAGCCAGCGGCATAGATAATACTATAGCCACGCCAAATTACCTGTCCCATTGATGCAAACACAGTTTTTATTGGCTGATGCCCAGTTCATTGAGAATGACAAATGTCGACTGAAGGTATATGCTCACTCACTGCTTGTGGTGTATGACTAAGAGTTTTCTTGGAACATTCCATTCCACTCCACTTCCAAGATACAATGGTCTTTTTTCACATAAAAGATGGAATATAAAAAAAGGATTGAAAAGGATTACCGCAATCTGCTCATACGTAAACATTTGAGGAATCGTGAGGATTGTTCCAGTAATCCCTCAAGCTAAGCACTGTTGTAATATTTCTCCTCCATATCATAAATTGCTTCGTTTTCATGTTCATTGAATGAAACTGCCAACATGATACCTAATACATACTGAAACAGAAAAAGGTATCTACCACTCTCAACACTATATTCGGAAATAGTACAAAATAACTTTGATCTGTACTATACATTCAGGTCAGAAGCTGGTAAACATTTTCACTCCCACTGAGATATCTTAGAGAGGTATTACTTTCAGTCATATTGTCAAATCTGGTCTACGCATCGATTTCTCGTAGAAAATTATATGTGAAAATTTGGAATCTAGTAGGTCTGAGAGTCCGGACTATATAAAAAAAATGATGGAAATCGTAAAGCTTTTTGAGAAGTACGTAATACAATATACCCCAAACGCGAAATAGTCGAAACATTTCGTAGTTAGCATATTATATTTGGTTCCTTCTTTATTTTTTTTTTCAAATAACAAAATATTCGGAGGGCATTACTGAAAAAGCGAATAATCGCGATGTTAAATAATTCAGCTCATATACATGGTACAATTCTAGGAGTTGAAGCGATCTGAAAATTTGTAGGGTATTTGGTATATACAAACATTCATTTTAGTTTTTGTGACACCTCCGGTTCCACTGGAAGTAACATCACCTTTCATTTTTGATAGATTTAGTCCAGCCAAAATAAATAAAAAAAGAGTGGTAGGTTTACAATAATTCGCATAGAGAGAAAATTGATACACTATTACAAATAAAATATCAAAATCCTCACTGATCCTACGTCTGCTAAAAAATTTATTCAAGGTCAAAGGTCAGGAGTATCGGTTTTTTGCATTCTTCTAGTGAACTGTAATTGTAATCGTAACAATACATCATACCATGCAAGTGTCTACAAAAAGTGTATCCAGACTTTTTTCCTAAGAATCACCAATCCTGAGATACTGCGATTCCAAAAAGTTGTAGAAGTCGTACTCTTCATAATATGCACACATTTTCGCACCACGTGTGGAGAAGGGTACTCAGCACATTTTTTTTAACGTGGAACAAATCATTGTTGATTTTGGAAAAAATTTAGTCTGACTGATAATCTACAAATGCTACTACAATTTTTCGCTTTCTTCTACTTCTTCGTCTTCTTCTCGCTGGATATCTGTGAATTGTTATCGATATCATTAGACAAGTATAGATATTTAAGTTTCGTAAAAAATACACGGAACAATAAAAGAATACAACAATCTTGCCTTCCTCCAACATCTGCTTCTGCTTATCAACACTTACATCGAGTATACTATCAAGTTCAAGTGTGGCTAGGCAATCAACTTGACCCAGAAGACTGGGGTTGGAAATTAAAATATAATAGTTTGGAGCCAATTCAAACTTTATACCCCCACCTGCTCCAGTAAAACTTCCAAACACCTGCAGTTGCAAAAAGAGTTGTAGTGCAAAGTGTAGCTGTAAAACGTGGGATTATTCTGTTCACCAGTATGTACCAATTGTCAAGGCCAGTCTTGCTCCAATGGCGAATCAAATGCAACAGATGAGGATTCTTATGATATCGATGAAGAGACAACTGCATCTTCCTCAGAACAATTCACTGATATCCAGCAAGAAGACAAAGAAGGCATTACTGTTGAAGTAGCGTCTGAAGATTATCAGTCAGACTAAAATACTCCCAAAATCAACAATAATTTGTTCCACTTTGATCATTTCCAATCGAACCAATTTTCATTCAATAGAATATTGTCTGATAAAACTGAATCACAATAGATCGTGGAGTATGCCACCGACAAAGCACGTAAAAATGCGCCAAGTACACTATCTCATATTAGTGCGGACATGTGTGCATATTATGTAGAATACGACTTCTTCAACTTTTTGAATCGCGATATCTCAGGATTGGTGAGTTGTAGAAAAAAAAGTATTGATACAATGTTTTTAGACAATTGCATGATCTACTACTTTTGTCAGATCTATTGTTACGATAACTTCGACCGTTTACGAGAAAAATGTAAAAAACCGATGCTTTTGACCTTTGACCTTGAATATTTTCTTCAGCAGACGTAGGATCAGTGAGGATTTTCGTATTTTATTTTCAATAGTTACCAGACCTGTACCAAGTTCAGCTCTATACGAATTATTGTTCATTTAATTTTTCATTTTTATATTTTAGTCCATTTTCTATTTCGCCCTATGATGAATTTCAAAGATCGTATCCAAGTTATTCGAGAAAAATTACAATTTCAACCTCACGAACACACATCTATTTTATTTCAACTGTAACTTTCAACCATACGCAGTGATTTGATTATGTATACTGAAGGTTGGACTGATTACTCGCTTCTTCTACATCTATTGAATGTTTCATGACGTGTGCACAAAGTGAGTCTTCCTACGAAAAACATGTTTCTTCTTTCAATGCGAACTCCTTTTTTTTCTGATAATTGAATTTATGTCGGAAATTATTGAGATATTCCATATCCATAATATTTTATTTTATCAGATTAATTTCCTAAAATGACGTAGCATTCAAGATAAATGATCAAAAATGTGTTTTGAACAGGTACGCTATTTTAAGTAAGATGAAAATTTGAATAGTGAAAGATAGTTAGAAATTCTTCAAAACGTGGTAGAAACATTACTAGAAAATTTGCAACTGGCCAGAGCTGCACGCTCATGGTACCAGATGGATGGTGGTTATATTGAACATTTATGTAAGAGTTATGTCAACATTGTTCTTGTTCATTAATAATAATTTGTCTTGTGAAATTGAATGAATTATTACCATTGTCTTTCGTTTCCATGGCATAAGTACTTGAAAAATATCTTTTGGCAAGACAAGCCCTGTCTTGATTTTTATTGAATAACTCGATAAACGTTAAAGTAAGGTATGGAAAATACTCGAGTACCTAACCCTTCAATTCAATTTTCTCTCGAATGGTGTCAAAAAAAATAAGTGCCGTTTGAATAAATAGAGTAGTTTCGAGACAATAGGCAAGATCACAAACTCACAAATTTGCTCCATATGTGCTTGAAGAAGTGATAAAATATTATGTTTGCATAGTTTTTCCTAGAAGATATTGTGTAATATTCGAATAAACGCTGCTCTAAAACCTTCAAATTCAGTGAGATATTCAAACACAGCGTTATTGCCGCTTCTTTTGACGTCATAAGTCCATTGATTCGTCATTTTCCCGAGTTGCCAGTGTCACTATTTTGCGGAAATTCCGAGAAAATGTTATTCTGTTTCATCCTATGAATAAAACAGAACTTGTGTTAGGTAGCATTGTTATATTGAAATGAAGACCTCATTTGAAGGCTGGTCTTGATTTAGTTATTCTTGAATAATATGTATGTATACCGAGTGCTATGTCAATATTTTTTCGGCCTGCTCACATTGTAAAAAAATATTATGAATAACGCTTGGCAACTCTGTAATTATCTACGCTCTTTGTGAGCGGCGACAGATCTGAACTTGTTACGTCACATCCTGGCTCGGTTTCCGCAGTGTACAAACAGGAACATTTCTTTGGGATTTGTTTTAGAAAAACTACTTCGATTTTTTTTCGAATCCAAATACTTCTCTCATCGTTCTGGACATTGTGGTATTTTTCCATCAATTACCGAACTCGCCTAATTTGAATGCAACATTTGAAAATCGCTTACGCCCATATGGCACAAGATAGAACCGTTCATGGTAAATCAAGCGTTAGCAGGGACTGCCGCTGATTGCTCCACAAATTTGGTATCCTAATTCTCAACGGTTACTACGGCGGTAGTTTATTTCATAAAAATGAGCATATGTCAAAAACTGTGATAGATGAGTTGATATAACCCGGGTTTCCTGAACTAGGCAAATCGAACTATGTGTTTCCAATTTGGAAAACCTCCATGCAGGGCCTACGCAAATCATCCTGTATAGTGGTCAACATGGAGGTGTTTTTTTTTTGCAGACGTGTTGTGTAGGCAGGTGATAAGTATGCGGGTTTTTCCAATAGTTTTCTGTGCTAACTCCGTTTCTGTGTACGATTACCGTTCTCCTTCTTTTTGAACCACCAAAAAGAGGTTACTTTTGAGAAAAATACGGAAAAATTTAACCACCATCATGTCATCTGGTTCTCAAGGAAATGGGGTTTCGAATATAATAATCAAATCTAGACCCTCCAACTTCTAGCAAATTGGTGGGGAACCATATCGAATGAACGCAATTTTTGAAAGGAGATACATCCATATCACACAATATTATAGTTATTGTATGAAATAATGAGGAGCGCAACACAATATTTCTAGAACACTGAATGGCTACTGAGTTATATGAGCAACGACAAATATACATGTCATAAAATACATGCATTACGAGAATGAAGACTCTGATGAATGTCTTCACGTAGGTAACAAATGAAAATATGGGTTTTGGGTCTAGGAATGTGAATTTAAACCAGGAATAATTTTCAATCTCAATATAAAATGTATAAAGAAGTTGCAAGTAATCCTCTCATTCTTCAGACCACATGATAAATTTGCATATGGTTGGAAATGTCAATTTTTCATATGGAAAATAAAATTATATCGAATTAACTCAAAAATAATGTATGCCATATTGTAATGAATAAGTATGAGAGGAATTCAAACATGGAATGAAAACAGGGTTAAAAAGATAAATATTATCAATTAATGAGAGAATGTTTCCCTTTTCAAATGAATACCTCGCAAGAGGTAATTGTGAACAATGGAAGATAGTTGCTAAAGTTCATCTTTCTGATTATGAAATTAATGCGTTTCTCGAAAAGATATGTACAACAAGACATTTAGAAAAAGAAGTTCTATAATTCTTTTCAAGAAGTGACAATTTGTGACCTCGCACTCAATGATACGTTCATCACTGCCGCCGCCGCCAAGAGTGCAGTTGAAGTTGACGTTCAATATTCAGGTAATAAATTGAAATGTTGAGTTGATTTTTTTATTGTGATGGCTTCGTTTTCCATTCTAACCAACATCACGATTTGCAAACCATTCACGGTGAAGCTCATTGTGACAGTAATCGCCATGTCATACCCGAAGTTTTGTGGTTTTGTCCCAGAGGCTGTTGTTACAAACTGATTGTATGAACACGCTGTTCAGAAGAAACCATTATTTATGATAAAAACCAACACATACCAATTGGGTGAATAATCTTTGAAGTTGAATTTCTGTTTTCTGCAAACATCAAACGTGAAAGGTCATGAAATGATCGCGTTACATATATCGCGAACATTCACTCTAGCTGTATTGCCAGCTGTGAAATTTCTCCAGGTTTCACTTGACACTCCTAATAATTTATGTTGTTTTTTTTTTCGATATATCAATCAACTATTTTTTACTCCGAATACGGAACACTATCCACATATTGAAGGAAGCTTCAATTTCCAGCGATTCCTTCACTCTTCCTACAAATTTTCAGAATCACGCTATATTAGCTTTCCATGAATCATGGAGGTATGACCTCATATTGATCACTCATGTTGACCTACTGAACGTCGGAAATTGTCTTCCATGCTGGATAAATCGATCAACTTGTCTTTCCGAAATCATATATTCTAGTTTTCTAACTACCAAGCTCAGACCTAGTGGTCTATTGTCCGATTTTGATCAAGAATCGTTTTTCACATGTATTGCAGATATAATCAGAGGACTTGAAAATTTGGAATGCTTTCAATAACTCTACTTACTATTCACAAAAATATGCTTGTGGAGATACAATAAAACCGATATAATTCATACACAAATCACAATTATCGCATGCAACATATCGTTTTGATATATAGGAATAGATCCTTGAAATGAGAAACTACCTCTTGAATACATTCAGACAATGTTTCTGGCAAAGATAGGATATCAAATGGAAAACTACAACTATCTTGACATCATAAAAATATATTCCACATATAACCAGGGATGATTTTTTCTTCCAGACTTCGCCAGCGAAGTGGAGATAAATCATTTTCAAAGTTTTCAAGGAGCACCGACGATCATTTCAGATCGTTTGAATATGCGTTGTGATATGTACACAGACCATTCGAAAAAAGGCATAAAAAGTACATCTGTGAATCTTTTTTGGTTTACTGAGTTATATCTACCTGTATACAGCCTGGGGAAAGTTCAGGGTTGAAAAATGCTCTACGATTGTTCACTATATAAAATAATGTTTCCTCTCACGGTGTTGAAACAATCTCAGGAGGAATTATATATAGATATAAACGAGAAATTCAAACACAAAAACATATAAGTAACAACCACAAAAATCCTGGTCAAGTCTACTTGTCCACTCAGTAGATCTAGCGATTTCTACAGGAAACTAAATTCATCAGTAGACGAATACGTTGGACCACAAGGTACTGATCCAAGTAGGCTTCCATCTGCAACATTCCCAGAGGAGTACTCGATTACAGGGATATATAAAAAATATTGCGAGGGTCCTAGGGTTTGATTACAAAAAATATCACACTTTCTCATGCACAGCCATTGCTATACATTTCTGAAAATTTTGTACCAGAATTATCTTTCCGTCAATTCACCTCTTTCATCGTCATGAAGATTAAAATCATTCACGATTGCTGGTATCAGCACAATTTTATTTCTAACACAGGTGATGTTCATCATTTGTCAGTTGCATTTGGATTCGTGTAACTGAATCCTTGGAATTGACTCTGATCCATAGATTGCAGGATTGTAGTTTCGATCGGTGTTAGTTTCGCTTTTTCAACGGTGAAGTGTTTGTCGAAGTATTGGGTGTCCAGAGGATGTTGCTGCAAAGGTAAAAAGTGTAAGTATTCATATCATAAAAAAATCTTCTCAATATGTTACACTCCAAACTATGGTCAGTTAAATATCGCATTTCGGGAAAGAATTATCTATGAACGAATTTTTTTAAAGAGCCTATGTTTTTATGTATCATTGAAAAGTAAAGCCTTTGCGAATATCAATAGGCTTTTGAAATGTTAATATATCTGCATTTGACCGCATAATAAAGTGGATATACTTATTGAACCCTCAATAAAACTACATTCCCATAACATAAATTTAAAATCCCACAAAATACAAATGGAAAATAATTAGAAGAAAACGAGATAGTGTAAGTCATACTATCAGAGGCATGGTCCAGGTTGACGAAAGTCTAGGGATATCTGAGTAGGGGTGGAAAAATACCGGAGAATGGTGATCTCGTCCCAAAGAAGATGCTGCTCCAGACAACAATGGCATAAAGGACAGTGTCGTCGGATGCCCTATGCCGATAGACCTACTGGCAAAGGAAAGGGCGACCGAGGGGAAATCACGGAAGGGCGCGAAAGACTAGAAAGGGTGGAGACCATCAAGGAATGTCAACAATAACTCTTCCGCACAGTGGACCAAGGAGCTAATCCTCAATATAGAGTTATGGCTAACGTATACGAACTACCACGCAACACAATTTTCAACGGGACACGGCTCTTTCTCAGGTCTTTCACTTCGAAAATTAAGAGTCCGCCGACAACCTCTGTATTTACTGCCAGCAAAACGACGACATTGAACATACGATACGAGGTGAGGGGGGAGGGCTTGGGGGTTTCATTCGGAGAAGCTTGGGGGTTTTATTCGAGACTACCAGAGCCATAGACTCCAAGCCAGAGGCTCTGGTGTCATGCGGTTTCCCCCCATCAAAGAAGGGATATCTGAGTGAAGCAATGCCGAGCGCGGTTAGTACTTGTATGGGTGAGCGCCTGCCAGAGATCGCTTGCTTTTTGAAAGCCCGTATAACTGCAGTGTAGTAGCATAATCTCAGCTGCAGGCGCTCCATCAATTATCATGAGATATAGAGAGATATGCCGTCATTCGGAGAGGACATTGATATATGCTTCTTGTGGAGGTTTTTTTTCAAAAGGGTTCCACACTAGTTTTCCATTACCCTATACACAATTCCCGTTGGAAATAGAATATATCAATTCTCAGTGGCTTAGTGGATGTTGTCACTCACTAAATTTGGTTTGAAGGGTGACTCCAGCTGCCTAGCTTCCAATGCATACCAGTCGATTGCTCTGAAGAATGGTTGGTCATGTATATCCCCATGTGGACAAAATCTGTTCCCCAATCGTTTGCTTGCGTCTTTTTCCAAAAACTGTAAAGATGAAGAAAAATATCATTCCGCGCTTCAATAAGGGGCGAGATGAACGATTAATCATTCACTAGATATCCTCAGATTAGAATGAGCCCTTCAAGTACATTCTTGATTGAACGATTATTATTGATTTCTTCGATTGTTCATTGTTTCCCGTTTGAATGATAATAACAATTCATTTCTCAATAAACGTTACTATAAGGTAGAACAAGATGTACTCAGGAGAGTATGGGTGAATGAAAAAAATAACAAAAAAATAACAAAAATCCGTTCATGTCAATGAAACTAGTGCTTGCTCAAATGAATTTTGAATCGTAATCTGGCGTATATGGTTTCAAATGGTCTGGTAGATTATTATGGAATTTTATTCCATGGAAATGAATTCATCATGGTCCAATATTAGTCTGGATCTCACTGATTGCTAGATTAGTGGAAAACCAGTTTGAATAATTCTATTGGTATTGATCAGTTTTGAATATCAAATTGAAATACTTCATATAACTCTTAACGAAATTGACGAAGGTGTATAGTTTTATTCTATATAATAAATGAATATCCACATGTTTTCATGGTTTATATGGAATAATTGTTCCCGATTGTCAAGTTTTCAGTGGTTCGAACAAATAAAGTGGATAAATAATTTCGAAATATTCAAGAACTAGAGAATTTCTCATTTTGAAAGTAATCCAATTATATATTGATATCCCATCAAAAATGGGAAACGTCTCATTCCTCAAGACTGCTGACTATTTGTAGGTATATGTCGATCGAATATTCATAAAAAAACAAATACTTTCCTGGCTAATGCCGGAAAATGAGCGATATGTCACAGACGTATGTCTCTTATTGCAGATTTCTATACTGAGACTCAGGGGACATTTCAGTCGGTAATGTTTTATTGCTCCAGTTGCGTTGAGATGGCGTTAGCTAATAGTGTTGTCCATTCCGCTAATTCAATCCAGCGAATGCTATGAGATAGGTGGATTTCGATCGTTTCAGTCAGGTACCACATACAATTAATCATTGCTTGACCCACCCTGTACTGATGCGGGGCAAATAACCCGAAACCGGTCTACAGGTGGTCAGCCTGAGAGAAGTGGTTAATATTTATCCATTTCGCAACAATCATTTGCAAAGTACCTTGTAGGACTTTGCACGTTTGGCCATCGGTTGCATTCAACGTCCGTCGAGGTAGTTGTTTTTTTATGATATCGGCCGATATTGTATAGGTATTTGTAGTCAGCAGTCTTGAGGAAAAGATGTTTTTCATTTTTGATGAAATATTGGCTGCTATCGATATATCACAAACTTCTGTCTCTTATTGCATATATTGATATGTTTGGGCCTTTATTAAGTCCTTAGGATTCCAGATTACATCCATCCGTTAATGAATTTCAAACCAATGTTCGTAGATCATTTTAATATCAACAAGAATGACAATTTTTCAAAATTGAAAGTTAGTTCATAAAGATATGTTTGGATCCCATGTGAAATTTTACTGCTATATATCATTGTTGTATGAATTAAAGTTGAATTTGTTGGAACTAAACATTTTTAAAATGCATTGTTACTTATAACTTGATTTTTTCCAAAACCTATTGATTCAACGTGAGTCGTTTTGATATAAAAAAGTATGAATTTTCATAGTTTCCAGTCAAAAACTACAGAAACTCATGTACAACAGAGTTGTGTTAGTTTTTATCACCTAAATTCCCCAAAAATCAGATTTAGGTTTGAAAAGTAATATTTTTCATAATATCGCGCGTGTCAAAAACTATGCATACATAAGAAAAAAAAATTGACAAGTACTATCAACCCTGTTTGTGACACCGTTTTTTGAAATACTCTCTATAATTGGAAAGAGATGTTTACCATATTTTTCTTCAATGATTTTCATTTATTTATCTCGATGGCCATGTCCAATGTGAGGAAGAATATTACCATTGTTACCACATTCTGAATATAATTATTGCAAAAAAGTAATTCCCAAAGTTTTTTTTCATGTAATGATTAAAATTTGAATTTTTATTCTTGATTTTCAAATTGGGGTTTGTTCATTCATATTATCACATAAACAGTTTTTTCAAATTATTGCTTGCGTTTATAAAGCCATTTTTCAATCAATTTTATATATTTCTCTGTATTGTTCTCAAGATTTTTTTTTATTTTCAATGTGCAGAAGAAATGTATTCTTCAATGGAATTGATTTTTGTAATGCTTTTCATATGGATTCAAGACAATATGCAGGGTGATTCAAAAGTACTTTGCAAACTTCAGGAGTTGATTCCTCACAATATTCTAATATGAATTGTCCAAATAAATATACAGTATTAGTAACGATGTATCTGGGGTATAGACATAATTCTACACGAGCAACAAGGAACGCAATGATATGATAATACTACATAAACAAGAGAGACGCACTGCTGTGCGCCCCTCATGTTACCCCACCCGACACATTAACTGACCACGTGGCAATGCGACACAGCGCACAGCCACTCGACTCATTCTTGCCGAGCCGTGGTTGCGAAAACAAAAGACCGTGACAATTATTACCTTTTGAATCATGCCGCCTATTTACACGACAGCAGAGAAAGTACAGATCGTTAAGTGGTACTTTGGGGGTAATTTTGTACAAGATACTAGAAATCTATCCATAGTGGCTTTTGCAGATAGACCTGTACCTACGGAAGCGACTGTCCTTTCAATTAATGATGTATTTCAGTTTTTGGGTGTGTGGCAGCACATTGCAAAAAATGTCTCACAAATCCACCCCCGCATCCTAGACAAATTCCCGAGGAACGGGAAATAAGAGAAACACAAGTGTGTGCATTGGCAGAAACGACACTTTGTTCGAGTAGACAGATCGCCGACGAAGTGAATTTGAATGGAAGAACTCGGAGGAATATTCTGAAGAGCAACGGTTATCATTGTTTCAAAGTCAAGACCACACAAGAACTTTTGCCTGGAGACCATTTCAGACGTATGGAGTTTTGTGAAACGATGGTCAAAAAATGCAATAGGGCATTTTGTGTACATGATGACTTGCTGAAAAAGGTGTTATTTATCGAAGAATCGTCCTCCTCAATTCATCGAAAATAAAACCCATCCGTAGTACGTTATTGGTCTCGTAAAAATGAACATTTGAGTATTGCTGTGAGGACACAGTACCCAAGAAAATTAAATGTGTGGACGGGACTTTTAGGCGATCACGTCATAGGCCCATTTTCATTGAAGGGAATTCAAATGCAGCAAAATATTTGCAACTTTTGCAAAATCAAATTATTCCTGCAGTTCGCGCTCTTCCAATTGACTTCACCGACGTGTGGTTTCAACAAGATGGTTGTCCTGCCCACAATGCAGGCACGGTGATTACATTTTTAAATCAATTATTTCCCGATCGGTTTATTTGTACGCGAGGTACAATCAACTGGCATGCTAAAATCGGAGGTATATCGGCATGAGTTCGAACGAGTCACCAATTTAGATGAACTGAGGGCAATAATTATTCAGTTGTGTGCTCAGGTAACACCAGTTATGCTTGCGGCTACCAGAACAGAATTGTACAATAGATTCGGCTATTGTTTGGCCTAAAATGGTGGTTTGTTCGAACATTTAATAAAATAATTCCGTACACAAAATATTTAATTTGGTTTGTCTTTTCTTGTGAATATTTTTTTTCTCTCCATTCAAGAAATAATTGTTTTTCTGTTAGAAATAGGTTTTTTGTTTTTATTCTTACAGAAATATCGTTTTCTTTTGTTTATGTTTGAGAATTTACTTTTGTTTTCGCGGCCACCACGGCACCAAAGATATTTTGATCTACCTGTCGTCCGACAGATTGAATTGAATCAATGATTTAGTTTAATTTGTTCAGATTATCTGATGTGAAATTATCGTCAAAAATTCTTCTCATTGCAGTGCACACATTCTCCCGACTGATGCTGGTATGATACTGACGTCCTGAGCTAACCGCCCTGACTCTCCTATCTCCTTTTTTTTTAACTTTCGAAATACTGACCTTAATTGAACAAAAATTGGTATTGAGAGGTTATTTGAGGTGTCGAATTCGAACCTGATGTTATCATTGCTCTTAGCTCGTAGGGGGCGCCACCTACACGTCTTTTCTTGTTTGAAGATGCATTACTTTTTTGAGCGTACTTCTAGCACATTCTTCAGTAAAAAAATCAATTCCTCCATCATGTTAAAATTTTATTTATATTTTCGTTTTTTTCAATAACTTTCGAAATACTGACCTTAATTGAATATGAATTGGTATTGAGGGGTTATTTGAGGTGTCGTATTCGAACCTGATGTTATTATTGCTCTTACTTGTAGGGGGCGCCACCTACACGTCTTTTCTTGTTTGAAGATGCATTACTTTTTTGAGCGTACTTCTAGCACTTTCTTCAGTGGAAAAACTCAATTCCACTATCATATCTACGTAAAAAAGTCTGTTACAAGTCGCTATAAGCAACCGTTCTCTAGATATTGGACTTGAAATTTCAAGTCGATTATTTGATAATCGATGCGTGTTGAAGTTATTACCATTATTTTGCATTTTCACAAGAATGCTTAGGAAATGAATTTGACGTTTAAGTAAGTAGTTTTGGTTTTCTGTTGGGGATGCCACCCATTCTATTCATTTTTACTCGTTTAAAAGAGTTCTTTTTGTATCAAAAGTGCAAAATCTGTATTTGGTTTCAATTAAAATTTGCAAGAAATATCAACATTTTATTTCAAGAAATTTGGAATATGTAGAATAAAATGAAGGAAACTAAACTGTTCTCAAATAACTTGTTCAAAGTGACCACCTTCAGCAAAGATACAGACATTCAGTCTTCTAGTCATTGAATCTCGTACCCGCTCAAAAATTATTGGTGTGTTTCTTATTGTTTCACAGGCGTCTACTATTCGGTTTCTTAGATCTTCTTCGTTCGCTACTGGAGTTTTATGAACTAGTGACTTCAAATGTCCCCAAAAATAAAAATATAGCGGGTTCACATCTGGGGACCTTTGGATAGACAGTGTTAAGGAATTCCCTGGCTACAACGCTAAAATGGGCCCTCATGGATACGAATTTCTAACGGTACATTCTGAAGTGGACCCGGCAATTCATTTTCTGAAAAGTCTCTGTTAGTTGCGCCATTCAGTCGGAACGGAAGAAAGGAAGGACCTATCAAGTAATTATCAATTATTTCCGTCCAAACATTTACAGAAAATTGATGTATTTAACTAACTGCGTGCAGATTGACCAGAGCCCAAACATGGTTGTTATGAAAGTTTGTGATAGTATTTCGGGAGAAGGTTACCTCGTCCGTGGAGAGTACATATCTTGCAAATTGAGGATTTCCAGACAATTTTTTTAAAAACCACTGACACATAGTAATGCGTTGGGGAAAGTCTCGTGGCAAAAGAGCTTGTACCCTTTGAATATGGTATGAATAAAATTGTTGAAAATTGTGACTGTGGACTGAGTAGAATTGAGAGCTTCAGCAATTATTCTTGTACTTTTTTCTGGATTCTCATCGAGAACGTTCAGAACAGCTCCTTCCAAATCTGGGGTTTGGACTGCTCGTGGTTGTCCAATAATATCAGCTGCCCTCTTGAAGCTACCTGTTTCTGCCGAACGACGGTGGAGACTGGTGAATGTTGGAGCTGAAGGCTGAAGGAAATCGCTCCTGGTGAATACTTCTTGTTTCGCGCGCATTGCCATCCGCAAGGCCATAAACGAAATGCATATTGGCTAAATGTGCATTTTTGTTTAGATAATCCATTTTTTCAAAATTAGTGTTTCAAAACTCACAGAAACTTCAACAAAATGTTGATATGTCACATAAGATGTAATTACCAAAACTACTTACTTAAACGTCAAATTCATTTCCTAAGCATTCTTGTGGAAAATTCAAAATAATGGTAATAACTTCAGCATTCATCAATAATCAAATAATCGACTTTAAATTTTCAAGTCCAAATATCTAGAAAACGGTTGCTTATAGCGACTTGTAACAAGGCTAGCTTTCTTACGTAGATATGTTAGAGGAATTGCTTTTTTTACTGTGCTAGAAATACGATAAAAAAAGTTATGAATCTTCAAAAAGAAAAGACGTGTTGGTGGCGCCCCTACGAGTGAGAGCAATATAACATCAGGTTCGAATTCGACACCTCAAAAATTCTCAATACCAATTTTCATTCAATTAAGGTCAGTATTTCGAAAGTTATTTAAAAGGAAGGAAAATAAAAATAAAACTTCAACACCCTGTATCTTGAAAACGAAGCGTTTCCGGACATATATTTTTTCGGGCAATTCATATTAGAATATTGTGTCAAAGTACTATTGAATCACTCTATATGAGCCATAAGAAACTACAATTGTAGATTATCAAAGTAATGACTTTTTCGTCGCATCTAAATCATTGAACATTAAAGACGTCTAAAAAAAACTTTTTCATAATTCTTGTAGTCTTTTACAGAAAATGGTGTAGTAGAATCTGACATGCAAGCGTACCAAAATATATTAAGGTCAGAATTATTCCTAATAAAATTCACCAAAAACTTTCAAAGGGGCAATGGAGCGACGCGACGGTTGAACACATTTTCCATCTCTTTCCCCATACCTAATACCTTTATCTAATACCTTTATCTAATACAACACGCTATATTTCATTGTATCACTATAACATTTTCCAAGAGCTTTTGGTCGATATAGGGTTTGTGGGGAATACTTTGTAGAATTTGAGAGATTTGTTGCAAAATGAGAAATGTTGATGACTTTTCATGAGAAAAAGAAGAATCGAGAAAGCCACTGAGTAAAATTTGACACATCTATACAATCCTGAAAGAAATATGTTTCAACAGAAAAAAAAAGGAAAAGAAACAGGAGTTAATCACAACGGAAACAATTCTAGGAATATTTACAAGAACAGGAAAGGATGATAGACAGGAAACAATGTGAAAATTTAGAGGAAAGGATACTTATGAATTCTCAAGTGGGTCATCATCATGTTTCATACAAGCTGCTAGTCTTCTAGAAGTGAGTCCCGAACTCTAAGAAGCATTGATTGCTCCATTAGTTGAACGGAAAGATTCCGTGATCCTGTTTTCCATTTCATCCGCAGTTCTTGGACGATCTCCAAAAACCATTTTATCCACTCGCCCCCAAAGAAAGGAATCCAGGGAAGTGATATCTGGGGATCGCGCGGCCGAGGAATAGTATTCCTCTATCTATCCAATGATTAGGATAGGATTGATCTAAAAATCAATCGCACTATTTTATGGTTATGCACTACAGCACCATCCTTCTGGTGTTCAAATCCACTTCTTCTAACATTCTGGGAAGATGTAAATACCTTTCACGATTCAGCATTGTCGAAAAAACAGGCTCTAATAATGGGATTTCCAATTATTCCTTCATAAAAACATTAAGCGATTATAGCTTTTGGTGATCAACAGTCCACAACCAGTGAGGATTTTCGATTGCATAATAATGCATGGTATGTCTGTTGACCAACCAGTGGGTTCAAACGTTGCTCCATTAGAGAACATAATTTTTAAAATATTATAATCCTTAACACGCCATTCATTTGTACAAAACGCAACTCTATTTGCAAAATAATTACCATATATTCTTGATGTAGGTTATGTTCACACTATTTTGTGAAATATCTTTCGCTTCTATTGCACTAGTGCTTTGGTGAGGATTTTCTGGAAGCATCAATAAAATTCGCAACTCATTTTCCTCGTTCATCCGACAACCAGCATTTTTTTTTGGTATAAGACAGACTTGTGAGTTCAACCGTGGAGTTCTTGCTTCTGGGTATTTTGTATGGTAGATTATGTTTGCTAATGATAGATTCCGGTCAGCTTCGCCAATACAGTAGACCATATTCACTCATTCTTCGCGAATGAAATTCATTATCAACAATAAGACGTGTTCAATTATTGAAAGTACACGGATGTATCAAATTTTACGATAGCGGCCTATTCGTTTTTTCCCCGCAAAAAAACATCAATTTTTTTTTATTTCGCAACAAATCTCGCAAACAAAGTAGACTCCACCAACCCTATATCGGCAAAAAGCTCTTATAAAATGCCATGCAATGATGCAATAAAATAGATAGTATTGCATTTGAAAAAGTCGAGTTATTGCCATTTGTAATTTGTCGGAGGTAGGCTAATTATACCAATTGCATATTTTATTTCCTGAAGTTATCTGATCATCGATAGGAACAATGTTCGATCTCAAAAACATTATTATTTCATGAATGCATTTTACCGAAAGTGTAAAAACATTTCACTTTCTTCAAGAAGATGGTATTACTGATTTTTTTATAATGTTAAGTCAATGTCCGGGAGGAAAAGGAGACTAATTAATTCATTAGATATGCCATATTTTTTTTGGTTTAGTTTGTTGATTCGTTTCTGTTTTTATTTCTACAATTGACATCATCCCATTTCTAACCAGGTTTTTCAAATTGTTTGTTCAGGTATTGTTTTCAGAATATCACACCATATATTTATCGGGCTCATATATATATATATATATATATATACATACATTCCTGAATATATCATTATCAGGATTTTTTTTAATTGCTCTTATTGTTCCGTATTCGATTGATTCAACGAGAATTATATAAATTTATCCAACGACCATTATGATATCGAATTCATCGAGTATATTCAACTTACCATTGTTAAAATGGATGTGGCCTCAGTGGATAGAAACCTAGGAAGTACAGGCTTCTCGTTGCAAATGGACCAGAATAGTTCATCCTCATCACAACCGCTAAACGGAGATTGTCCTAGAAGCATTTCATAGAGCAGAACACCAAACGACCACCAATCCACGCATTGATTGTAATGTTGCCCCTTGATAATCTGGAAAAAAAAAATGCAGGTAAGTATAAACTAATTCCTTTATGACTTCTTTGATATATTGAGGTTCGCCAGTATGGAAACATCCAATTCAAGAAATATAAGAAACTTAACACACCGATTTTTAAGGAAGCAAGATTGATTTCTCGGAGGAATTAAACAGTGCGGCTTTTAATTGTTCCCCCCGTCCCCCTGTTAACTTTTGAACGGTTCGACGAAGAACAATGAAAAAAAGTGTATTGAATGATATCACCGATACTACTTTTTGAAATGAAGGACATTATGATTGCCCGATAGATGGGCACATCGACTTTAAAATTTCAAATAGCATGGGGGGTCGAGTGGCACATCGTTGAAAAGACAATTCAAATTCTTTTTTCAACTATCCTTTTTTTTTCGTTCGAATGTTTTTGCACAATATGCATTTGAAATGTCATATACAGAGTGACCCATTTGGAAGCGGGCCACCTCACTAAAACTGTTATTTATTATCCGATTCAAAAGTCTTTTTCTTAGTAGATAGAGCATCAATAGTTTCAATTGCATGCCATAAATTCGAAATAAAAATAAAAATTCCACGGCACAATTTTTTTCAAAGTCAAAAATCCAAAAAACAAATAGCATTTTTTTTTCAAATGGGTGTGACCAAAATTTCACGATGAAATTATTTTTTTCAACAGAAATATGGCATAAGTTAAATTTATATCACTTTATCAAATATTTCGAATAGTCGACATATAAACCACAATCTTGTTAAAAATATTGTTCAAAATGCTGTTTCAGGTCGTTAGCAGTCGTGTTTGTAAACAGCAGTTATTCAAAATGGCGTCAAATTATGTTTCTTCCAAACGTTACTCCATAGTATGGAGATAGTGATGTCCATCAGAACACTGCATTTTTTTGTCAAAGAAATTGATCTTTACATCAAATAGTTATCAATATTCAATAATCAATAATAACCAATATTGATAACATAAATGAACTACAACAAAGGAATGGATTGAAATGAGAATGCCGACACATTAATTTTCATACTTTTCAACCAAATCCCGATTTAATTCGATACATTTATTCTACCATTTTCTAATGCTAACTAACCATAAGATTCGATCAACATTCGATCATTGGTTTGGGATAATATCTATGCAAGCCTGTCTTATTCTTTCACGCAGTTCCTCTTTGGTGGTTGACAGTTATTCCAAATATCAATCTTTCATTCAAACATGCTTGTGATACCACATTTCAAAAATATTATTTTTATTAGGAGGCTTTGTAACTTTAGTTGCTATAGAGATGACAAGTCATCAGAACAATAGATGAAAAGACACAAATTTGTCAGTGTTAATAGTGAAGTTTATAACTCCTCAAGTACCTACACTAATGAAGAAGTATGGCTGATAATTTGACTTTGCAGGAGAAAATTGAAATAGTGAGACTTCGTGGTAACAACGACAGATCCGAAAGGGAAGTATGTAGAATTTTCAATAACATGCATCCGGAGCGTCGAAATATTAGCAGAGCTACAGTTGGCCGAATTAACGAAATTTTAATCAGTATGGAGCTGTTTGTAAACATATTCTGAAGAATAATAATATTGTACAAAGACAAAGACGAAATAATTCTAAACGAATTCGAAATTATTTTAATAATAATGCGAAAACAACATGAGAATTGCAAGTTTGGACATTAACTTACCGCGTGAAATAATAAGGGGAAATCTTAGGAAATATAATAAGATGAAGTCCTTCAAACCTAAATTTCTTCACACCTTAGAAGAAGGTGATAATGAAAAGAGGATGAGTTAGTTTATGGGCTCAAGGAAAATATCTAAATAACAGGAATTTTCATTAAAAAAATTTGTTGAGTGACGAGGCAGCATTCACAACCAATGTGAAAGTTAATTCTCGAAATACAAGGTACTGGACGGAAGAAAATCCACATTGGATAATAAATTGCAGATCACAGTACTCACAAAAAATAAATGTTTGGTGTGGAATATTACATGCCAAAATAATTGGCTCCTTTTTTTTAAGTAATTTGAATGGTCAAAATTTTTTGAATTTTTCGAAAAACGAATTCTCCAACGCTATGGATGAACTTCCACTGGCAGAAGAGACTCATCTTCTATTTCAATTAGATGGCTCTTCCATCCACAATTGCAGGATTGTGAGAGATTGGTTGGAAGAAAATGTTCCCAATCGGTGGATAGGGCGAAATAGTGCATTAATCGGGTTTCCCCCCAGATCCCCGGACTTGACTCCATTGTTTTTTTTTATGGGGCTTCGTTAAAGAAAAAGTTACAAAACTCGCCCAATGAGCAAAGAGGAACTGCATGAAAGAATAGGACAGGCTTGCAGAGATATCACCCCAAACCAATTATCAAATGTTATGGTTAACATTAGAAAACGATACGATAAATGTATCGAATTAAATGGAGATTTGGTTGAACAGTCC
The DNA here is from genome assembly GCA_018342105.1 of Gonioctena quinquepunctata. Classification (NCBI taxonomy): domain Eukaryota; kingdom Metazoa; phylum Arthropoda; class Insecta; order Coleoptera; family Chrysomelidae; genus Gonioctena; species Gonioctena quinquepunctata. The sequence continues at coordinate 193,088 of JAFIRS010000196.1, forward strand.
GAAATTTGATGTGTAGGCACTGTCATGTCAATACATTCTTTTGTAGTACTTCATTTATGTTATTAATATTGGTAATTCTATTATTGGATGTAAAGATGTGCATTTCTATTCTTCGACAACAAACTGCAGTTTCTCAGAGACATAACATAGAGTTATGTTCTGAAGAGTATTTTAAACCTAATATTTACAAAATTGTATTTATATGACAACTATTTTAATTATTTCGATATTGATATGAATATTTTACTTATGCTATATTTCTGTTAAAAAAAATTATCGGGAAATTTTGGTCACACCTATTTGAAAGCACCACAAATCCAGTGGCGTCGTCGCATTTCATTAAAAAAAATCGCTAGTATGTTTTTTAAATTTTGACCTTGAAAAAAATTCGAAGTAGGCCGTGAAATTTTTAATTTTATTTCGAATGGCACTATTCTTTCCGAATCTGAGTAGACCTACTTGGAAATGTTTGCGGAATCGGAAAATTTATAATTATACAGAGCGTTTCAAAAATAATTTCAAAGTTTGATTCAGTTCCGAGTGATGGTGAAGGTGAAGATATTTGACTTATTTGAAAAATTGATTCATTCGCAAAATAATAATGCCTTTCGTTCCGATCGTGAAATTCAAGTTATGAATCTGGTATGGTTCAATTTTGTATCCACAGCATAATTGATGAGCGATATGCCCCTATTTCTTCATAATTTTTCGATAAATAATTGATGTATTAGGATTGTGACCTAATTAAAGGCACAAACCTGTTTGAATGAGGAACCACTGACAACAGAGTGATACAATAGACCCCAGCTGGTCGCAGTGTCAAGGGAAAGCTAAGTGCCAACCCTGTCTCTGGCTCGTCAGCTTTCAACCAACCAACCAACCACCATTAGGATTGTTATCCATCTGATTTTCTATTCTAAACCATCAATGGATTCGTCGTGAGAATCAGGATTTAGGGAATGTGTGTCTAAAAGATGTTGTCATTTGAAAAACACATAGGTACCCAACTAGGCGGAGAAAATATAATATTTTTTACACATCATCATTTTCTATCAGATTGGTTGAAGTGGGTCCAACGCATTCTAGATGCAAGAATAAAAATGGTTCTGAAAAATCAAATGTACCAATTTTTCCCCTTGAAACTGTGTGATCGTACACAGAATCGTCCCTAGAATCCAAAAAAAAATAAAAACATACAGGGTATTCCATTTGAAATTTCCAACTTGGGGCCATTTCCGCTGAAACCGAAAGTGAGAGTATGAAATATTGAAAAAAAAACAATTTCTAAATCCAACACCCCTTCTAAGTTTGAATTTCATAGCCTCGTAACTCTGGAAAATAATTGGACCAATCAATAGAGCAGAAAATTCTTGATTTTGTGCTAAAATAATACCAGAAAACCGACTGTGCCGACATACGAAAGACGATCCGTAGTTATATCCTACCATAATCTGTTATATTCGTTCGTAAATAAACATATATCTAATATATAAATTTCTCGTGAAACGGTGTTTGTAATTAAACTCCTCCAAAATGGTTGGACCGATTCTCATGAAATCTAATATATAAAATTCTCGTGAAACGGTGTTTGTAATTAAACTCCTCCGAAATGGCTCGACCGATTCCCATGAAATTTTGTGTGCATATCGGTTATGTCTGCGAATCGGACAACATCTATTTATCATCCCCCTGAATGTTAAGGGTGGTCCACCACTTAATTTTTTTTTTATTTCTTAATATTTTTTTTGTTATGATACAGCATTCAAAAATACATCAACCCTTAATTTTCACCCTTCTACGATCAACCCCTATTTTTCCATCGCGATTTTTTTTTTTAATTCTATCCACAGATCCGCAATAGGGTTGCAAGATGGCAATCGAATATAATAATTGTAGTACGAAAAATTGAGAACGGGATAACGGGATAAAGAAAAAACCGGATAACAGGACAACGGGATAACGGGAATAACGGGATAACGAAAAAACGGGAAAACGGGATAACAGGATGACAGGATGAGGGAATAACAGGAAAACGGAATAACGGGATGGATAAAAGACGGAATAACAGGGAAAACGGGATAACGGGAATAACGGGATAACGAAAAAACGGGGAAACGGGAAAACGGGATGAAAGGATAAGGCGATAAGTGGAAAACGGATAACGGGATAATGAAAAAATAGGAGAACAGGAAAACGGGATAACGGGAAAAGGAAAAACGGACGGAAGGGAAGGATAGTAAAAAGTCTAGATGGAACAACATAAAGGAAAACATTAAAAAAAAGAAATTCTACGCGGACGAGAGTTTTCGGGAAAAACATTTTAGGGAACATAGAAATGTGGACAGGACAACGACTGTCGGGTCAGCTAGTTATTATATAAAAAAAACTGTTATATTTTCTATTCGCAATTATCATTGCTCAATTTGTTCGAAACGTTTAGAGCAATGAATCGTGTTTTTCTTTTGTTTTTCGCCTGTAACATGAAAACTAATGAAGCAATTTCGATACCCAATTAGCGGAGGTTAAGAAGTCAGTCATCCCTTGGAAGAACAACCCAAAACAACGGAGGGAACAAGTAATTCTATCACGTTTACGAATAGGGCATACCAAGTTTACACATGAACACTTATTGAAAGGTCAGGAAATCGATATATGTGATAGGTGCCAAGTTCAAGTGTCGGTCAAACATATACTAGTGGAATGTCCTAAGTTCTCAGAAAAAGACAGGAACATGGTCTAGGCCAGACTATGAACAAATACTGGGGGTCAACTATAACATTAAAAGTGTTGTGTCCTTTTTAACAGATATTGATATCATCAGTAAAATCTAGAAAATAATGTAGTGTAGAAATATACATGTACATTACCGAATTAGACAAACATACCGTTACGTTGCTAATAACCCTGCGTGGTTGATGCAATAAATAATTTGAAAATAAAAAAAAATAAAAATTCGATTCCCGACTTGATAGGATTATTAGTTACAGAAAAAAACCGGAAAAATCAGAGGTTTTTTTTCGAAAATTCCTAACACCACCACATAGTAGTGATTGATATAAACTTCATATGTAGAAAACATAGACGCTGCCGCTTTATTAGTTTTTGCATAATTTGAATTTTTCAATGCACTTCATTGAAGCAAACCTGGATGCGACATAGGTACTCTGATTTCAATTTTTCGAAGGTATATTGTAAGTAGAAGTATGTACTAGAAAACATCTGATCTCATTTTTCATGGAAATGCTGCGAAATAGATGAGAAATATTTGCAATCCTGATCGAAAACGGACGAGCGCGTGAAAGCGGCTGAGTAGGGGGGGGGAAGCAGCGCAGACGCGGGGTAGCGTGTATATAGTCATACAAGTTCGCCGTGTTCAAGTTATGAATCTGCTGCTCTACTCCCACTACTAAGCCGCTTTCACGCGCGCGCTTAGCTATTTCGCAGCAACAGATATTCGGATTACGATTGCTTAATGTACATTTGGATAATATTTTAGGTGAGTTTGTTGAGTATTCGTTTTCTTATGGTGACTCGAGAAAACTCGCGATTTAGTTAGTACTTTTCATTTTGCAACTTAGTTATTGCAGTTACAATCAAACCAGTACCATTCTATAGACATTTTTATAGCAAAAAAATTATGGACCGAACATTTTTTCTTCGTGCGGAAGAAAAATCGTCTGACGAACTGTTATCCGCGTCTTCACTTGTTAATAACTTTTGTAGTGTCTCTGCGATTTAGGTTGCCAACACATATACACCCTTGGACACCATATTGAAATATACAAATCGCTACCTATAATGAATTAATTTCAATAATTTTTATGGACATTGGTTACATTAAAAGATAGAAAAAACATTTTCGGATACTCAAAAGTGAATTAGCTACACAATATGTTTCGTTGAAACTATGGAATGGTGAAAGAAATGAATTGATGGTTTAACTGGGACACTAGTAGCGTTCGTTGCCTCCTCTACTTCGGCACCTAAGCACACTTCCAATAAAATTCTAGATAAAATCTTGAGGAATTTGTTCTCATTCTGTGATAACTGCATTTTCAAGTTCCCTCAGGATTCTATGTATTAGTATATGACGTTTCACATTTATTTTGAGGTAACCTCTTTTCGGTGGCCATTGCATATCTGGTATTCCGACTTGATTGGGATAATCTAGTACCTCTCCAGCCACGTGAGGTCGAGCGCTGTCTTGCAAAAACAAGAAATTGGATCGGGTACGTACAGGAACTGATTCTGTGCGAGTGTCAAAGCAGATGCCAACCCAGAACATAACAGAGCCACCACCAAATGGATTCCTTGCAGAGATATATAAGTAGCAAACCTCTTTCCTGGTATTCGCCATACTCGCTCTCGATCATCTGGACTCCAATTTCATCTTTAAAAAAACTTGTTTCCAATCAGCCACAGACCAATTTGATGATCGGGAGCAAAATGTAGCCTGGCAACTCTGTGATCTCTATTAAGAAAGGGCTCAGTGGCTAGTCTCCTACGATCTACTCCTGCCCCATTCAACCATCTCCCAAGTGTTCTAGAAGCGTACCTTCGAGTTCGTTTATCATCACAGAACTAGTGGCAGTCCTGCTTCTTGAAGCATAAAGTCTAAGAAAACGTTCATCTCGGTCATTGGTGCATCATTTTCGCCTTTGCCCTGGCCTTCTAGAAGTTCCTACTTCATTCAAACGTTTTACCATAAGACTCATTATGGAACGCTGTTTGACTAACAAAATTGTCAACATAACTCTGACAATGACCCTCGTCCAATAAAACAGATGCTCGCACTACCTCGTGTTCTGTTAAATGCACAAATGAAACAGTCTACCATGAAAACGTATTACTTCCAAAAAAGTAACAAATTATACGTCTAATTTAAAAAAAATATATATATCGCAAGTATTGCACAAAATTGTTTATTTTCTGAAAAATTCTTTAAATCTGTAAACCTAAACGAATTGTTTGGATTGCTGTTAGCAACAACGAAATAAAATATTCATTGCCTACTATTCAAATACTCGATAATCTTCAAAAGTGGCATGAGAGTTTTTTATTTTTTTTTATTGTTGCGATGATTTTGTCCAGGGGTTTATTATTCTACATATCTTCTGAATATGTTCTAGTAATAAAATAGCAGTTCATTCGAAAATGTACACCTCACATGTCTATCGACTGGACTAAGCGATCGTCAACAAATCCCAATAGAAAGAGATCATGCTATATGGAAACGGATATACGTACCTCAGGTGCCATATAATCCGGAGTTCCACAGAACGTTTCAGCCATCCTGTCCAAAAATATTTGCAATTTACACATCCCGAAGTCCGCTATCCTTACATGACCATCAAAGTCCAACAAAATATTGTCAAGTTTCAAGTCCCTGAAACAAAAATAAGTTATAGATGTAATTTGTCAGTTCTGATATGGGGAATTTCCTAGATTAATGATTGCTTTACAGGCCCAATATATTTCCTGAAACTGAAGGGCCGTTCACGCTCCCATTTCAAAACTTGTCACTTTATAATTCTGATTGAACGCCAAACCTCAAACACCACTTTTCAAAAACTTCAGAGGTGTCCCTGATATGTGACAAATCAAATTGAAGGTGGAGAAAAATGTATTCACTTAGCAGACTAGATACAATCCATACATATATATAAAAAGCTGTGTTTAGAAATGAGTTAGTAATAGTACAATCAAAACAGATTGAATAAGGTGAGAACTCATTTAAGTTCACTTTAGAACTTGTCTGCGTGTAACCCTTTTTTCTCGTTTCATTAATTTGAATATGTTTTGAAGGTCGAATTCAGCTGTTTCCAGGACTTGATTTCCCGTGTATATCAATGCGGTTTTCCTTCAAAATATAGAACATTTTCGTGATCTAGTGGCAGTAGAAACTAACTAACTGACTGGATAATAATAAGATAATTTCATCAAAAATATACAGTTGAAACAATGTATTACTATCTTATTTGTTGGGCTTAGATGTTTCGAGGACCAAAGATCAAATTTTCCTTAGAATGGGGGATGTACCTTGGAAGCAGAAGAAATGTCACAATAAAATACAACAATAGGTACAAAATAAAATTGCCATAGATTGAAGGTCACCCTGTATAATGGACAATAACAAATAAGCAGAGAATGGGCTCCAATCTACAAGAAAGAGGTTGGTCAATTTTGGAAAATAACATCGTTAAAATTGAATTGGGAATGATTGAACAAATCACTACAACAATGGAGAATAGTCCTAGTATATTGTTTTACGAGTGACGAAAGTAACATTTTTCGAAGCTAGAGAACAGTTTACCAGCCGAGGCATTCAACGAGGAACGTCAAACTAATGAAACCAGGCAACTAGATATAAATTGTTTTTAAATCTCAAGGTATTTTTACGATTCTATTTTGCTTTTTAATCAAACAAAAGTGAAAAAAATGCATTCTGATTTAAGAAATGATTCCTGTCTTTGTTTATTGATAATTTGAAGTCATCAAAGCATTATATACGAGGGCAAGAAATAATTGAAAATATAAATTTAACTTTCGTCACGAACGTAACGAAAGTTAACGTTATGAGAATTTCTCTCACTTGCGACGGAAATCACGTTTTCGCTGAAGGTATTCTATTTCAAAATGATGTATTTTCATAAAGGGTTGTAAAAAAAGAATATTATAAACCATATAACGTGGTTATTAAAAGAGAGTAGTTTCACATAAAAAATTAGGCAATTTTTTATGCATCAACCAAATATGAAGATTATCATTTTCTGAGTAGTTGCTTGATGAATGGACCCAATTCGATCGCATTTATTTCCATCAATCTCAGGCTCGGCATAATAGGTGTGATTCCAAACAGACTTTTTTCTGATTAAAGTGCCATCAGATCACAGTGATATCATGAGTTTTTTCTGGTAGAAAAGAATTATCCATAGAAAAGGTAAAAGTGTATAGATACACGAAAGTAGTTTTTGGTATATCTACTAGCCTGTTTTTACTACCAGCTACATTAACACACGTACATTTGCAAAGAACACCCCAAAACATGAGAAATCGCTCTGAAATTATGAAACTCTTACTAGAGGGTGACCCAGAGTTGCGTGCAAGTTCCATAACTTTTTTATATAAAAGCTATCTACTTGATTCTTCAAACTATAAGTCCGCATTCTGAATAAATCTGTATTCATATTTGTACAATATGTCCCGAAGTAAAATACACAACTTAGTGAATTTTTTAAAACTTTATTACATTTCTGAATTCACCACTGAATTGTCGATATAACGCACCCATGTTTCTAAGATTGAGATTTATGTGTCAAAATAGCATCGTGCTGAGACCCACCGAAAAATTCAAAACTTCAGAACCATTCAAGATAAGTTAACCAACTTTTTTCTTAGGCTTTCTAGTCGTTGAATCAATCCTTCGTGTTCATCCAATCTCATAAATGACGGCCTCTTTGTCTCTCCGATAAAGGAATCTCCGCATTCACAGGGATACGAAGGCGTAGAAGGGCCAACAACAAAATATTTTTCAAAAACATTTGGAATTGCCACTTTGAACTGACAATTGTCACTTTGAAGTGACAATTGTCACTTTGAACTGACAATTGTCACTTCGAAGTGACAATTGTCACTTCGAAGTGACAATTGTCACTTCGAAGTGACAATTGTCACTTGAAAAACATCTGGAATTGCCATTTCAAAGTGACAATTGTCACTTTGAAGTGACAATTGTCACTTAAGTGACAATTGTCACTTCAAAGTGACAATTGTCAGTTCGAAGTGACAATTGTCACTTCGAAGTGACAATTGTCACTTCTAACTGACAATTGTCACTTCGAAGTGACAATTGTCATGAAAACATCTGGAATTGCCATTTCAAAGTGACAATTGTCACTTTGAAGTGACAATTGTCACTTTGAAGTGACAATTGTCAGTTAGAAGTGACAATTGTCACTTCGAAGTGACAATTGTCACTTGAAAAACATCTGGAATTGCCATTTCGAAGTGACAATTGTCAGTTAGAAGTGACAATTGTCACTTCGAAGTGACAATTGTCACTTCGAACAAAGTGACAATTGTCAGTTAAAAGTGGCAATTCCAAATGATTTTGAAAAATATTTTGTTGTTGGCCCTTCTACGCCTTCGTACAGGGAACTTCATAAATGATGTTCTTACTAATTTCCGTCCTTTTTTTCAGGTTTGGTCTTAGTGATGGAACTCCGTAAAGTACTGCTGGATTGAAAGCAGTTTTGATGTTGAACATGTCTCCGATCCTACTGATCTTCTCGGATGTACGGAAGGTAGATCACTGGGCTTTCTTGTGGCTCTTCGGATGTCTTTGTTCTCTCGAATCAATTGAATACTTCTCCTAGGAGTTTCTGGGTGTATACATTTCGGTGAAGGTCCTCTCTGATGTAGTTCAATTCGGCATCTAGTGACTCCTCGTTGTTGCAAATGTGCATCGCTCTTTCCACCAGTGTTATTACGATCCCTCTCTGTGTCGAACTCAGATGGCAGGAGCTGTAGTTGGGATACCGTCCCGAATGTGTCTTATCTCTATTCCATTTCCGTCGTGAATTTGATCGAATCCTTAATGCTGTTGATGCTTGAGAAGGAACTTCGGGTATTTTCATCTAATTTGTAAGGGTATTTTCCGCCTTGGACCTTTTTTTGGCTTTTCAAACTCTAAAATTGCCTCGGGCGCCACCTTTATCTTTATAGTAGAAAAGGGCCGCTTTCGCTCCAGGCAGTCTCAGTGAAGAAAAATAAACACTCCAGGGGTCAGTATAGTATTGACAAAACGGGGCCAGAAGGGCAGGCTTCAATTGCCCTTAGCTGAATTTCGAACCTGGGTGCTGACTGCACAATCAGCTGTTAAACTCAAAGCTCTGAATCAAGTAAAAATAAAAAGGTTAGTTCCAAGTCAACCATAACAATTTATTGTCTATCTACTATGTATAGTGCAGCTGTCGGCAGCCTTCAGGACTATAATAGCAAGGCAAGATATACTGTAGAAGTGGAAAGGGGTGTCAAGCGTACTAATGCGGTAATAGCAAGTTACTGAAAGCTCATGCGGGAAAAGATTAACTGTAGTATAAAAGCTCAAAATCATATCAACATTAAAGCAAAGCGAGTCTCTATTGGTAAGTTTACGAACGGCCATACATATGAGAGGAGTAAGCAGTTTGGCGTCGTGCGTGTGTGAGGGCCCTTAGTGTTTCCTGGTATTCCCTGAATACGGTTAATTTTCTATCGACAGTCTTCCTAATGCCTATTCTACGCGGCTGGCGAGGACCTAATAGTGCCTCATATAATAAAAGTGTCATCCACGTACTTCAATGACAATTTTGGTTATATTCCGCTTGCGTATAGCTAATTCCTTTAACCGCCAATTCCACATGACGGGGAAAAAATATTGTCACAAAGGGCTAGTTTCAAAATGGGGTAAAGCTTATGAGAATCATAGAAAAAATTAAAATAAAACTGGTGTCAAAGGCATGGTTTGACAAAAAAAAACATATTTAAGCCTTTTTGCGGTATTGCTTTCAAGGCTGATGAGAATCATGGGAAAAATATTAAAAAATAACTTGCCACAAAAGGGTGGTTTTCAGAAGGGGTGGTACGAAATAAAATCGAGCATTTTTTCGCGAAATTGATTCTAAGACTGAATCTTAAATGAAGGATCCAAATACGTCCTACATTTGAAATGCACTACCTACCTTCGAAATAAAAGGTCCATGCACTTCCTACGTTTGGAAAAAGTAGAGAGTACACTTCTTCAAATGTATTAAAAAAAGTGCTACCTCAAATCAATGAACATTTTCTGACACCCAAGGGGAGGGGGGAACAGAACAGTAATTTACATAACAAGTCGGAAAATAGTGTTTTCTGGGAGAGTAGATGTCTGAGAGTCCAAAGAAACAGTTTTTAGCGTGTTGCGTACACTATTTTTTCGGCAACCGTGAGAAATAAATCAATAAAGCACATTTCTCCATAATATTGGAATTTGAACAATTACTAATGATGGGGGGAATCAATTTATTTGAGATGTTTGGTATATTTGAATGTTTGCTGGAGTCAGAACATAAAGGTGAAGTATCCGATTCATGTTGATTGTTTTCATTTGATAATTTTTCAATGGTCTTGGCAATTTTAATTTTGTTTTTAAGTGATCTGTGTATATATTCTTCAGCGACATTGGTAGACTTCCAGCCACTGCATCTTTTTTAATTTGTAATATTACTACCATTATCAGCAAATAACTTAAACGTTCGACGAAGGCAATGGCCTGTGTAATTTTTAGAATTAGGTAGCTTTAAAAACTCCAATCCTAGTTCTAAATTTCCAAAACTGTAGACACCAACAGGCTGAATTGAACATTTTCCCTTTTTTCCTTAATTTACAAATAATCTGTTGTGTGGAATATGGGGAGACCATAAAGATAAACATTGCTTAAACAATGCCAATGATTTGTCGTTTATATGATCAATTGTCATTTTTGTTAGTTCTTGGCTCACCCATTAATTACCTGAAAGTGAAATCAAACTAAGTTGATATTTTTTTCCTACAATCGTGATTTTTTGTTAAAATTTCCTTTAGCATTAGGCAAGTTTAATTGTCTGCTTCCCTAATAAATTTGTTGGTCTGTTCGCTACTGAAGACTTCTGATTTCATTACTTCACAATCAATCAATCCTTTCAAGAAATACAATGTCAAATTGGTAAGTCATTATTTCGTTGCTATGATAATGATCAACTGCATTCTTCTAAGTGTACCTACCTAGATTTTCATACGGTTATTTGGATATTAAGTACAATGACAACGATGTAATTCTTTCTGGCTTAGTCCAGGAAATACGTACTTCCGGATTCGGACAGAAAAGTTATACTTTCTCAAATCGTCCGGGAAGTGGTTACTTTGCGGACGGTCGCCGAAAAATGAGTTTCATGTGGTGCTGGCAAAGATTGAGGATCCCCATATCAGTCAAAGAGCAGTGAGCTAAATAATATAAATAAGTTGATTTTCTATGGGTTGAACCTTAGAAAAAAAGGTTTCATGCATATCACATTCAATTATACTAAGATGTGTTGATTATTTTCAAAATTATCTGCAGTTTTATAAATGGATAAGAATACAAGATGATGCTAAAGTCCTCAATAATGTTTTTTCACAGATGAGGCAACTTTTCATAAAAACGACTTTCTGAATAGGCACAATATCCGTTATTATGCTACAGAAAATCATCCCACTTGAATACAGTCTGAAGAGGCCTAATTCATATCAAACAGTTTCAATGAATTGGAAGTAATAGCCTCCTAGATCCCCAGATTTTCATCAAACTTTATCTAGACAGTTAGGAGGAATGGCCCTAGTAAATAATGGCCTGCTACATCACTAGATCCGGTATTTTTTCTGGGGAAAATATTGAAAAAACCTTGTCATAAAGGGGTGGTATTAAGAAGGGGTGGTTCAACAATAAAATTTAAGATTAAAGCCTTATTTTTGCTGAATTTTTTTCAAAGCTCACGAGAGTCATAGGAAAATTTGTCGCAAAGGGGTTGGTTCTAAAAGTGGTAACTTTCGTAATAAGGGTAACTCAGACAGTCACATTCTAGCATAAAAGTCGATTTTTTTAACAAAATAATGGGGTGTTAATTCATTGTGGGTTAAAATATGTTTCATGTGTTTTTGATACACTCTTGCAGAGGCTCACAATTAATCAAATATTCAAAAAAGTGCAAGTATGAGCAGGCAAATTTTTTATATGTTTCTATATAGACTTCAGGCTATCCATTACATATTTTTTCAGAGCGATGAGTCGTGGGGCATTTTTTGTAAGTCTAACGGAAAGTTTAACTGTATTCATTCTAATAACTATATAAATAATCGACTAATTCACCTAATCAATCGTAAAATAAAAACTACATATCTTGATTGACTTTTCACCTGAGTTTCACAGAAATTATTCACAAGATGTTCTTTCTGCTAATCGAACTCGGAAGAAAAAGTACACATATGACACTGAGAAACGTACACGATAACCTTGAGGGACTGAAAAGCGAAAATGTTTCGCAATAGTTACCCGCAATTCTGAGGAAAGTTTATCTGGCCTTTTATTGACCCCCTCACAAAGTTGGGAGCGCATACGAAAACTTTACCTACATTCGAATTAGTTTCGCTTTTTCGTTATTTTGGGACCACCGTTGACAATAATTGGGGAAAGAGAGTCCGTCGTCTTGAGATAAGAATCGGTCCTTTTCTTGGAAATATGAGTTGTGTAGGCAGCACTGCGGTAATTCCAATATCTCTAATATGGAAAGGTCAGTCCTTCTTTTATACCAATTCTTCTCTCGAAGAGGATAACCACTATCCTCTTCGAGAGGAGAATTGGTATGAAAGAAAGTTCAAAGACGCCTCCTACATCGAAGCCAATAACGCTTTTCAAGTCAAGCAAGCGTTGAGATCAAGAACGTGTGGAAACCGATCATTGCTCTTTCTGACGAAATATAGGGGCGCGAAAATTCAGGCACCACCACACCGCGCGAAATCACATGCATCACTGCACATGGCGGAATCACACACACCACTGCACCGACAGACATATAAATAGGTAAGTAGCACCTAAGCTTGTCAGTATTCACCTGAAGACAAGCAATCGAAACGTCGTGAAAAACTTTCAAATCCATCAAGACGATGGACGTCCGAAACGAATGTAATTAAGTTACCACATCGTCTACAACCTTCTAACAATCATTTTAGTTCATTCCAATGTAAGCATGTTCTCAACTGATTACGTTTGTACAAATATCAATAATAATTTTGATTCGACCCAATTATGGCGCTGGAAAACATATCTTCGTGATATTTCAGAAATGAGCACATTCAAGAAATTATACTGGAATGTATATAAATTCGCAAAGGTTATGAAATTATAAAACTGAAAACGAAAGTTTTACGGTTGGCACAATGTCCTGGAGTGACCCAGAAAAATATATAATGTTTCAACATAATTTTGAAATAACTGCTTGGAGTCAGGTCAAAGACTGCAATACACTTTTTTAATTATGAGGTAAATCAGGAGTTTCATGCAATTTTCCCGAAATAGATTTCAGTTATGAGGCAACAAACCATTTAAATTTCTTCCCAGATTTCCTGGAAGGTGTGAAAAATTGTAATTCATAGTTCTGCGAGTTACATAATCCACAACCAAGAAAATATGATTAGTTCTTTTCTCTATTTTAAGATTCTATTATTTTCGTTGTATTATAAGATGAACATAAATTCATCCCCATTTATGAACATTGAACATATCTACTACTGATATATCAAATAATTATTTCACTTAAGAGTTAACACTACGAAAATTTGGCGTTATCTGTAATCAAAGGAAGTAAGCGTAATGATGAAATTATTTCAATGAAAATCCAGAGACAAATTATTTGAATTGGATCAACAGCTATGAATTCAATCATCAATTGAGATCAAAGTAACTCTTTCTTATACTATTTGAAGATTATCGAAAGTGTGAGAGAGTTTAAAATACATACAGGAAAAAATTGTTTTAGGTATCTTGATTTTTTTTTACAATTTTCAATAATACTTCAATGATCAAATTATGTTATGAACTTCATGAACTTTGTGTTTAGCAAAATATTTACATAATTGTTAACATATTTTTTTTATACCGTTCAACGTTTAAAGCTGTATTTTCCAAAAAAGAATCCAACAACTTTTATAGGAATGCCTTTTTTACCGGACTCCGGCGAAGCAAAAAGGAGGGTTATGATTTTGACCGGTATGTACAGTGCTTCTCAAAAGTCCGCTCCCCCCCTCTTATTTTTGGAACGATTATACATAAACAAGTGAAATTTGGAAACGGAATATTATATGTTGTAAACTTCCCTACTAGTGATTATAGATGACGAAATTGTCAAAGATGACGTCACAAGGCCATTGTGACCAATAATTTTAAATGGAACCCTACGGCAAGCGACACCTCTTTCAGAAGGTATCGAAAAAACCTATTCAATGATACTAATTTTGTTTGTGTTTATGGCAGTTTTAATGGCTCATTAGTAAACATTGAAATTTAAATTCCATTCAGTATGATATTAATTACAGATTTAAGAATCAGTATCTTCTCAGAGGAATGGCTCGAAGTGACCTCCATTTACTTCCTAACAATGGAATATCCTATTTTCAAACTATTCTCGTACTTTTGCAAATGTGTCTGCGGAAACAGCCTCACATTCTGCAACAATACGTTGTTTTAAAACGTCAATATTGTCAGGTTCAGTCGCGTCAACCTTCGATTCAAGGTACCCCCACAGCAAAAAAAGGTGTGAGGTCCGGTGATCGAGCCGACCATTCCGTTGAACCTCGTCGTCCAATCCATCTACCACGATACTCCTCATCCAAATACCGTCTTACTGCACCGTAAGAGTGTGGAGGAGCACCATCCTGTTGGGATGTTATTTCCAAATTGCCGAATTCATCTGGATTATCTTAAAAAATTTCAAGGATTAACGGTTCTATTGCGTTTTGCAACAGCTCCAGATAAACCTCATCATTTGAATAAGTATTCAAAAAAAGAGGCCCAACGATGTGGTTTCCCAGGATACCTGCCCAAACATTCACCTTCTGGGGAAATTGGGTATGTGTTTCACGAAACAGGTGAGGATTTGCGTCACTCCAATACCTCACATTCTGTGTATTTACATTTCCATTTAAATAAAAAGTACTTTCGTCACTAAAACAAATTGTTTTGACATAGTCTGGCTGTTGGTTAATTTTAGTTTCCATATTTTCACAAAATTCTAGTCTTCGGTCTGGGTCGTTGTCTGAGAGTTGATGAACCATTTTTAATTTGTATGGATGAAATTTGTTTTTTTAACACCCTGTGTACTGTACTTCGACTGACTCCACAGGTAGATGCAACGTGAGTTGTTGAAGAAGTAGAATTAACTTTTACTTCTGCCAGTATATCAATTTTTTTCTCATCAGAAATTTGTGGTCTGCCAGATCGTTTCACATCATTAATACTACCCGTTGTTTCAAACTTACGAAGAAGCTCCCTTAAATGAATCCTCGAAACGGGGCGATCGGGAAAACTCTCATTAAAAATGCGTTCTGCTGCATGAATATTTTGTCCAGTTTCACCAAGAATTAGTATCGCTGCTACTTTATCACCTAAAGCACGTACCATTTCCCTTTTTGAAGCACTCAAACGTTTGGCTCACAACAGTTTAACAAATTATTAAAATGTATAGAAATATTAAAAGTACCAAAAGCTGCTAAAACAGTTAAACGTTCGATCAACAATACACAAATTATTAAATGTACAAAAACTTGGACAATTACAAAAACGTCGAATTAGGGAGACTAACAAAAACGTCAGCTTATTTGACAACTATCCAGAGGCGGAGCTTGAATTTGGAATTTTAGTATTAACGGATTTAATTCATCACAGCTTTGCGTTTTTTGAAAGCGAGTTGCCAAAACTGCCATAAACACAAACAAAACTAGTATCATTGAATAGGTTTTTTCCATACCTTTTAAAAGAGGTGTCGTTTGCCGTAGGGTTCCATTTAAAATTATTGGTCACAATGGCCTTGTGACGTCATCTTTGACGATTTCGTTATCTATCATCACTAGTAGGGAAGTTCACAACCTTTGATATTCAGTTTCCGAATTTCACTTGTTTATTTATGTATAATCGTTCCAAAAATAAGAGGGGGGGGGACTTTTGAGAAGCACTGTATGTATTTATGTATGTACATCTGTTCCCTCATAACTTATCATAATTTGACCAATGAGTTACCGTTGGAAGCGTCTTGATCGCCCGCTGGTTATAAACAATAAGACGTCAGTTTAAATTGAATATGGCGCCCGCCAGAGGACGTAAAGTCATGAACTAAAAAAATATCTAATGATGCCGTGTTGGGTATCATATGAAAGGGCTTAATTAGCACATTTCAAAATATATATATTGTTAGATGTTGCTCGCGGCTTTGCTTGCATGCATAATTGGGAATAATTTCTAAAATCACGCCTCAGATGTGAGCCAAATTTATTTTATCTTCAAACCAACCCAAAATACATATATAATGAATATGGACTATGGTACACGTGTTAAAATTATATAAAAAAACAGAACTTGCAATTATAATGACATGAGCTCGGAGTACATCCACCCGGTATATTACCTAGGTACATGTAAAACAATAAAACCCAAAAAAAAAGGAAAGCGGCTCTGCAAATACTTTATCACGATATTATAACACCAAAATAATTTGAATAAAAAGTAAGTTCAAACCCGACTACTGAAAAATCACGCTCTAAAAATTATGAAACGAGAGAATATTCTCATCTAAAATTGTTATCTACAAACTTGTCAATATTTATCATCTATTAAATAAACAACTTACACGTAATATATTTTAATGCATTTAATACATATTCACAGAGGATAGCCGTGGTCATATGCCACCTACCCTAACAAAACAATACATTCTGAGAGTAGTAAGCGATCATAAGGTTAAGGGCAAAGTGGCATATGGCCACGGCTATCCTATGAACATCACTATGTATATGTATTTAATACATTAAAATATATTAAGTTTAAGTTGTTTATCTAATAGACGATAAATATTGAACAGTTTGTATATAACAATTTCAGATGAGAATATTTTCTTGTTTCATATTTTTTTGTTTCTGAACATATTTTCATGTAATAATGTGATGTCGCAGAAGTTTGACTATCTCCTCCCCCTGCCACACTCTGTTTATTCCCTTCTCATTATTTATGGATGAACCCTTGTAATTTTCAGATCTTAGAGTTTTTTCTAGTTCTCAAACTGTCACATAATATGGTGATGTGAAAAGCTACAAATTTCCACGAATCCAACTCACTCTCCATATAAATACAATTTCACCAAAGATGTAAATATTTTCAACAGGCAGGCAGCTGTGGATACGTAGTTCAATTTTGAGTTCAGGTAGAGCTCATTCGTTTCTGAATAGCGCAACGCTTATATGCGCACTAGGCTAAGTGGATTGTCTTACGGTATCGAAAGAGATTATTATCCGCTTATAATCACGTTGTACAGAGGCGAAACGAATAAAGAACTTTCATTAACGTTTATGACATTCCATCATGATGTAGAAATTTTCTTCAATGTCTGTTTCATTTCCTCTCCAGTTTGATGAACTGAATAACATTTTTACACTATTTTCCGCAGCCGTAACTTTTGCTTCTTCCATAAAACGGATTATCGTCTCCTTCGATAGTGTAATGAAGACCACCTAGTGCGCATATAAGCATTTCGCTATTCAGAAAGGAATGAGCTCGACCTCAACTCAAAATTGAACTACGAAATATTTACATCTTTGGGATAGGAGCATACCCAACAACCTACATCACTTCAACTCGACAATTCTCATCAACGCACCGCCACAATAAAGAGTTCAGAAACAAAATGTCCCGAAAGCATAAACAAAAACAGAAAAAGGAAACTCTCATGTTAAAGAATGCATTCAATGCTGCCAAGGTATGTACCATTTGGTTATATTAACTTTCTGCACCATTTGGTTATTTTTAACTTCTCAAATAATATAATGAAAAAAAATAAAAAATATTACATAAAACATTATGATGATAAAACTTCCTAATACTATTATAACTAACTTTTCAGGATATGTAAAAATTAAATGAAGCCTGAAGCAGTCCCCGGTCAGGGACGAAACGTTGCCATAAATGATTTGAAATATTAGATATATCCTACCCAGAATCCAATAACCTAAGAAAGCTCCTCCATATATATATATATATATATATATATATATATATATATATATATATATATATATATATATATATATATATATATATATATGGTCTAATACCTGAAATAAATGATAAGATATCAATTCTTTTGCAATTGTATACGATGTTTATTTTTTACAGTATCGACAATCTTTATCGAGAAAAGTTAATCCTAATTGAAAACAATGGTCAGATATCCAATATTATCCATTTTCCATGAAAAAACGATCGAAAATGAACAAAATCTGTTTTTTCATGGTAGATGGATAATATTGGATACCTGACCGTAGTTTTCAATTGGGATCAACTTTTCTCAATAAAGATTGTCGATATTGTGAAAAATAAAGGTACTTTACTCCCGAGCAAAATTTAAGTTTTTTGACAAACCTCGTATACAAATGCAAAAAATGTATATCTGATCATTTCATTTTGGGTTTTAGGCATGCAGAACTTTTTATCTGGAATACCTTCTTTTCGTAAAACAAATAATAAAAAAGTTTTCCATATGGTGCCGACTTAATTGTATATATATATATACAGAGTGGTCACTTTTTTAATGGGATTGTATTGGTAACTTTTAAACCATAAGAGTTAGAAGGTCGGTCAAATGGAGAAAAAGTTGCATTCATAGAAGCATTGTCAAGCAGTTCAAACAAATCGAGATTATCAGGGCCGGTTATTGAGAAATCATAAGAAAAGTAAATTCTGTCATTTTGATTTTTCTTTTTTTCCCACCTTATTTCGGATATTATCAAAAAAAAGCCACGAGAGTTTTTTATTCGACAGTGAATTATCCTCAATTTGACATAATCAGATTTCGTATCCAACGTTTCGTACGCTCTACCTCATTTTTTTCAATACGGACCTGCATATTTTATGACACTTTTCGAAATAACTTTTAACGCTGAATTCAACGTTATATCATATAATGTCATTCAAAGTTGATTTTCAGGTGATTTTGACCCTTATCCAAATTTCTTTGGGTCGGATCTGTATCACATTTAGGTACCTTTAGTTTAATTAACAACATGCAATACATTTCGATAAGAAAATCAACTTACTCATCTTCAACTGAATGGAACGTAACAGAATCAAAGAAAGAAACAAGTAATAATTATTTACAAATTTCAAGAGGTGAAAAACCTAATTCATAATAATTAAACGAAACTATCATTTAATGAAAGAAAAATCAAATGACTATTCGAAAGTAAATTAATGAAGTAAGTGTTCGAAATGTCCACCATTTTGTAAAATGCACTTTGCGGTTCTGGAACCCATACTTCTTATACATTTGCTTATTTCGTCTCCTTGAATACCTTCCAACACATTCTCAATCTTCTCGCGAAAAATCTCTATTGTCGGGTTCGTAGTACCATAAATTTTATTTTTGAGATATCTCCACAAATAAAAATCCAGTGGATTCAAATCCGGAGATCAGGCAGGCCATGCTACTGGACCTCTTGTTCCAATCCATGAATCGGGAAAAGTTCGATTCAGATAGTCTGTGACTATTCTTGAGTTGTGTGGACCACATCCGTCTTGTTGGAACCATGGACTATTACGCCGATACCGTATAGGAAGATCATCCAACATTTCTTCTATAATTTCTACATATTTTGCTCCGGTTAGGTTGCCGTCAATAAAATAGGTTCCCAGTAATTTATTATTCAACAAATCGCACCAAATGTTCAAAGAAAAACGATATTGATGTCTAACTTCATGAATTAAGTGAGGATTTTCTGTGGCATAAAAATGTTTGTTCCTTCGATTGAACATGCCAGAATTTGTGAATGTCGTTTTGTCTCCCCAAATAATATTGTGCGCAAAATTGTTGTTATTCCGCACCTTTCGTTGAAACCAATAACAGAATTGCAACCTTCTCTCAGGATCATTGCGATATAGTTTTTGCACGGCTTGGTATTTATAGTCATGGTATCCGTGTCTCTTGAGTATTTTATTAACAGCACTTTTTGATAAATTGCATTCACTGGCCATAGTTCTCGATCCTATTCCTGGATTCATTGGAATTTGGGCCAGAACATTGATGTCATTGATAGGCCCGTTTCGTCGTACATAAGGACCTCTAGGTTTGATGAATGAATTATGTGCAAGTAACGTTGTAGATAAACGTCGAAACATTTTAATATTTGGTGTTGTTCTTTCAGGATATAATTCACCATACCTTTGTTGTGCTTTGAACGAATTTCTATCTAGTTTTATGTACACTTCGTACATATCTCTCTTCTCTTCATTTGTGTATCTTACAATATCGAATAAGTTGAATTGAAATTACTCAGAAAAGTATTTAATGACAAGGTCTTGCGACACAATAATAAACGAATTGACAAATAATATGACATTTCTTGTTATGTTCTTTTTTATCCACGGCCTACTACTTGAAAATAATACATTCAATAAACCTATAGTTGTGTTTATGTAAGAAAAAACAAGTCTTTCAACGATATCAATGTTCTGACCCGAAATCAATTGAACCCAGAAAAAAAATCGAGAACTGTGGCCAGTGAATGCAATTTATCAAAAACTGCTGGTAATAAAATAGTCAAGAGAAGCGAATACAATGATTTTAAATTTGAATACTAAGCCTTGCAAAAATTATATCGTAATGATCTCAAAATGAAGTTCGATTCTGTAATTTGTTTCAACGGAACAAATGACAAATCCAACAATAATGATTCCTCGCGAGAAGATTGAGAATGTATTGGAAGGTATTCAAGGAGACGAAATAAGCAAATGTATAAGAAGTATGGGTTCCAGAACCGCAAAGTGCATTTTACAAAATGGTGGACATTTCGAACACTTACTTCATTAATGTTCATCATTTACTTTCGAATAATCATTTGATTTTTCTTCCATCAAATGATAGTTTCGTTTAATTATTATGAATTAGGTTTTTCGCCTCTTGAAATTTGTAAATAATTATTACTTGTTTCTTGCTTTGATTCTGTTATGTTCCATTCAGTTGAAGATGAGTAAGTTGATTTTCTTATCGAAATGTATTGCATGTTGTTAATTAAACTAAAGGTACCTAAATGTAATACAGATCCGACCCAAAGAAATTTGGATAAGGGTCAAAATCACCTGAAAATCAAACTTTGAATGACATTGTATATATATCTTTGAATTAGCGTTAAAAGTTATTCAAAAGTGTAAAAGGAAAAAAAACGAAACGTTGGATACGAAATCTGACTATGTCAAATTGAGGACAATTTACTGTCAAATTAAAAATTCCCGTGACATTTTTTGATAATATTCGAAATAAAGTGGGAAAAAAAGAAAAATCAAAATGACAGAATTTACTTTTCTTATGATATCTCAATAACCGGCCCTGATAATCTCGATTTGTTTGAACTGCTTGACAATGCTTCTATAATGCACTTTTTTCTCCATTTGGCCGACCTTCTAACTCTTATGGTTTAAAAGTTACCAATACAATCCCATTAAAAAAGTATTTATATATATATATATATATATATATATATATATATATATGAGCAGCAACGAAAAAGTAATTTCTTTAAGGTTTATCCAAGCTTTCGGAAATGTTCATTTCCATCATCAGGGAGACTACAATAGATGAAAAAAACCAATAGTAATACATATTCAGGTTCGAAACATTATGCAACTTACAACTTTGTTGAGGTTGGTTTCAACGATGTTAAACATATTCATCTAACATAGTGATACAAAAGAAAAAAACGTAGATCAAGGAATAAAACTAAGTTCAAAGTTACTACAACCACATTAACGTTGTTTAAAATTATATAAATATAAATGTGTACTCTGTGGTGTGACAAGTGGAACTGACAGGTGAGGAATGAATATCGCAATTATATTTGAGCCAACGACACCTGACGGGTGTCACTTGGAAATAGTCACAGTGGTGCCAACTGTTAGATTAGTACCAACTGATGTTACGAGGTAGCGGTAATGTTGAAAAGAACTATTATTTTATGTTACATTGTTGTCAATTTTGATTGATATCTAAAGACAATAAATGAGAGTAGATCTCACTCAAATAGTTATTATCTGTTTTTTTTTTTGTTTAAACAATTGTTTTCTTGGGAAATGAAAGCCCTTTCTAAGAATGTCCTCTTAGATGTATGTGACTCTGTCGATAGCTAGCACTTTCACTGAATCGTAATTCATCTGATGGTCAAATTCATCCACATGTTCTGCCAGAGCACATCTTTCAGTATGCAATCTGCAGTCACTTTTATGAGAAATTATTCTGTTCAATAATGATCTTTGCGTTTGATCAATATATTATTTATATATACGCGTCGACTAGATAACTCCCTCCATTTTTTTCGTCGGTTAATAAAACATACTTGAAACATATTTCGTAAAAACTCAAAAACCAAACAGTTCTGCTGCATTTTTCAAAAAAATAGGTATACTTCAACAGATTCCCGAAAAACAAAAACAACCGGAAATGATTTATTTTTCCAGACACATCAGCTGGCTTGGACCAGGCATCCTACTGGGGATATGTTTGAGTATATTCAATTTAACATCTCCCATAGAACTCACACAGTATTCGTGAGTTCGATTTTCCTTTGTGAACACCAAAGCAATTGTCCCCTAGCATATCGTTACAAAAACAACAATAGTGTAAATAATGTACCTGTAAACGATTCCTTTGTTGTGGAGAAATTTCAGGCCCGAAACGATCTCAGCTCCGTAAAATCTGGCTTGATGTTCCGGAAACCGGCCCGACGCCTGGATGTGAAACATTAAATCTCCCCCGTTCAGGTACTCCATAACAAAAAACAGATGCGACTGAAACAAATAATTCATTTGGCATTATGTTTTCTGGCGAATCCCCAAAGATAAATCGGCGGTAAAGTGGAATTTATGTCACTAGAGACAAAAGAGATTCGATTTACCTGAAAGGATTACATTACCAAGTAGGTATTAATATAACGAGTGGGTGAAAGGAGACGCTTTACTCACGTATTGCACCATTTCTCAAACAACTGTTGACGGAAGAACACAATCGTTTTTTGTAATACTTATTACTCAACTCAGTTGTATTAACAATTCAACAATATGAGAAACGTCAATCATAATACTTTCATAAAAATCTCTTTCAAATTTCGAAAACAATGTTAAAACCCTAAAAAAAAAACAAATACAAGTTCAATTATGCAGGAAGCTGATAATGAGAATATAAACATCGAACTGGTAAATTCACCGATATTATAGAACATGATTCAAACCCAGAGATGGGGAGAAACAAAAGTTCCTGCCTAACTCTTCGTGTGTAATAAAAATGGATTCCTCTCTACAGTGCTTCTCGAAAGTCCACTCCCCCCCTGAACATTAAAGGTTGTAAACTTCCCTACTAGTGATGATAGATGACGAAATCGTCAAGGATGACGTCACAAGGCCATTGTGACCAATAATTTTAAATGGAACCCTACGGCAAACGACACATCTTTTGAAAGGTATAAAAAAACCTATTCAATGATACTAATTTTGTTTGTGTTTATGGCAGTTTTAATGGCTCATTAGTAAACATTAAAATTTAAATTCCATTCACCTACCTACTCAAAGAAATTGCTCGAAGTGACCTCCATTTACTTCCTGATAGTGAAATATCCTATTTTTAAACTCTTCTCGTACTTTTGCAAATGTGTCTGTGGAAACAGCCTCCCATTCTGCAAAAATACGTTGTTTTAAAACGTCAATATTGTCAGGTTCAGTGGCGTAAACCTTCGATTTGAGGTACCCCCACAGAAAAAAATCCAAAGGTGTGAGGTCCGGTGATCGAGCTGGCCATTCCGTTGAACCTCGTCGTCCAATCCATCAACCACGATACTGCTCATCCAAATACCGTCTTACTGCACCGTGATAGTGTGGAGGAGCACCATCCTGTTGGAATATTATTTCCAAATTGCCGAATTCATCTGGATTATCTTCCGAAATTTCAAGGATTAACGGTTCTATTGCGTTGTGCAACAGCTCCAGATAAACCTCACCACTTAAATTAGTATTTGAAAAAAGAGGCCCAACGATGTGGTTTCTTAGGATACCTGCCCAAACATTCACCTTCTGGGGAAATTGGGTATGTGTTTCACGAAACAGGTGAGGATTTGCGTAACCCCAATACCTCACATTCTGTGTATTAACATTTCCATTTAGATAGAAAGTACTTTCGTCACTAAAACAAATTGTTTTGACAAAGTCTGGCTGTTGGTTAATTTTAGTTTCCATATTTTCACAAAATTCTAGTCTTCGGTCTGGGTCGTTGTCTGAGAGTTGATGAACCATTCTGAATTTGTATGGATGAAATTTGTTTTTTTTCAACACCCTATGTACTGTACTTCAACTGACTTCACAGGTAGATGCAACGTGAGTTGTTGAAGAAGTAGGATTAACTATTACTTCTGCCAGTATATACATTTTTTTCTCATCAGAAATGTGTGGTCTGCCAGATCCTTTCGCATCATTAGTACTACCCGTTGTTTCAAACTTACGAAGAAGCTCCCTCAAATAAGTCCTCGAAACGGGGCGATCGGAAAACCTCTCATTAAAAATGCGTTCTGCTGCATGAATATTTTGTCCAGTTTCACCAAGAATTAGGATCGCTGCTACTTCATCACCTAAAGCACGTACCATTTCGCTTCTTGAATCACTTAAAAGTTCGGCTCACAACAGTTGAACAAATCATTAAAATGTACAAAAATATTAAAGTACCAATAGCTGCTGAAACAGTTGAACGTTCGATCAACAATACACAAATTATTAAATGTACAAAAACTTGGACAATTCCAAAAACATCGAATTAGGGAGACTAACAAAAACGTCAGCTTATTTGACAACTATCCAGAGGCGGAGCTTGAATTTGGAATTTTAGTATTAACTGATTCAATTCATCACAGCTTTGCGTTTTTTAAAAGCGAGTTGCTAAAACTGCCATAAACACAAACAAAATTAATATCATTGAATAGGTTTTTTCGATACCTTTTAAAAGAGGTGTCGCTTGCCGTAGGGTTCCATTTGAAATTATTGGTCACAATGGCCTTGTGACGTCATCTTTGACGATTTCGTCATCTATCATCTCTAGTAGGAAAGTTTACAACCTTTAATATTCAGTTTCCAAATTTCACTTGTTTATGTATAATCGTTCCAAAAATAACAGGGGGGGAGGGGACTTTCGAGAAGCACTGTATAATTCCACGATGAAAAGAAAAAATTAATTCAAATCATCTAAAACAGTTATTGATGTTATTGAAATACAGTCAGAAACCCTCAAAGATTATCGCAGTCATCAACATTTTCTAAGAGACAAAAATGCCTCACACCATACCTCTTTTTTTCCCAAAGAACGGAAATTGTATGACGTTATGAAAATTTCAGTTTGTCCCAATATTTTACAGGTTTAAGTGAATACACCATAGCTTTTAGACATCTTAGGTGTGCTTAAGCGGCCATCTTGGAAAATGCGTTTTGTCATATATCTCCTAAACGGTATGTCGTACGCGAAAAATACAGGAGATCTTTTTTTTTAATAATCAAATGTCCTTTCATTATATTCGAATAACTTTTGTTGTTTAATGAATATTTATGAGAGTTTTTGAGTCAAAGTTGAAACGCATGCTTTTTCTCGAACTCGAAAACAATCGATGATACGTGAAAAATAGGCGAATAAAAAGTTGTAGAGCGGAAAATTGTCTACAATTTTGTTACAAACTTTTTTTCTATCTACAATAGTTTTCGCACAGTAGATAGCTAAACGAAAATTCTTACTAACAATGAGACTGAGGTAAGGAACAAGAACAGTGGAAAGGTAAACGAGGAGCAGAGAGATAATTTCCGGAGGAATTTGTTATAAAATGAAATGGGGACCAGAAGAGTGTTGAAGATAGGCAAAGGTATTAAAGGGATGGGGAAATGAAATGGCGGCCCGAGCGCTTCCCCTAAGGCCCTTTACAGCTGCTACTATATGACATCACTACCCCCACAACGTCAATTTACCTGTTTTGTGCATTTGTCTCATTAAAATTTCGTTTTGCTATCTACTGTGCGAAAACTAGTGTAGATAGAAAAAAAAATCCGCTCAACAACTTTTAATATATATCTTTTTTTCACGTAGGATCAATTGTTTTTGAGTTATTCGCAGAAAAAGCATGCGTTCCAACGTTGACTCGAAAACTCGCATAAATATCGATTACACAGAAAAAAACAGAAATAATGAAAGAACATTTAATTATAAAAAAAAAGATATTGTGTATTTTTCGCGTTCGTTCGACAAACTGTTTAGGAGATATATGACAAAACGCGTTTTCCAAGATGGCCTCTGATGCACACCCCCCCCGTGCCGCGCCAACTCAGAGTTATACTCAGGATTAACCCCCCTATCACGAGGAAAAAAATCGTTACTGTAGCCTCATGTTTTATGGCGGCCATTTTTCTTCCCTGCCGACTGAACTAAGAGGACTGCCTTTATAGAATGAGTGTACTTCCGTCACTTGGACCCAACTTGAGGGGTTGATGAGTATTTGGTTGACCATCGTTTCGAAAATATCTCCATACGACATCCTGAATGAACTGATGGATCGGTCTCTTTGATGTTGAATGGAATAGATCAGTTTGACGAATGGATTTGGGGCATTTCCCATAAAGGAAATAACCGGGTGGTGATGTTTGGAGAACTAGCTGAAGTATTATTTCAGTGAAGTTTGTTGCTGAGAGTTAATTATAAATAAAAAAATAGTTGTTTTTAATAGTACTTTTCATTTTTTTATTATTTAAATGATATATTGAGATTTTTTTTCTTTATAGTTAGTTATTCAACCAATAAAGAATATTCTTATTTTTATGTAAATAATGTGATTGTTTATTTAGTTAACAGTTATTTATAAACAAACTTTGATTGGAATTATCTTTTTTTTGAATGGTACAAAAAATAACAATATTGTTGTATATTGTTATTTTTTGAAATTTTTTTGCCATTCTAAATGAATATAATTCCAATAAAAGTTTGTTTATAACTAATTGTTAGCTGAATAAACAATTAAATTATTAATGAAAAAAAAATCCCATTTGGTGTAGAATATCCAATTATGAATAAATTATTTAAATAATAAAAAAAAACTATAGTGAACAATATTTTTTTTTCTAAGAAAAAAACCTTTTTTTTTCAAATCATAATAAACTCTTAGCAACCTAATGCATTTTTTTTTAATATTCAACTAATCCATTTGTTCATAAATATTCTATAATTAGGTAGCGTAATTTTATTTATTAAAACGTGAAATGCCTTCGTCAAACATAAAACTGATATTTTTTTTTTGACAATATTTACTCGATTTCCCATATTTTGTTTACATCAGAAATTTATAATCAACTAAATAACCAACTATTGAACAATTACATAAGGGGATATTATTGGGTACACATGTAAAATGTGCTCCAGAAAGCAATAAAATTATGGAGTTATTCTGTAAACAATTATTCGGTTTCTAATAAAATTGGCGGTTCCAAAAAACCTACTTTATTTACATGAGCATTATCAAAATTCAAATGAAACATTATCTACAATTGTTCAGATGATACTTAAATTTCTTTGAATTACTGAATTCATATTTAATTGTATCAAAAATGTATATGCATTGCTTTCTCAAGAGGTGCTGTACTCCTGTCGTAACGCCGGAGCAGAGCCCTATTTTCAACGTTGAATTAAAATTATGAATAATTGAGATAGAGCTCCGGAATGTGGACTATTTCATGGGAAATTTCCTCTTCTTCAAGAAACTGTTTTTCAATTTCCTCTATCAGCAATAGTTTTTGAGTAGTTGCCAAAAAACTGAAGCCATTTTTTTTGTAAAAAAAATAGCAAATCTCGAATCAAAATGCACTTCTCGACTAAAATATAGGTAGAATAAAATTGATGTAGACAATGAAATGTACCATAATAAAAATGTAACCATAATGTAAAGCTACCAATAAAAACCCAAATGTTAGAAGGTTGTGGAAGATGTGGAAACTTGATGAAGAACTCAAATATACCAGGTGTCAACGAATCTTTTAGACAAGTCATAACTTCTAGAATATTAGGTGTATCAAAATGAGATTTGGTGAAGGTAAATGGTATGTGAAGAGGAGAGTTTTCGCATATTTTTCACTTGCCGGTCACTTTCATTTTCACCGGAAATGGCTCCGGTTTTGAATTTATAAATGGAACACCCCGTATATTGTAACATCTTTGGATTTCTGAGATAATTCTGGATCAGAATGTGACATTTTGAAAAGTTTTTACGCCTACTTCATTTTTTTAGAGTCACTTTTAATATTGCATGTAGGTGTCCATGATCGGACGTGAACTAATCTGAGGACCTCAGGTGATGTAAGAAAATTACAATCGCAAAGTTTCAGTGACTATTATGATAGATAGGAATAAAACAAGTTCGCAACATTACATTTTCGTGTCTAACTATTATTTTTCAAATGACGACCATTATTTGACCAAGCACTTTCCGAAAGAAGGATTTTTTGACGAATCTAACGATACTAATTTATTTTCGATTGGATTGAAAATAAGAACATAAATTAAATATTACTTAGGAAAATACTGGATAATAGTTTATTTACTTTTGTCAAGTGTGCCAGGGATAATAATTCATTTAATTTCACTGTAGTAAATTTTCAAAGTGCATTCCTCCTTGTTCAAGACACATTTCAGTTCGTTCAATTGTTTCTCTCAACACGTTTCGTAACATTGGAGGCGTTATACTTCTAAATGCCCGTAGAATTAATTCTCCTAAGATATCAAGAGTGGCTGGTGATGTTGCATAGTAAACCTGTTCTTTAACATATCGTCAAATAAAGAAGTCGAGCGCAGTGAGATCCGGTGAGCGGGCAGGCCACCGCACTGGACCATTGGTTGCAATAACTTGATTATTAAAATTCTCTATTAAGTTATTAAGAACTTCTCTGGTATTATGAGAGGATGCTCCATTTTGTTGAGAGTAAATTCGCCGGAAAAGTGCTGAAGTTTAGATTATTAAGAGAATCCTCGATTTCATTTTGAAAAAACCTAAGTACCTAACCCCTGTTAACTGACCTTGAAACAATATTGGCCCAATTATTCTGTTTCCAACGATACCAGCCCAGACATAGACGCCAAACCTTTCATGAATATCGCCCTATCTCATTGCATGTTAATTTTGTTGGGCCCAGTACCGAGTATTTTGCTCATTGAACATACCAGTATTTGTAAATCGTGATTCGTCGGAAAATAGAATGAAGTTGATAGAATTTGAGTTAACTCTATGATTTTGAAGCAGCCAATCACAAAACACTATCCGTCATGATACAAATGTTGATGTAACTGATATTCAAAAGCTCGATATCCGTGCTTTTTCAGTATTTTTCTTGCTGATTCGTGACTTATCTGCATTTCTGGACTAATTTCTTCCAAAGAAACCGTTTTATCAAGTTCAACCATAGCAAGAACGTTAATCTCAGTCTCTTCATTTATGATAAACCTCTGTACCGTCTCTTGATTTCCTTCTTGCCAAAAACGATTCTCAACATACGGAATATACCGATGGGCTGGATGTTGCCGATTGGGATATGTCTGAGCATACAACTCAGCAGCATTCCTCGAATTTCTATGACATTCTGCAACTATTATTGACATATCCACTTTGAGTATATATCATTTTGAAGAAGAATTAAACTCAAATTTAACGAAAATTAAAAAACGTGTCTGCTCATAAAGCTAATGTTACTGCCATTACCAAAGTGAGTGTTTTGTTTTCCAAAGAAGATAAAAATAACTGCAAAATATTATGCATCATGGCTATCCATGGCACACTTGACAAAAGTAAATGAATCATTATCCAGTATTTTCCTTAGCAGTATTTAAAATGTCACATTCTGCTCCAGAATTGTCTCAGAAATTCAAAAATGTTATAATATACAGGGTGTTCTATTCAAAAATTAAAACTGGAGCAATTTCCGGTGAAACCAGAAGTGACCGGGAACTGAAAAATATGCGAAAACTCTTCTCTTCATATTCCATCTACCTATATCAAATCTCATTTTGATACACCTAATATTCTAGAAGTTATGACTTGTCTAATAGATTCGTTGACACCCAGTAGATATGAATTTACCCCCGTTTTCCATCAATAATTCTGGTACAACATGAAATACTCTAAATGATTTGATACCATGTTGATCAATAAACGAAATAAAAGGAAAACTATACCCGATCTTATTTCTAAAATAAATTGTTTTCCATGGATGTGATTATACGACACCAGAAGAAAAAGCAAAGTATTCAACTAGTGGGAACGTTGTATATTGTACATTCGAAATAATTGCGAATTTCATCCCCATCATACAAGTTCATCTTTCTCACATGAATAATTCAACAACTAAACAGGTGGATCGTCATACATTTCAATATTCGATCCATGTTAATCAGTTGATAGATACAAAAAGGTATAACTAAATGAAAGCTCGTAATAAAAATGTATTGGGAAATCATCACATAATATGAGCTTCCTCAGTATATACATTTTATTTTCCTCCGATCTCTAGTCAAAGTATCCACCATACTTTTGTTTTTTTTTTATTTAATTATATTTTATACAAACCCGTTTGGATGGACTTCATCCATATCGCCCCTTCAGAAAAACATATCCATAAATTTGTTACTGAGTTTGCTTTATGTTATCGCCATCACATTAATACCTTCGAAAAAAATTGATGAAATAGTTCAGACTTTTTTACCTGTTGGCTCCAAGCCGGACTGCTGCCGTTTCGATAATAAAAGCAATAGCCGGACATCGCGGCGCCTCACCTTGATTACATGGAACGGAATGTTCGGATAGTTTTGATAA
This sequence comes from Gonioctena quinquepunctata, assembly GCA_018342105.1. NCBI lineage: Eukaryota > Metazoa > Arthropoda > Insecta > Coleoptera > Chrysomelidae > Gonioctena > Gonioctena quinquepunctata. Next base: position 223,793 of record JAFIRS010000196.1, read on the forward strand.
AAAATTGAAGAGAAAAAAGATGAAGAAACGATGACAAAGTTGGAATGTAGACGGTGATTCTGAAATTCAATAATGCACATTCTTGAAAATTTTTTTCAAGGGAAATTATCTTTGTGGTATCAGAAAATCTTCAGTATTCAGAAAATATTTGATTCAGTAAAAATATTAAGTGTCATTCTCATAGAAATGAAGGAATTATCAACTTGTCAGTAACATGTTTTGCCTAGATAACTATTGAAAATAACTATATCAAAATCAAAAATATACTTCCTATGGTAACGTTTCAAGATTCACTTATGTTTCCTTCTTCAGACCAGTTGAATTATTGCAAATCGAGGATGATTTGCACAAGAATAACTTTAGTGTAATGATGGTCGAAATTTGAATTTTATAATAATAATAATAGTTTTCATAGTTATCAAATGAATAAAATATGATAAGTAGACAAAAAAATGTGAGACATAACACCTACAAGGCAACCTTGCACTTATGTTCTTCCGCCAGAGCTAATAAAAAAACTGACCTCAGAAAGAAAGAAAAGGAAGAGAGAGAATAGACAAGTTGACAGTCCTAATCTACTAGATATTCATTTGAGATATTTTATTTAGTAGGCTTAGCCATGTTTGATCCACATTGAGGGAGCAAGTGTTTTTTTCCATTTAGCAGGATACAAGAAGCCTCTTTCAACTTCCTCTTTGTTTCATCGAATTCCGTTGATAGATTTTTTGTATCAGTAATGTCTGCCGTATGGGTTCCATTAGATGTCACTATATGTTCAGGTGATTTTGATTTTCCAACTTCGCGGTTATTTATGTTGTTTTCGTGCACACCTTCCCTTATTCTCAATGGTCTCAATGTTTCACCCGTATATACTCTGTTACTCTAAGTTTGAATTCATTACCTATTCGTTTGATTTTTTCAGCACTAACAAGCGTTGGTTGTTGTTTTTTTATTACGAAAAAACCCTCCACTTCACGGTCATACAATAAAAATTGGAAAATGAAAATACATTGAATAAAAAATCCAAAATGGAAATCAATGATGTTATGGAATTTCTCAAATTATATTTGAACACAACATTTTCAAATCGTTATTACAATTCCCAAAAACTTGGTGGATATGTGTCGATGATATTTTTATAATTTGGCAAAATGACGTGAATGAGTTAGATGAGTTCTTCCACTATATCAATGAGAAAGAACCCACAATAAAATGTAGTAGAGAAATAGCAAAGAAAAACCAAATTACTCTCCTGGATGCAACGACAAAGAAATTCACAAACCATTTCGAAATAAGCGATTTCAGGAAATTCTGGAAAAAACATACACCAACCGATATCTCAAATGCAACTGAAATATTAACCCACCATCAAAAAAAGTTTTGTTCAAACATTTCTACAGTGCCAAAGTTATTTCATCAACGACACAGAATTTTTCAAATGAGATATAATTCATGAAAAATCCAAGATGATGAAAATAAAAAGATAAAACTCCACAACTACCAGAAGCAATAAATGTAATACCATACATTCGGGGTGGTTCTGAAAAAATTCAAACGAATAGATAATAATTTCAGTGTTAGAACAGAATCTTCAAAACAGAACAGAGAATATTCCTGGTTGTATTTCAACTCAAATGAAATCGTTGAACAAAGGTTTCAACGTTTCATGAAGATTTACAAGAAAGAAGTTGCACTAAACGTAACATTCTATCAGATATAGCTAGGATATTTGAACCCCTTGGTTTTCTGAGCGCAATCAGAGTGATGTGCAAAAGTGTCATGCAAACGTTATGGACTCTAGGTCTAGATTGGGACGAGTCCCCTCCCATTGAAATAATTGAATTTTGGTCAAAATTCAAATCCGAACTCTCACTTTTATCTGATATCAAAATAATGGAGACGCTTGCGTATATCAACTTCATGGGTTTTGCGATGCCTAAGAAAAGGCATATGACGCAGTAATATATATTTTGGAAAGAAATAAATTTAAATCCAATACATTCTCCGTTATAGCAAAATCCAAGGTTGCCCATCTCAAACAAATTTCAATTCCTCGCTTGGAACCCACCACTGCGACTCTTCTTGCTGACTCAATTTCCTACATAATAAAGGTTTATGAAAAAATATTCTCCTTTTCACAAGTTTTCTGTTGGTCAGATTCTACAATTGCGTTAACATGGATTCGTTCTCCACCTCATAGATGGAAAACATACGTTAGTAATCGTATGGCTCGAATTCTAGACGAAATTGCTCCTCAATGTTGGAGACATATATATTCTCAAGACAATCCCGCAGATTGTGCATCCCGAGGTGTTATGCCCTCCCAACTTTCAAGTGATAGCCAATGGTGGAGAGGCCCTCATTGGTTATGCCAATCAGATTCGAATTGGCCAGCAGATAAATCAAAGCTAGTTCAGCCACGAGAAGATATTTCCTTTGAAGAAAAAACCAATTCTTTTATATCAATTGTCGATGCCAAAATTCTCAGTCTGAATGGTCTGAAAAACATTGGAAATACCTGTTTCATGAACAGCGTTAAGCAATTTTCATCTAACACCAAATGGTTGCTCGAGTATCTGGGAAAAAACAAGTATATGAGGGATATCAACACAAGCATATCAAATATGAAGGGTGCTTTGATAAAACAATTTGCGTTAGTGATAAAAGATCTTTGGTCGGAAGATTCATCTGATAAGGTGGTGTATACTGTTTCCTTTAAAAGCCAGATACAAAAATTTGCACCCCGTTTCAGGGGGTACGCTCAACAGGACGCTCAGGAATTTCTAAGATATTTATTGGAAGGTCTTCATGAAGATGTAAACAGAGTGACAGAAAAGCCCAAACCTACCTTGAAAGAAATCGATGAAATATTGAGTGACCATGAGAAGGCACAGGAGTCTTGGTCAAGATATCTTAGAATGGATAACTCGAAAATTGTTGATAATTTTGTTGGTCAACTGAAATCATCGTTGAATTGTATTTCATGCGGCTGTTCTGCCTTTGACCCCTTCTGGGACCTTTCACTTCATATTCCACATAATACTGGCCAGCTCAGTCTTTCACAATGTTTAGACTCGTTTACCAGAGAAGAAATTTTGGACGGCGAAGAGAAACCAACTTGTTGTAATTGTAAGGAAATGATAAAATGCACAAAGTCATTATATATACATAAGTTCCCCAAAATATTAGTAATTCACTTGAAACGATTCTCGCCGATGGGTAGATTCATGGGAAAACTAAATGCCACCATTGACTTCCCTCTCGATGATTTAGATATGAGTAATTATGCGGCAGATAACGTAGCCCCGTGTCATTACAACTTATATGCTGTGTCCAACCATAGTGGAACAATCTATAGCGGACACTACACGGCTTACTGTAGACACCCATATGCAGGCACATGGTACAAGTACAATGACTCCAGAGTATCACCGATATTTCCAAAATCCCTCATAAGTGGAGAAGCATTCATCCTCTTCTATGAGCAAGAGGACGCCCAATCACACCTTTAGTTTCCTTAGTTTTTTATTCTCAACCATTTGTTTCATTAATTATTAAAAAAAAATATAATGAGATGTTAAAAAAAACTTTATGCATATTCTGATTAACGAATTTGCCTCTCTTTCCAACATATTAAAAATGATCGCCTTCGTTAACCGCTTCATTGCTAATTTAAAGGAGAGAGAGTCGCCCAGAAGGATGTTTCAACAATACTCGAGATTAATTATGCTCTATGTTGTTGTGTTAAATTCATACAAAATGTTTCTCCGACATCATAGATTATCTACAAAGGAAAAAAATCGATTCCAAAACCTTTCATAAAACTGAACTGTTTCTTAGATTCTGATAATATTTTAAGAGTCGAAGGTCGACATTCAAAGGCTACGCATTTATCTTTCGAACAAAAACATACTGCTATTTTACCCTGCAATCATCGTATCACTAATCTTCCATCGAATATCTTCATAAAATATATTCACACCCAGGTAATCACACCCAACAATATTTAATCATGCAACAGTTCTGGATTCGTTCTCCTTGTCATAAATGTTGGCGTCTCTCCCCAAAGCCTTATCAACCGCCTATGGGAATCCTTCCTGAATTACGTATTTCGCAAACAAAACCCTTTTCATGTGCTGGACCATTTTCAATGAACTTAGGAAGAATTCGCGGCGTAAGAAGTACCAAATCCTATATTGTTTGTTTTGCTACTAAAGCTATACATCTAGAGTTGCTTCGGTTCTATCAACAAACTCTTTTTTGACTGCCTTCAGGCGTTTTATAGCTCGTAGGGGACATTGTACCAAGCTTTTTTCAGATTGCGGATCGAACTTCGTGTAGGAGCTAATAAGGAAATAATTAATTTATCCAGAAATACCGCGGAAACTGAGGCAATAGAATGGTGTTTCAATCCTCCTTCAGCTCCTCACTCCACTGGTTCATCGGAAGCGGGAGTAAAGGCAGTTGAAACACTTTTAAAACGCATCATAGGCGATCAAATTCTCACTTTCGGAGAATTGTATACAGTACTGGTTCAAGTGGAGTCCCTGCTTAATTCTCGTACCTTATGTCCTTTAAGTTCAGACCCGAACGACCTATACGTATTAACTCCTGGTCATTTCTTGACTCTGGAACCTTTGTCAGCCTTACCAGATCCAGATTTTTCAAAGCTGAAATTGAATTATCTGAGCCGCTGATTTGCATGAGAGACCATTTGTGGTCAGGGTATCGCTCTGATTACCTGCATGTGCTGCAACAAAGAGGAAAGTGGTTGGAACCCACTTTCCCGATTCGCATTGGCACTATGGTGCTTATTAAAAATTAACTTACTCCTCCACTCAAATGGAGTTCGAGTAGAATTGTGGAGCTCCACCCTGGTTCAGACGGAGTTTCCAGAGTTGCCACAATTTTAACGAAAGTCGGTGAGATAAAGAGACCTTTGGTGAAGCTATGTCCCTTACTGTCAATTGAATAAATAAAATATATCAACGTATATTTTGGTGGGCAGTCAATGTTCACTCTTTAGTATAAGTTGGTTCATAATTCATATTATCATATTTACAAATATTCCTAAACTTGATTTTAACATAAATTCCATTTTCTTTAACTTCAAATTATACCTACAACTTAGTTAATATAATAAATACTGACTGGTAGCGATCAAAGGCTTCTAGCCTCGTTTCAAAATTTCCCACGAAAATCAACAGTTGAGGTGACACCTACATACCTCGAGGGACAGAACAGCTTGAACGGCGAGAGAGAGCAAATCGGTGTTTTCAAAATAAGGTGATAGCAAGCTCCCAAACGCAAAAGTGTGTGTATTTCCACGTTTTCACCTGAGATCAACTGGAACGAACTGGAGAAGATGAAAGGAAGAAAATTCGTCTGGTAAGTGTTTCTCTCAACTGTCGCAAATATTTTTTATTTCATTAAATTACAAAGTTTACTCGTAACCAGCGTTTCACCCAACAATGTGTCAACCACTGATGGGACAGACAAGTAATATATACCATGAGTCGGAAATAATAGTCAGTGACGTCAGTCACTAGTTCAGAAACAACACAATAAGAGCGGCTAAAGAATATAATATTCAACAATAAAAATCTATTGTATCCCGAATCTTTATATGCGATATACCGCTTGTTTCAAATGCGGACACAGCGCATCGATGCCAAATTTATTTCGGCCCGTGCAATAGATCTCACCGAGCATTTGGAGCAGCCTCTATTTCAACGAAAGTTCGTGGTCGAGGTTAGCAATTGTACTGATATTTATCGACGGCGGCGCGGAGGTTGCAACACCGAACGATCGAGCTAAAATGCATCACTGACTATTATTTCCGTCTTATGTTATAGAGCAATATGAAATGTTCTATTAACGGAACCCAACCAAACAGAAAGGAAATTGAAAAAGAGTTCCTGTATCCTGTTGAATGGAAAAAAAACAAAGTAACCTGGATAAGCCTACTGAAACAAGAGGAACAGTTTGAGAAATTGGGTACCAAATAAACAACAAATTTAAAAAAACTTGGTAAAACTCAAAGAAATGTACTGCCATCACCCCAGAAATAATTTTAATAATATTTGAAAGAGGAAGACTAATAGACCCTCAATATTGTTTTTGGATGTTGTAAATAAACGATGAAGAATTGATAGCTACGAACCCAAGATTCGTAACAATATCTTGAAACTTGGCAGTGATTAGTATTTAGGAAGTATCAATTATTCAATAATATAAAATGAAATAAGTGGTGGATAGCGCCTATAATTAAATATCGATAGAAAATGTTTGTGGCATTCAGACGAGAAAATGAAAACTAGAACTGAAAAATAAAAAATATGGATCGGCCAGGATTCGAACCTGGGACCTTTCGATTTCTAGTCGAACGCTCTGCCAATTGAGCCACCAGTCCTTGTTTGAAACCGGCGATTCGCACTTTCAAATTCAGTTCCGTGTTAGTAATGAAGATGATGAGGGTTAATGTGATGCATGAAAACATTCACGCATGCACACCTAATGAAAGTATATTGATCTATCCGCTGGTGTCAATCCATGTCGGATTATCGACAAACTTCAAACCGGAAATTCCAGGGTGCATGACTCAAGCCAAGTAAATATAAACAAGTGGTGGATAGCATCTGTTATTAAATATCAATAGAAAATGTTTGTGGCATTCAGACGAGAAAATGAAAACTAGAACTGAAAAATACAAATATGGATTGGCCAGGATTAGAACCTGGGCACTTTCGATTTCTAGTCGAACGCTCTGCCAATTGAGCCAACAGTCCTTGTTTGAAACCAGTGATTCACACTTTTAAATTCAGTTCCGTGTTAGTAACGGAGATGATGGGGGTTAACGTGATGGATGCACACATTCATGCACGCACACCTAATGAAATTATATTGGTTGACTAGAAATCGAAGGGTCCCAGATTCGAATCATGGCCGATCCATATTTTTATTTTTCAGTTCTAGTTTTCATTTTCTCGTCTGAATGCCACAAACATTTTCTATTAATATTTAATTACAGACGCTATCCACCACTCATATATATTTACTTGGCTTGAGTCATGCACCCTGAAATTTCCGGTTTGAAGTTGGTCGATAATCCGATATGGATTGACACCAGCGGAGAGACCAATAGAATTTCATTAGGTGTGCATGCGTGAATATTTTCATGCATCACATTAACCCTCATCATCTTCGTTACTAACACGGAACTGAATTTAAAATGTGAATCACCGGTTTCAAACAAGGACTGGTGGCTCAATTGGCAGAGCGTTCGACTAGAAATCGAAAGGTCCCAGGTTCGAATCCTGGCGGATCCATATTTTTATTTTTCAGTTTTGTTTTCATTTTCTCGTCTGAATGCCACAAACATTTCCTATTGATATAAAATGAATTACAGGATTCTTAAAAAAAAATAATCAGCGATAAAATATGAATTTGAAGGAATCTGTGAAATGAAATAATGAACGATATTAAGCTACGAAAGGTTTCATTGTTGATAGTACAGTTTTATGATGAACAGTGTACTCACTCAATATTCTCATAATATACTATCAAGGAAAAATTCTGTCGGTTACGGCTTTGATGGTATTTATTCTGTTCCAGAACTATTTTCATTGTGAAGCCAAAAATTTAAACCACTCAGAAATGAAAATTTCAACTCACCTCGGTTTGGAACGTGCAGAGCAGGTGGCACAGGTAGGGATGTTTCGTACCCAATGCCAAAACTTTTCTCTCGATCAGGGTACATTCAACATCGTCATCTTCTAGAACTACATCTTTCTTCAAACATTTAATCGCGTAATAGTAATCCGTATCCTTCAACTCTGCAAGGAGTACCTGGAATAAAAGTGAAAAAAATAATTTGAGAAGTCTCACAACAGAGAATCTAGTGGGGTCTGTATCATTTTATGGATGTTTCGAGAAAGGGATAAAACATTCTGGAAGTTTGATAAGAGAAGAGAGTTTCATTCAATGTTGTGGAGAATGAAATTACCTATGATTCACGTTTCGAATTTCCTTACTAGGACTGACAGTTACGGAGATATGCTTTTTTTTTTAATTGAAAAAATCGCATTTTCCGGAAATTTGTCAAACTTCTAACTTCAGAACGCTTCAATTCAGTTATGGCCTATTGTAGGAAAACAAGTATAAAAATAAAATTTGTAGGGAATTACCTTCGAAATGCATGTTCATTTTTTTCAACCAATTCTACGGAGTGGGGGTAAACAAAAAAGTTGAAACAACGTTCCATTGTCGTTATTGATGGTGGGTACCTTCTTCACAAGGTTGTATGGAACAGAAGCTCGACCTTTGGAGATCTTTGCCAGGATTACGTCAAGAACGCTCAACGTCACTATGGCACCGATGTGATGGGTAATTTTTTATGGCTACACTACAGATCCTTCTCAGCAATGGACCAAGACTGCTGAACGAGCAAGACGGTACAAGGCAAATTCATCATCAGACGTGGTGTTTGACAGAACAACTGTCAACACCACATAAGTTCCTGGTCAATGAGAAAAACAAGGACCGATTCGCAGAGCTGCCTCCAGTGAAATGCAAGCGTCAAACAAAGTCACAGACCAAGCTTCCGAAGATGCTGACAGGTTGATAGTTGCCACAGCTAAAAGACTTTACCCCACGTACGACGCCGTCATCATTGTCGGGGAAGACATTGACCTACTGGTCCTGCCGACTGGCACAATACATGTGGTAAACAATGTCCACCTCAAAAAACCAGCAATAGGGAAACATCCAGACGCAATCTATGCCGCCTCCTTCGAATACAACACCACAGGCTTTATTTTGCTCATGCACGCAATATCGTGGCTGCGACACCACTTTTTGGGTTTGGGAAGAATAAATTCTGCCAACTTTTTAGGGAAGACCCATCATTGCTGGGGCAGCCGAAGAGGTTCGAGGACCCTGCTACCAGTCCCCAAGAAATTTCAGCAGCAGGGGAGAAAATCTTGGTATTCCTGTATGGTGGCAGTAGAGAACAGTCGTTGAGCTCCCTTCGCTATAGCAAATTGAAGACAAGTATCACCAAGCTCAATCTGGCTGAACTTCCTCCGACCACTGACGCAGCACATTTCCACTTCCTGAGGACATACCACCAGGTCATGGAGTGGATGGGAATTGTCAAAGACCCTATCGAGTGGTGCTGGTGCAGCAAAGCTGGAAGACTGGAGGCCATCAGGATGAGTAGACACGCTGCTCACCCAAACCTGCTCAAGGCCATCTCATTCAGATGCACAACTGGCTGTATAGGGGCGTGTGGCTGTAGGAAGGCGGGCCTAAAGTGTTCCGCCCTTTGCAAATTCTGTGTTGGCCAAGAATGTAATATCAGGAATGAAGTCATCGTCGACGTCGAAGATGACGCCGATCTAGTAACTTCACTATTTGACGAAAATGAAGACCCCGGCTTCATCAACTCACCCCCTAAGAAACGAGCGAAGCGCATGTAAATTTGTTTTCTTTCCAGTTCTCAGTTCAATTACTACCGATTTTTGAAGGATTATTACTTATTGTTCTTACTTTTTTTAAATAAATGAATCTTTGAAATATGTATCTGCTGTGTTGGTGGGTTATTTGGAATTGAACATCTCCTCTCACCAGTAGGTACTCAAGTGACTCAAGTAGCATTGGTATGAACTCCAAATTCATGCCAAAACTGGAAAATAATTAGGGAATTTAGTCACAATAGCCAAAAAAAAACAAAATGCCGTTGTTTTAACTTTTATGTTTACCCCCACTACGTAGGGTTGGTTAGGAAAAAGTACATGTATTTTGTTGGTAATTAAATTCCCTACAAATTTTATTGCAATACTTGTTTTCCTAGAATAGGCCATAACTGAATTACAGCGTTCTAAAGTTAGAAGTTTGACAAATTTCCGGAAAATGCTTTAATTTTTTTTTTAAATTGCATATCTCCGTGAAAATCAGTACTAGAAACAAAATTATAGGAAATTCCATTCTTCACAACATTGGGTGGAACTCTTTTGTGGCTATAATGCACCGAAACGAAGATAAAGGAAAATCTGAAAAAAGTTTCGATTTTTTTCGGGTTTTTCAAAATGGCGGCGGGCGCGGAGGTGGAAAAATTGTGCATTTTGCATTTTAAACACTCAATTACCATCCTAGACAACATATAAAAAATTTAGAATTGCCGGACCGTTTGTAAGGTAACCCCTCTCTCTTTGTCTCTATTCATTGGGTTATGACTGCAACCCCAAGACAGTTGGAAGGAAGAAGTTTCACTTCTGGCTTGTGTACTGAGTTGCACGTGCTCTATTTTTGTATTTCCTGGGAAAAGACCATAGTAACGAATGATTTCTCAGAGTCTTTGGTTAAAGTGATTCCATATGGATAAAATATGAGGACAGGTATTAAAAATCGTTTTCTCTATATTTTGTGGAACAGAAATGATAATACAATCGCATGTGCCCATTTTGATGAGTTGAAAAGATAGAAATCTAATCCAGAGCGAATTCTTTCGATATTCCTAGGCTAATATTCTATTTGAAAATGGAAACAGAAGTGATTCTTGGAATGTTATGAAACGACGTATATTTAGCATAAATAATTTTGCTGTGAAATATATGATGCCAATCATCTTCAAACAATTTTAAAAAATCAGTAGTATAATACCAAATCGCAGTGACGTGTCTGGAAAAATTCACTAATTGGCACATTTTGAACACATCATATTATACATTTCTACTTCAAGCAGTGATACAAGCAAAAAAATAACACTCATTCAAGATTAAACATTGAATTTCAGTGCGTACAAGTCATACCTTTCCAAAACTGCCTTTTCCCAACACCTTCAGGAAGTTGAAATCGTCGATGCAGTATTTCCTGAACCTGGGTATCGTAGTCGCGGGCGGGGTGATCCTTCCGCTCTTTTGGAATCCCGTGAAAGTGCTAGACTGGGAATACTCCTCGGGGATGTCCCCGGAGTCCAGAGCGAATGCCGGGTTGTTAGCGTGATTTCTAGTCGGCGAGTCACGGCTATCGGAAGATCCTGAGGGATAGATAGAATAGATATTTTATTAGACCGTAGTGTTCGAGTTAGTTGGCAGATTTGTAGTGGAGCAGTAGAATAAAACTAAGAGTTATGTAGGGTTGTGCCAATAGAATATTTTCTGAGGAAATGGATAACTTCATACAGGGATTTGCGTATGATAATCTGTGATGGATTGGAGGGCATATATCGAGGGTAATATCATAAGTGCTCTGGGTTTTATCGAGGGTCATATCATAAGTGGTAGGGGTTTTATCGTTCAAATATTTTTGAAAGCCTTGAACCACGAAAGCAAAGCTTGAGTGGTTCAATCTTTGATAATAAAGCCGCAAATTGTACGAGTTAAATTTCCTAGAGGCAAGCAAAATGCTTGAAGGAAAATGTAAAAAAATGCGATAACATCCTCTAGCACGAATGATATTTGATGATAATATTTCCCGAATCATATTTAAAACTGGATAAAATCACCAGAATTCATATAATATTATAATTTTCAACGGGGAAAGTTACAACAATACTTATCGATCCAAAATCGAAGGAATAGTTTCCGAATAATTACCGTTTTTAAATGCTCCGTTTTACAGATTCATTCATTCACAATGATCATTGCTCCTTGAACTCACCCAAAAACCTGAAATATATATAAATTTCTCAATATCAGATCAAGTCCATGCTAACCACTGCTGTACGAGAACTTTTATTGATGAAGATACTGAAAATTGCACAATTAAATTATTCATTGCCTACAAAACGGAGTCAGTTCAAAATCTCTCATTCCATCAATTTTGCATTTCCTATTTCCCTATATAGAAATTGAATGCGTTGACATTCGATTCAGACAGGACAAAGTGTTGTTTCATCGTAAAACAATATCTAATTTCTGGTGGTCTTACCACTAATAATTGCACGAGAGATTTGTCTTTTATCGGGTAAATTTGGGTTGTTTAATGAGAAACTGTTGCCTAGCAATTAGACGAGAAAAACTGTCAACTATTAAAAACGTGACACCGAAGGTGGAGCGTTTTTAGGTTGACAGTTTTTCGAGTCAAATTGCTAAAGACAACAGTTCAGAATTTGAACAAACAAATTTACCTGATATCAATACAAGTGTAATTCTGCAGGACAATTTAATGAATAAGAAACATATCAATGCAAACTTTACTTATGAAACATTAAAAATAAACACATTTTTATTGGAATGTACAGTTATTATAAACGCAGTTATTGAAATTCATACTAGGAACAGTGATGTCATTGCGTGTGCCACAGCTAATCGTTTCTGTAGCAGATGTTGAAGTTCTTTCTTTTTCCAAACGAATTGTTTGAATAATGCTCGAATCTTACCTAACAGGACGGATGTCTATAATACAACTACAATTTTATATGAAAATCAGAGTCCCGTGTATATACAGCTATTCAATTATTGATGGAATTATTCGATCATACGTCTCGTCGTTAAATGTGAATAAGGCCAAAGAGCATGAATATTATTTTCCTTTGTTCCGTTGATTTGCAGAGATTTAATTCTTAATTTTAATTATATGTATTTCATATTATCCATCATACAGTGCCGGCAGGTTTTTGGCAACAAATGGGAAAAAAGTTTATTTCAAATTTCTCAGAAAATTGTACAGTTCATAAAAGTTTTAACTTCTGCTGAAACTCGAATTGCACCGTCCAAGTTTGATTTATCTCCATTCATGTGAGAGGGAGGTGGAATAATTTGAAAGTAGCTCGGGAGTAAAGTACCTTTATTTTTCAAAATACACCTAAAGTTTATTTGAATAAATGACTTATAATTCAAAAAATATTCTAAATTCGGAATTACAGCCTCCTATTCCAGAAACAAGTTTATATTGATTTTCTCCATTTTTTTATTCACCACCCTATGTATTATGAGAATTTGTAATGTCATAGAACACTTTTCATGGAATATTACCTAAATGGCCATATGAAGTCAAGTACCGTCCACCTAACAACTAGAAAATTGCATTAATCAAACTTGGTGCCTACAAAATCTCATTTCTTGTTGCCATTGAGAGAAAAAATATATTTCTTATAATTAAGGTATAACAAATGACATATTTTGACGTTGGTTGCAACACAGTTCGATTGCTTCTGATTGATTTTGACTTGCAGATGTCATTTCTTATACCATAAATATGAAAAATATATTTTTTTTCTCAATGGCAACAAGAAATGAGATTTTGTCGGCACCAAGTTCGATTAATGTAATTTTCTAGTTGATAGTTGGACGGTACTAAACTTCATATGGTCATTCAGGTGTATTCAATTATAACCTTCATATAACGACCTCTTTGAGTTTTTATCACTCAAACTGGACTACATTCAGGAGAACCATCCAACAGCTGAAACCATAATCATGGGAGACTTTAATGTACATAACGCTGCCTGGCTCAAATTCTCTAACAAAACAGATGATGCGGGTCGTCAAGCCGAGGCCTTCGCCATCACTCATGGTCTAGAACAACTGGTCGAGCTACCAACCCGCATCCCTGATGTCAACAACCAGTCTGCCAATACACTAGATCTTTTCCTCACCACCAATCCTGACCCGTATAAAATAGAAGTTTGTGCCCCACTTGGAAACTCTGATCACACCCTCATCTCCACAACATGCTCTTTCCATTTACCATCGAGCTGCACAATACCACCCCGTCTCATGTGGCATTACAATTCGGCCGACTGGGAAGGTCTTCGTATGTTTTTCTCAGCGTTTCCATGGAAGAGAGTTTGTTTCTCTTCAGTAGATCCAACACGATGTGCTGAGACAATTTCTGAAATCATCATGTTGGGGATGCAAACCTTCATATCGAATACCGATAGAAGAACATCATCCGATAAGACCTGGTTTAACAGAAACTGCTCTAGAGCTGTGGCTTCCAAACAGGCAGCATACCATCGATGGCTAAAAAATCCGGGCCCTGAGACCAGAGCAGCATATGTCGAGGCTAGAGGCATATGCAAAGAGACAATAGAATGCTCAAAAGATGCCCACAATGCCAAAATAAGATCAAAACTTGCTGAATGTCCTAACGGATCCCGTTCATTTTGGTCTTTCGCCAAAGCTGTGGGAAGAAACTTCACTTCCAGCTCATTTCCTCCTCTAACCAAAGAAGATGAAACACTAGCAACGATTGCCCAGGAAAAACCCGATATCTTTGCGCACCTATTTGCTGGAAATTCCACTCTGGATTCATCGGGAAAACAACCCCCGAACATTACACCTATTGACAGTCACATGCCCGAGATCACCTTTCGCCAACGTACTATCAGAAAGATTTTGCTGGGTCTCAACACCAACAAAGCCTGTGGATATGACGGAATCCCGCCGATTGTTCTCAAAAAATGTGCCCCCGAACTAACACCTGTTCTTTGCAAGTTGTTCAACCACTCTTACAATATGGGGTATTTCCGTCCAATTGGAAAATTGCAAGAGTACAGCCAGTCCCTAAAAAGGCAAAAGGCCCTACCTAGCAACTACAGACCTATCGCACTGCTATCTATTATTTCAAAGGTCATGGAAAAGCCATCAACATCGAGCTCATGAAATATCTGGAAGACTCAGGAATTGTCAACGATAGGCAATATGGCTTCCGCCATCAGAGATCAGCTGGTGACCTGCTCGCTTACGTCTCACATATATGGCAGCTATCTATTGAAAAGTATGGAGAAACTTTAGCTGTGGCATTAGATATCTCCAAGGCGTTCGATCGAGTTTGGCACCAGGGACTCCTCGCCAAGCTTCCGTCTTATGGCTTGCCCCCTCAGCTGTGTTCTCTGCTTGCTAGTTTTCTCTCAAACAGGTCTCTCCATGTAGTGGTCGATGGAGTTTCATCTGACACTCTACTCATAAATGCTGGTGTTCCGCAAGGATCTATTCTCGCACCAACACTATTTCTACTTCACATCAACGACCTGTTGAAAGCAACTTCATGTTCAGTACACAGCTTTGCTGATGATATTACCCTCCATACCGCTTTCTCTTCCAGGGCCCCTATATCAGCCCGTGAAACCAGAAATGAACGAGGAAGAAATGTTAATAATATAAATATGGACTTAGCAACAATTCTCGAGTGGGGATCTAATAACTTGGTAGAATTCAATGCAAACAAAACACAAGCATGTCTTTTCTCTAAAAAAGCCGATCTCACTGTGCCTAACATAACTTTGTCAGGAGTAACCATACCACTGAAGTCATCCATATCGATGCTTGGTATTACTATCAGCAATAACCTTTCCTGGGAAAATCACGTGAGGTCCATTGCCAAAGTGCATCCCAAAACTTGGTTTTTGTTTCGTGCCAAGAGCTATTTCACCCCACTCAGCTGCTTATGATCTATAAGGCACAGATCCGACCTGTCCTGGAATACTGTTCCCATATTTGGAGCGCTGCACCTAAACATATCCTGAGGCTATTGGATTCTGTCCAAAAAAGGGCAATTCGTCTCGTCGGTGATGCCACGCTTACAAACTCGCTCACTTGTCTGGAACACCGTAGAAAAGTTGGCGATTTGTCTCTATTTTATAGATATTTTCATGGGCGATGCTCTTCTGAAATATCAACAATCGTTCCTGCTTTGGCAGTCTCTTCGAGACTAACCCGTCAAGTTCAGTCATCACACCCCTCCGTGGTCACTTTGGAGACCTGCAGAACATCACTTTCCAAAGACTCGTTCATCCAACGAACAGCGAGGCTTTGGAACTCATTGCCTAGGGAGGTGTTCCCCGAGGCATACAACCTCCAGAAATTTAAGAAGAACACCAACTCCTACCTTCTCTCCCTTGGTTCCCACGATGTTCTCTGAACATTACAGGATATCCCTTTTCGTGGGAACCAGAACATAAAAAAAAATAACATAAAAAAAAACTGTTCTATGATATTACAAATTCTCATAATACATAGGGTAGGTAGAAAATAAAAAAATGAAAAAAGTCAGTAAAAACTTGTTTTTGGAATAGGGAACTGTAATTCTGATTTAAGAATATTCTTCAAATTGTAAGTCATTTATTCGAATAAACTTTAGGTGTATTTTGAAAAATAAAGGTACTTTATTCCTAAGGTACTTTCAAATTATTCCACCTCCCACGTATACGAATGAAGATAAATGAAATGTAGATGTTGCAATTTGAGTTTGAGCAGAAGTATACATTTTTTTGAAGATTAAAATTTTCTCAGAAATTTGAAATAAACTTTTTTTCTATTTGTTGCCAAAAATCTACCGGGCACTGATTTATTTATATATATATACATATATACATATATGAAGTGGAAAATTGCGTCTGTGAAAATTGTATGAAAAAAAAAAATTTCCACTCCGTATAATATATTTGGACAAATCAGTGGTTGGAGATCATCTTCCTGAACTTCGATTGAAACCGTCACGTTGATGGTGATGTTAGGGTGGAAGGTTAACTGGTATTGATGGCCATTGATGAGTACTCGCGATCTTTCCTATCGTTCTAACACTAACATTAAATTACATTATGAGAAAAAATGATTCACAAATATGCGGCGGTTCCTATGTCCTCGAATAGTTCAGTTGGTAGAGCGTCTGAATAGAGATGAGAAGGTCGTGGGTTCGACTCCCGCTTGAGAATAGTTTTTTATTCAATTTAATAATTTGTCTGATATGCCACAATTTTCCTTTTTCATATATACATATATATATATATATATATATATATATATATATATATAAATATGTATATATACATTTATATACATATTGTTGATATAATTCATGGAATAAAAATATTTTTGGCGTCGTTTTGGAATTTTTTCAAAAATCATCGGACAAGTCGATTTTTAATATGAATGATACATCCTTCAAAGTTGAATGTGTGGGGTGATTAATATATATATACAGGTAGATGAGTTTTGTTGAATGAATGTACGATGAAAATTTAAAAAGTGAAAAATACTTTAAAATTTCTTAGAATGTGGTAGAAACATTTCTTGAAAATTTGCCAATGGCATGAGTTGAACGCTCATGGTACCAAATTGATGAGGCACCACCGCACAGTACAAGAATTGTGAATCCCAAAAACAGCCTTGTTCGATCACCGTTGTTGGGAAAACCGAAAACCATTTCTGTGGCCTGCAAGATCTCCAGATCTTACCCCTTCAGACATGTATACTTGGGATAGAGTAAAAGATTTGGTCTATTCTTCACCAGTTCGCAATATAGATGATTTGATACTTGAGAATAATACAGACTCATATTGAACATTACGTTGGAGTTCTGTCAAAATTGGTCTTGTTCGTTAATAAAAATTTGTCTTGTGTGAATGAACAGGAATCCATATTTTTCATTGAAATTTTCTTTTTCTTTCTATGATATACTTGAAAAAGCAAAGAATCCCTTGGCAAGATAAGTCATTTCGCGATTTTTATTTAATAACTCGATAGAGGTGGTATAGGGAATGTTTGGTAACTCACCTTAGAATTCAATTTTCTTTCGAATGGTGTGAAAAAATGGGAGCCATTCGAAAAAAAATTTTTTGATACAAAATGGGACCATCAATTCGACATCAGAAGATTTGGTTTCCTAAATTCGTACGGTTGGCGAGTTACATATTTTTCGTAAACTACTACGCGGTAATGTTCCTTTGAAAAATTTACATCAGTCAAAAAATATTGGTTTTCATTTCAAATAATAAAGTTGGTGCCAACTTTCGGCGCGTCTTGTATAGCTGTAGGACCAAAAATATATTTCGATGAAATCAACGCCGTGAACTCAGAATAATGACGAAAGCTGAGAAAGTGTACCAGTTTTGTAGTACAGAACTGGAATTTTCAATCAGGAAATGTTAATAAATACTTATTACCCAGTGCAGACAACAGAAACTTTTCGAAACGTGAGAAGTTCGTGCAACTCCTGCTGTTCATACTTTCAATTTGCGCCAAAGTCCCAGCTGTGTCAGGATGAAGTAAACACACGCCTCCTAGATAAACATGATGTTTATTTCCAGAGACCGGGAAGTTTTGCTGCTATTTACTCGCCACAAATTGAATGAACTGTTAGTTTCCTTCCTTCTCCGGATATTGAAAAAAAAACGCAATGTCCCGATTGAATTCGAAACTGCCTGAAATTGGTTGCGATGGAAGGCTGAGCATCTGGGATTATATGACGCAACAATTCTGAGGGTTAATAAAACGCCCTAAAGCGAGTAGGTGTTCATATAAAAATTGTTACAAACCATTTAAATTTGTTCAATTCAACATTATTCATTCATCTATTAGTACGTTCATCTCATTTTCTTTATATAAGTAACAATACATTTTATTTCATATATATCTCACGCAAATCATCCTTGAAGGAGGCCAGAAATATAGGAAACGAAATGGGGTTGGAAATGTGTGGGAATTTGCATATGTCTCGTTATGTTTCCATAGCATCTAACGCCGCGCACGCCTCCAGGAGGGTAGTGGGAGACGTCTCCGCAATGTTACTACAATACCCTGTCATAAAAAATAAAAATTTAAAATATTTTGTCACCTCCTTTATACATTCATGCAGGGCCGATCCTAGGGTATTGGTCGCCCGCGTGCAAATACCAGATGTGCCGCCCCTCCAGAGATTTTTTTTCTTATTTTGACTAATATTTAACGTTGACGTTATAAACTCTTAAACTCATCTACCTGTATAACGTCTATTTCACACACAACGATTTTGGACATACTCAGTGCGTATACCAACGAAAAGTATATAAATCAGTTGTTCTACAGTCTACAGACTAGGTACCTAATCATTATAATTACCTAATTATGAAATAACCTTTCTGGCTTTCTGAGTGGCAAATTTATCAATAATTTCCGTAAAATCTATTTTTTCACAGATTTCGGATTCAATAGAGATGATGGCCAAATCTGAAAGCCTTTCTTGTGTCATATTATTTCTCAAGTAATTTTTAATGATTTTTAATTTGCTGAAACTTCTTTCTCCTGAAGCCACAGAAACAGGTAAGGTTAAAAAAATTCTTATTGTTAGAGCAAAATTAGGAAAACAGGAAATGAGATCATTCTTTACTCTGATTTCTAATACCTCAATTGGCTGTTTCTTACCTGGAAAAATATCTTTGAATGAAAATATTTCATTAAACAGTTGTATACCGTCTATATCTTTCACGATACTTCCTTCCTCCTGTACCTGTTACTTAATATCTAAGTCCATGCAGGCTTTCATGAGATCATCACTAGAAATGTTGTGAAACTCATACAGAAAGCAGAATATTGAAAAGCACTCAGATAATAATGTAAATCTTTCATTTACCGAAGAGATCGCGTGATGAATTGCTGGAAGGGATTCAAAAGGGGTTCATCACTGCCCTCGTAATCAAATAAACGAACCTTTTTCCTGAGCCTCGAACTTGGAAATTCGGGATCAATACCTAAATCTCTAGCAAGTGTTGTGGCTGATTCGACAAATATTTTGAAATTATCGTCTGAACTTTGTGAAACAAAATATTTTTTTAAATTATATAAGCCTCCAATGCATTCCGCGATGTTTAATTCAGGATTTTGAAGATTTTACTCAGAACATTAATTCTTGATAATAAATCATGCCAAATCAAAATTGAACACAAAAATTTGAATGATTCAAGATTTTTAATTATTGATTTTGCACCATTTTTTGTTTTCGCGTCTCTGGTGGAATCTTCAATCAAGGCATTTAATGCGGTAATAATGTTTTTGAGGTCTTGCTTTAGAGGTCTAATAGCATTGATACGACTTTCGAACCTTGTTTCACTTAATGGTTTCAAAGTTAGACTTTTCACGTATTTTTTCAGTAATTTCCAATATTAACTTACACTTGCACTTGATTGTGTTTATGACCAGTCTTATTGTATGTTGATTCAAAATTAAATGAACATTTTGAAATGAAAATGGTTTATATATAGTGGTGAAGTAGCAAAAAAAATTCCAATGCTGCATCCCTTTAACTTTGTCGAAACAATCCATTTCTTATCTATAAAGAAAACCGCCAAAATAAAGTTTCTTTTGACCATTGACCTGCGAGCCGCGTGCCGACTGTGATTTATATAGTCTTTACAAGTAAGTTGGCACGGCGAAAACAAATTCAAAGGAGGCCGCAGCGGCGAAACCTTTGAAAAAAAGCCACCCGGCGAACAGCAGCACGTTTTTTTCAAAGATTTCGCCGCTGGTACCTCCTTTAAAAAAAATTTCGCGTTCCAACTGACATCGTAAAGACTATACGTATATAAATAAGCCGCCGCGAACCAGACATACTTAGTCGTGTCAAAAATATGGCCCTTGGTTTTTTTTTATAGAAATTTCAATTTTTTATGCTGCATTGCCGGCTCTGCCATGAATTTTGCTCTCAAATGAAGAATGTGTGTAGGAGAAGATACTAATGGACAATAGACCAACACACAACACAACTGAGCACTAACGTTTCATTTTTCTTCTTTCAAAAAATAGCTGATTGTTATAACTGAATGCGGCCTGCGGCCGCCTCGCGGCCGCCCCTTAGTTTGGCCGCCCGCGTGCGGTGCACGCGCTGCACACCTGCTAGGATCGGCCCTGCATTCATGTGCGGATTATTTACGGTTTTCGATTTTCGTTCTTGAATAGTTATAAGAATTATGTTTAGGTTTAGTTCTGATATCTAACTTGTTACAAACCAATGAAAAGTATGTAATATACCGTATATTCGTAACTTCGGGAAACAAACGCGACAGATTTTCATTTTTGAACGAATATTGTTTGTTACAAGCAATAGTCATTCATTATAACACAGGTTTCACTCACAATATTCAGTTCAATTTGAAGATACACAAAACATTTTGAAAAAATAATATTCTATTAGATCTCACTTCCACATAGAAGAAGTTGTAATTAAATTTTTGAACTATACAATATTTTGTCACTTAAATTTACTCGTCTCATTATAATTTTTCCCGCAATTCCGATCTCCAATGAGTAAGACATTTCCGAATAATTTATTTTTATTATTGCCTATCAACATATTAACATATCAACTGAGGAGCTTAGTTGATTATTACTACTAATTCGTTTTCCTTGTAGAATTCCTTAGTACCCGATATATGAAAAAATCTTATAATATTATACTAGCAACCCTTCACAGCTGTGTTGAAATACTAAAAGAAATATTTTTGAATATTGGAGTACTCCTTGTGAACGGAAAAAACATTCTCAAGGAACTCAAGAAGAATCTAGAACTAAATTTTAGAATGAAGCCGGCGTCCCACTGCGCGAGACTTAACGAGCTTGGCTTAGAGAATTGTGCTTGGTGTACAGAAGTGAGGTTGATGCAATCTCGAACCTGATCGGTCCCACGACGTGTATAATTAGATCTACTCGTTGTCTACCATAGGCTAGAAGTTGGTACATTGGGAATGTAGTTATAGATAGCGACGATGAGAGGATGGCATATGCAGCAGCGTATTATTGTATATAGATATTTTGAGTTGCGTCCCAAATGCTTCTGAATTCCACTCCATGTTAATACAAAATAATGAAAGAAACACTTAACTATTTCATGCCATCACCAAACTCTCTCTCCGAAGTGACTGGTCTTCCGTCGTAGCCAACACTGTCGACAGGCACCCTCGTACCGTGGGACCGCTCAACAAGCCATACACCACTAGCCAGCTAGTCGAGCCTCGCGCCTTTGATGTTTGGAGAATTTACCGACATTTCATGGGAACGGTCGAGCCACGCCCATCGACCGTTCTCACGACGGGAGACTCGACAATCCTTAATTCGAACTGGTCAAGTCTCGCGCCGTGGGACGCCGGCTTCACATTTGAATTCATTATTTGTGATAACAAAATATGGAAAATGGTAAAATTGTATTTTTTGTGTGATGGACAACTGTTTGAATCATACCGTCTTTTATTTATCGATTATGTCCGCTACCTGGTATTTTCAATGAGTATCATCATATGTTGTTCTTAAATGGAAAACACTGAACACATTTCGTATCAAAATCCACAGGATATTGTAACAATATTTCGAACAATTATCCACGAAATCCGAAGAATATGTTTTTTTTTATTCAAAATGTTACCATTATGCAAAGTCGTGAAATATCGTACTCCTTATATGAAATTTAGTACAAAACGTTGAAAAAAAATCCTATATTTCTGTAGTCATACTGATATTGCCTGTGGTAGAAGTCCATTGTATCTCAAAGTGGAGTGGTATGATTTTACGAAGTAGAAAAACTCAAAGTCATCTCCACATTTTGAAATCGCAATCGATTAGTTATGTGGTGGTGGATAGGTAAAAAACCATCGATTAGTACATGTTTCGAACCTCTATAGGTTAATCATCAGCGGAGTGTAAAATTCTACAATAAAAGAAGAGAAAAGAAGTAGAACCGTAGGTAGTGGAGATTTTATACTTCGTAAAATACTAATATTGACAAAGTTTGTCTCTAAAATGTTCACAAAAATGAAATATCCTTGAAAAATACTATTATTATTCTCAACTGAAAGCATGCTTTTGAAATGCCAAGGCATGTAAACGGAGGAATACTCGTAATTGTGATTTTTTTTTCATCTATTTGACAACAGATTCTTTTCTTCGAACATTGAATAGTTAAACGTGAGTAGGAAGCGGGAACATGTTTTGCTCAATGTTTCTATTGGATACATCTGTCTCTGTTATTGGAACAAAGTTCCGTTACGTGGCTTACGGTAGTTGTTGACTGGTAGAAATCGTCACGTAAGAAAAGAGCGTTATGCCCCCTTCATGCGGCTTTCTCTCTCTCTCTCGATGTCTCTTTCTATTATATACGAGTCTGTGTGACAAGCATCTATCTAGTCCTTGCTAATACGATTCCGAAGATGTACGAAACCATCCGAACTGCTGTTCTGCTGGCGGGAAATTCAAAATGATACATGAGTGGTAGGATATCTATGCGAATACAAGTCGGATATTATCGTTGAGTGGTAATACGTGGAATATATTTTTGTTTCTTTTATATTTCTATATAACGTGTGCTTAGTTGATTATATCCTTTTTTGGACACAATTTATTGTTTTCTGTATGCCGAAGATGGATTAATAGTTCACGTTGAATATGTTGCACGTCAATTTGATATAATATAACGAATAGTTTTATCAGAAATAAAATACCTTTTACTGTGGCGTGAGACTTTGGAAAAAGGATATATAGGTATAGTATTGCATGTTATAATGACAATTAAATGTGATGGAATAGAAAACGTCAACTTTCAAAGTGAAAAATATTGAGAGAAAAAAAAACACAAAATGGAGGATACATGAGATTGATGGCAACATGTTGTGCTACCTCGATATTGATTGATTCATTGGATCGTTCCGAACCATGGAGAGAGCATAACGCTTTTTCCTCACGCGACGAAAATGTACAATTATAAACAATCTAAATATCCATATCGAATTACATTCGGAGTGTTGAAGAAAACCTGGCCAATCAAGTAACCGAATGATACATGTTCAAAATGTTAGTACATAAAACATAAAACAAAAATAGTTTATGGTCGTGTTGAGGACCTCTGGCTTGGTAGTCCATCGTTTTACGGCAGCTCCGTTTGGTGTTTGAGATTATTCGTGTATTTGTAGCACATGAGCGTTGTGGATATGTGTTTACTCTTCACTATGTATACACATTACAGAGAGACAAAAGTGAAATCACATGCTCGGCGTCAAAAAGAGTATCGAAAGAGAAAAAAAAAAGCGTGAGGAACTTTGTTCCTGATGGGGGTCCCCCCGACCGCTCAAGAGTTCTTTTAGTTATGAACTGTTATATAAGAAGTGAAATCCTCTTGGATAGACCACTTCACAAAAAACAGTTAGTCTATCAAACAAGCAATTCAACGAATAATGCTCAGGTGAGAGCATTGAAAAGACATACTTGGCCAAAGAAATGCCTCTATATGTGTATTCATATATATTATTGTGATAGGCTCTTCATTATATTTTTATTATGATAAATTTGTTTCAGTGATTTCCTTTTTTATTTAATAATTTCAAAAATAAATACCTATCACAACAGAAATGAAACTCCGGCTATATTGTCTTGCCCTTTTTCAACACTCTTTTCACCTCATCCCAGCTCAGTCGGTACGCCTATGAAGAATGAGTCATCTCTAACAGCAGGTTCAGTAGTGCCAACTTGGCGCAATGCTTGATGTCAAATATGCTGTTTTGTGGGGAGATTACGGTTAGGTGTTCAACAGATAAACAAAAAATGCAGAAAAATCGTCAAATAGTTGTTTTTATTGAAATAAATCCTTAAAATTGACCTACTCTGCGAAATCTAACTTATCTAACTAAGACAGTAATCTGATATAGCAAAATTCGTTGATGTTTGATGAATACTAGTTAAATGAACGTTTGAAGGTTATGAAAAGTTTGTGAGCATAGAAAAATCATTAAATATTCAAAAGAAATGACACAAGTGATCAGATAACCAATATAAGTTTGTGGACCTGATACGTTGGCACTGTATTCACTTCAGCTTCTGGAATACCTTGCAATTATTCCTTTGTGGTGATGTTCACCTGCCCCTCGGAAGTGTTCGTGCTTACTGAAACATACACTGCAAAAAGCCCCTTCTGTTCCTGGGAATGGCATGGAGTTTGTTATTTTAATAAGGTAAGTGGTTTCTCCCAGTTTGCTTATTTTTCCATTTGTATGTGAATCAGTTATAAAGCGGTTTAAGATATTTCTGCTTGTTTTTATCTTGATTTTTGTTATATTTTCCTCTCTTAATTTGGTATCTGGTTTAGATTTTACATCTCAATTTTTTCCTTTCCCCAAGCTTGTTACATTTCCTCTTGGTAACCCACATATTTTGTTTATTTTCACAAATTTTAAAATTTATTGCCACTTTCTATATCACTCTTTGTTATTTTAACTTATTCTTATGATTTTATTTACAATATCTAATTCTAAACCTCATATTCTATGTACAAATTTTGAAAAAATTCATATTTGACATTTTCCTGTTTTCATAATTTTTATATTTCATTGTTTGCCTCGTATTGTTTTTGACAACTCGCTGTTGGGTTTCCTCCTGATATGATTTACCATGCAGGATGTTCCAACTTGTATATCATTTGATCTACTTGAAATACAAAGTTTTTTATGAATTAAAATTTCCATATCATTTTATTATTTGTGCACTTTGGATGTATTGTTGGTGACAAACTTATGACAGTAGAGATACTTCAGGACTGACTTTTTGATACATATGCGTTGAAGTTTCAAGATTCTAGAACAGTAAAAAGTATACAAAAATTGCAAAACAAACATAGCATGAACCACGATAACTTAAATACCTAATAATAATAATTAATTTTAATTTTCATTATTTTATAAACATTTCCCAACATGACAATATAAAACATTTCCCAACATGACAATATAAATATATATATATATATATATATATATATATATATATATATCCCACACTCGATGGCCTATTAGACGTTTCTGGAGAACGGGACACGGATAATTTTGAAAATTTTGTTTCTTGGGTAAATAGTTCTGCTCTATCGAACTAAAACATGTTCAGCGCTGCGGCGTTACCGCTTATATTGAAAAGTAGCAACAACTTTGATTTTTTAAATGAGACACCTTGAATAGTATTGCATTGTTTGCTTAGATATTGCTTTACGATCATTTTTGTATATAACCTATCTCAAGCGGTTTTTGAGAAATTCATTGATTTCGAAAAGGGAAACATTCTCAATTAAATATTTAATTGAGAATGTTTCCCTTTTCAACATGAATACCCCACAAGAGGTTATCTTGACGATGGAAGATAGTGACTAAAGTTTATCTTTCAGTCGCAGATGATTCCACATCTGATTTTATGAACATCCTGTTTATATTTTCAACAAATCAATTAATTGATTTCCTTATTTTTTGTGCAAAACATGGCTTCAATTGAATGTTTATTACTGCGGTATTTGGACTAGAACAAAGCTGAAATTCGGGGTGTAGTTTACCAATATTCTGTGCATTAGTTATGTTGAAGGAAATTCGTTTTCCATTATACAGGGTCGTTCAGAAAAATTCCGATAGATACAAAAATGGTGAAAAGTAAATTTTTTAAACGGAACACCATGTATATTATCGATTATCCTGAAAGACAATTGCAGTTCCTTCCAAATGATGAATCATAATCCTTTACCTGAATAGTCTGGTTTCCGAAATGAAAGCAAGTTTCTATAAAAATTTAAAATATCTGCATTTGAATTTGCATTATTATCCCTTTTCTATACTTTCTTCTGACAGAAACACCATGAAAATCGCTGCTTGTCAAAATAAAAGTTGGTTTCTCTGGTCACGACACACTTCTATCATTTTCAATTCCGAGTCTAACGAATCGAAATAGGTAATTTTTACCGATTGAAATGATTTGATTGAAAAATCAAAACAATCTGAAATGCTTCGCTTCAAAATGTTCATACTTTTGAACTGAAACTTCTATTTATTTGTGATTGTTTATTTCAGGTTGTTCTGTGGAGGGTTGAATTCCTGTATGGCCGGCAAACCGTAATGGCTTAACGCACCACCTGTTTTCCAGTATTATGAAGAGTTTTGTGTTTGTAATACGCTGCATTTGAAGAATTTTGGCAAACGTTCGTTTTTACGCGGTAGGTCTGAGAAAAAACTATCATCCTTAATTTTTTATTTATTTCGGAGGTAGAGGCTGGCATTTTTACCAATAGCTGAACAGGTTGTGCTCCCTCCTACGTTCTGCAGCAAACTAATTGAGTCATTGTGGTTGACTTCCATTATTATACATACATATGAATATTATTGTTGAATAATGAATGGTGGACGCCTGGTCAATTGATAGTTGGTGGTTTTCTTGCTCAACGTATAACTAACTTGATATTCCCTTGGGAACTATATCACGTGTGTATTTATTCACACTATATCCTAAAGTATGAATTAATAGTTGTAGATACGAACATACTTAGTCCCCATCACATCGAAAGATCTTGAATAAAGTTTCAAGGTGCAGCAGAACCCGCAGTTTTCTTTATCAGAAAAAGCCTTGAGACCTGAGGTTTCATCGCACTTTTTAACCGACGAAACCAAAAAGGAGGAAGTTCTCTATTCGACCCGTATATTTTATGTTTTTCCATCATATTTTTTTATGTACGATCACGCATAACTTTTCACTGAGGCGTCCGATTCCGATAATTCTTTTTTCAGTGGATAGGGTGTACTTCGAATCTTGGAAATTTTGGAAATAATTATGAGTCATACTCGAAAAAAAAGTCAGATTAGGGAGTAGAAACTAAAATGATATATACAGGATAATCTGGAAAATAATTACTAATGGGCATTTTTCGAATACGACTCAATCCTATTTCTAAATTTTCCAGAGATATTTTTTCAATTAATCTTTGCTTGAAGTGAATTGCATCATCTGAAAGTTAGGAAAAAACAAGTTTCAGCTGTATCTCCAAGAGTATGAACTGTTGTTTTGATTTCTTAATGAGATCATTTCCATTTGTTGAACTGGAAAATGAAAATGGTAGTAGTGTGCCGTGACCAGAAAAGAACAACACAATGTTTTAGTTTGACAAGCAGTGGTGTGTCTGTCAAAATGGATAACAATACATATGGAATGCAGATATTTTGAATTTTTATAGAAACTTGCTTCTATTTCGGAAACCAGACTATTTAGGTATAGGAACATGATACTTTATTTGGAAGGAACTTTAATTCTCTTTCAGGATATTTGATAAAATACAGGCTGTTCCATTTAAAAAAATGTACTTTTCACCATTTTTGTATATATTGGAAAAACTAAACTTTAATATGCCTACATTATTTGGTCTCCGGGCTATAATGTCCACTTGAATAATATCGAGAATGTACAGAGACGCTTTCTCGAAACAATATGTTAAAGAGTAGATGGGGAGTATCTTGCATGAGGTTCTCCCCACGAATTATTATGGAACGTTCTGGTTATAACTCGTTGCAGACAAGTCGTACATGTCACAGCAAAGTTTTCCTTCTTAAACTCCTGAATAACAGAATAGATTATCCCCAATTACTCTCTTTGCTGAATATACATGTACCTAGAGGGACTGCCCGATCACATAACATGTTTACCTATGTTTTCTCCTATCCATCAAATTTGTGTAAATTATATGAATTTTCAGAATGTGATTGACATATTCAAAACTACATCAAGTGAAATCAAGAAGTGATCCTGTAACACTCACCTATGTATTCTTAATACATTTAACTCTGCACATGAATTTTTTTCTTAATAAGTTTTTTCCAGTTCATATGTATAGTTGCACGTAAGTTTTGTTGATTTTGTCTGAATTATTGTATTATTCATCATTGTATTGTAATTTGTAATCACTGTATATTTCTCAGCCTGCTTAAGGCATCAGTTGTTAGGGAGGCGTAAAGTAGAATAAATAAAAATAAATAAATAAAAAAAGATGGGCGAAAGGGCAGGAGTGGGAGTAACGAGTCCTAGTTTTAGGTTCTACAAACCCCTAGGCAGAGCCCCATTAAATTTTCAAGCAGAAATACTTACTTTATGAATTTGTGCCCAAGAATGTCCTCCCAGACAGCCAATCAGCACTGAAGCTCTAAATTCATACACTTGTGTGTCTGGACTGACTTCGGACTGCGAACCCTCCCTAAGACAACTTGCTACGAACAATCCGGTCTCTGAGGGGGATGCCAGCAAACACTCAATTTTCTTTCCAAAGCCTACTTCAGGAAAGATGTTCGGCACTAGGAAACTGACCAAATCAAAACTCACTAAAACCCACTGGTAATGAGGTTTCAGGGCAAAGATAAGCAGAAAGGTTTCTGAGTCCATTGCCATAGAAAGCTGAACAGCTTCTCGAGTTGGACAAGAAAGACTTGAAACTGGTAACGGGACTGCTCTGATATATCACCTCAAAAAATGGATAGATCAGACAGTTACTGTAAGAACTTTGCTGAAACAGCAGAACACTTGCTTTGCGACTGCAAGCCCTGTTTTGCAAAAGGCTCAAGTTCCTCGAAGGGGTTTCATTAACGCCCCCAGACATCAGGAAGTAAGCTCCCAGGAAACTGATACGCTTGGCTCGTAAACCTGGGTCTTGAATAGATGGAGGGTAATGTACAAAAGACCTCAGAGGCTGAAGTGCCATATCAACCCGTCTACAATCTACGACCTATTATTATGATCCTTGTAATTCAGTTCTACTTCCTAGTTCACATTTAATAATATTTTGTTCACTACGTCGTAATTAGCTTTACTAAAAATTGAAAAATATATATAAGAATTTCTTGAGGGAAGGTTTTGGACAATCCAAAATAATTGAGATATCCGGTGCGGAATCAATTTTATCCACCGTAACAAAGGATATGGTGGAAGATTAGCGACAGCGTTCAAAGAGGGACACATTATTAACTTTGAATTGCTATTGAGTATACGATCTAATGATCTAGATTCAGAATTGAAACTTCATCAGTAGAGTATTTACTGAAGGCATGCATACTATTCCTTGATAGGTAGGTGAATAGCCTTCTCCACATAGTTTGACACATTAATTGATATTGATTAATTGATATAATGCACCAAAATTAATTCATACAATACACGATGAAAAAGATCCCACAATTTCTAGTTGCTCTCGAGCATTCTTCTCAAAGTATCTGTCA
Source organism: Gonioctena quinquepunctata (assembly GCA_018342105.1). NCBI lineage: Eukaryota > Metazoa > Arthropoda > Insecta > Coleoptera > Chrysomelidae > Gonioctena > Gonioctena quinquepunctata. The sequence continues at coordinate 253,533 of JAFIRS010000196.1, forward strand.
AAAACTAGTTAATTCGTTAGGTCTTGACAGTGCCCTGTATAAGTTTTCCATTTCTGTTTACTTCTCCATTCCTTCGTGCGAATGCTGGTTTATTACTGAAGGTAAGCTCCTAACGAATATAAATTCTCGTTTATTCAACATCATTATTCCGACCTTGCCTCAACACGAAATGTGAAATACCGATTTCCTTTGTTAAATATGTAATATCATCTTTACCCCAGAGGAACTCAGGATATATAAAGGTAAAGCATCTGAATTTTGTAAGCGGGTGATGTATTACTTTATAACATATGAAGAAGATGAAATGAAAAGTGTCTGCAAAGAATATATTCTCATTATTTTGCAAGAATATATTTCTTAACTTTGTATTCAACCAATATATATGTACAGGGTTATTCTTACCAAACCCTGATCAGGTAAAATAGGTGAAACTCGATATAGTTCAACATCAAGTTGAAAATCTCTTTGCAATATGTATCCATCAAGAAGTATCTAGTTCATTTCAAAACTATTATTTTCAGGAAACAGACACACTACCAGAAACATCAATTTCAGTTCGAATCATCCAATTATAATATGACTAAACTTTTTATGACAGAGCCGAATTGATTTATGCAAATTCAAAAAATCTTGTAGATGAGAGTGCTTTTGTTAATAATATTGCAGAATAAAACAAGAAACAGCAATACCAAAACCTCAACAGGAGCTTCGAGTGACACATATAATTCTATACGTTGTTGTTCAATGCAAAAATTCGAGAGATTCTGCATCGAATTCAATAGGTATATGAAAACTGCTCGAAACTCATGATTCCTTGAGATTGGACAAAAACAATAAACAAAGAACAAAATTCAAATAATTGTACATGCGGTGGACGAACATCAAGGCAAGAATAAGAAAATTATAAAAAATATTAAAATTGGAGGATTGAAATTACCCGAACATACAGGGTGACCCAGGGGTGCGTGCCAGCACTATAACTTTTTTCTAAACAAGCTATCGACTATACAGTGCTTCTCAAAAGTCCGCTCCCCCCCTCTTATTTTTGGAACGATTATACATAAACAAGTGAAATTTGGAAACTAAATATTAAAGGTTGTGAACTTCCCTACTAGTGATGATAGATGACGAAATCGTCGAAGATGACGTCACAAGGCCATTGAGACCAATAATTTTAAATGGAACCCTACGGCAAGCGACACCTCTTTTGAAAGGTATCGAAAAAACCTATTCAATGATACTAATTTTATTTGTGTTTATGGCAGATTCAATGGCTCATTAGTAAACATTAAAATTTAAATTACATTCAGTATTATATTAATTACAGATTCAAGAATCAGTATCTACTTGAAGAAATTGCTCGGAGTGACCTCCATTTACTTCCGGACAGTGAAATATCCTATTTTTAAACTCTTCTCGTACTTTTGCAAATGTGTCTGCGGAAACAGCCTCACATTCTGCAACAATACGTTGTCAATATTGTCAGGTTCAGTGGCGCAAACCTTCGATTCAAGGTACCCCCACAGAAAAAATCCAAAGGTGTGAGGTCCGGTGATCGAGCTGGCCATTCCGTTGAACCTCGTCGTCCAATCCATCTACCACGATACTCCCCATCCAAATACCGTCTTACTGCACCGTAATAGTATGGAGGAGCACCATCTTGTTGGAATGTTAATTGCCGAATTCATCTGGATTATCTTCAAAGATTTCAAGGATTAACGGTTCTATTGCGTTTTGCAACAGCTCCAGATAAACCTCACCAGTTGAATTAGTATTTGAAAAAAGAGGCCCAACGATGTGGTTTCCCAGGATACCTGCCCAAACATTCACCTTCTGGGAAAATTGGGTATGTGTTTCACGAAACAGGTGAGGATTTGCGTCACTCCAATACCTCACATTCTGTGTATTTATATTTCCATTTAGATAGTAGGTACTTTCGTCACTAAAACAAATTGTTTTGACATAGTCTGGCTGTTGGTTAATTTTAGTTTCCATATTTTCACAAAATTCTAGTCTCCGATCTGGGTCGTCGTCTGAGAGTTGATGAACCATTTTTAATTTGTATGGATGAAATTTGTTTTTTTTCAACATCCTGTGTACTGTACTTCGATTGACTTCACAGGTAGATGCAACGTGAGTTGTTGAAGAAGTAGGATTAACTATTACTTCTGCCAGTATATACAATTTTTTCTCATCAGAAATTTGTGGTCTGCCAGATCGTTTCGCATCATTGATACTACCCGTTGTTTCAAACTTACGGAGAAGCTCCCTTGTCCTCGAAACGGGGCGATCGGGGAACCTCTCATTAAAAATGCGTTCTGCTGCATGAATATTTTGTCCAGTTTCACCAAGAATTAGGATCGCTGCTACTTTATCACCTAAAGCACGTACCAGTTCGCTTCTTGAAGCACTCAAACGTTCGGCTCACAACAGTTTAACAAATTATTAGAATGTACAAAAATATTAAAAGTACCAAAAGCTGCTAAAACAGTCAAACGTTCGATCAACAATACACAAATTATTAAATGTACAAAAACTTAGACAATTACAAAAACGTCGAATTGGGGAGACTAACAAAAACGTCAGCTTATTTGACAACTATCCAGAGGCGGAGCTTGAATTTGGAATTTTAGTATTAACTGATCACAGCTTTGCATTTTTCAATAGCGAGTTGCCAAAACTGCCATAAACACAAACAAAATTAGTATCATTGAATAGGTTTTTTCGATACCTTTTAAAAGAGGTGTCGCTTGCCGTAGGGTTCCATTCAAAATTATTGGTCACAATGGCCTTGTGACGTCATCTTTGACGATTTCGTCATCTATCATCACTAGTAGGGAAGTTTACAACCTTCAATATTCAGTTTCTAAATTTCACATGTTTATGTATAATTGTTCCAAAAATAAGAGGGGGGGAGGGGACTTTTGAGAAGCACTGTAGGTCCGACAATGAGAAACATCCTGAAAATATTTCTATTTATGTACAGGATGCCCTAACCTAACCTAACGGGCTTCACAAATATTTAACTACGCGCTCTGCAAAAATGTTAGTGGAAGACGTGTTTCATTTCTGGATTCGCCACTGAATCGTCAATATATCCCTTTCAGGTTTCTTAGACTCATCTGCAATAGTGTTTGACAGAAAAATTCAGAACTTCAGAACCAATCAAGATAACTCAACCAACTTGTTTCCAGTCGATTCCTTAGGCTGAAAATAGCAATAAATTGACTTTTTCAAATGCAACACCTTATATGTTATGCATCATTACATGGCATTTTTCAAGAGCTTTTGGTGATATAGGGATAGGGTTTGTGGGGTCTACTTCATGAAATTTTGGAGACTTGTTGCAAAATAAGAAATTTTGATAATTATTTCGGCAAGAAAAAAGGAATCGAGTAGGCTGGTGTCGTAAAAATTGACACATCCGTGTACTTTCAATGATTGTACACATCTAATTGTTAATAATGAATTTAACTGGCGAAGAATAAGAAAATATATACTGTTTCAGTGAAGCCGACAGAAATCCCTAATTAGCAAATAGAATCTACTTTAAAAAGTATTCAAAAGTTAGGAGGTCGGTTTGAACTCATTGGTAGTGTGTCTTACATCATAAAGGAAATTGTTGATGGTCGGATCAATGAGGACAATGTGTTGCAAGTTTTATTGGTGCTACAGAAAAATCATCACTCAAACTCTATGGAAATAGCAGCGTAAACGCATATTTTGGGAGGTAGTGTGAACAGAATAATATTGAAACATAAGTTCCACCTCATCATCTGAACCTACATCAAGAATTGTATGGTTTGTAACGAATTTTTTGTTCCATCCTAATTTATTCAGTCGCATCAATTCACACTATAAGATAAGAGATAAGGGAGATTTGAAGACACTAAATAGTATATTTCATTAGGAGTCGAGAAAATAGGCTTTTTCCGTGCGTGCCCGAGAAGTTCCCGTGGGAGGCGCAGCCGAACACGGGAAGTCGAGCAAGCACGGAAAAAACATTTATGGACGTGTAATGAACGATACTTTTCATTATATCTACCTGAAAAACACAGATTGTTGAGAAAAATTTATTTTTAAAGATTAACGAACAAAAACGTGTATTTTTAATTTTTAATAATTGAAATATTTATGGTACAAGTTGTGTTGTTGTAAATAGCTAATCTCTAATCTCTGACGTGACTTTTTGGGCAGTAATTCTGCACTTACTTTTGCCGCTTCACGTGATATTTCTTCCTCTGGTGAAATCATTTTTAGATATTTCCACTAAAAATATCCAAATATTGCCACAAAACAAGCGTTATTTACCCGTTCCCAAGGAATATACAAACAATTTGCGATTTCTAGAGAACTGTCATTAACATAATATTTTATTTTGACATGTGAGTAGGCAGCTAATTACACTAGCGCACCGTAAAATTTTCCGTGCGGGGGCACCGAAAAAGCCCACTTTCGGTGTGCTAAATAAGCATGTAAATATAGTGTTTTCGGAAAGGTATAATGGAAAATAAATTCCTGGATATAGGAGATCTCAATTCTCGTTCCCATCAACTGTGTTCGATACCGAAACCTAAAACTTTCAACACCACCTGTATATGGGTGAAAGTTAAACAAAAATAAAAACCTAGTGTAAATTATAGCATTCACAAAGCTAAAGCTTCTACTTTTTGCACTCCTGGCAGACTGAATGAGTGAAGGAAAAGATACATTTGAATAAATTCAAATGAGTAGATTGTAGCATAATATCGTATCGTATCTCACCTCATTAGACATTTGAATCTTTAGCTGGAGGTGATAAATTTAACTTCGCTTGAGATTGTCTAATAACTTTTTAGTGGAACATCAGTTTTCTTGTTAGGTAAAACCTTATCATTTATCGTACTTTCGGAAAAAAATTCCGATATTATCTGTGGGTAAGTTTTGATGTTTCACTATTTTGGCAACATATCGTGGTTACTGTGAAAACGCAGCAAGGGGCTAATTCCCATTCGTTAGTTGAGTTTGAATCTCTCATGTGCTTAACTTATCTTTTTATCTTATCTGCTTATCTTATCTATCTTATGTCTCTCTTTTTTTGACTAATTCATAATCGAATCACCACACATTCAAAATTTTTGGAGGGACTCCTTGGAAGGGAACGTATTGGGGGGTCATGACTTTAGGTCTTAAGTGGAGGCTACGTATGATTACTGTGCGGACCTCGGCTCTTTGGGTTTGTGTGCAGTGGCGAAATTGGGAACACTCCCGTACCTTTTTGGCATTTTGTATCGTGAACCATATGTTCATTTTTAGTGGTGACACTATGTTACTTCAGTTGTAGATGACAGCTGGTAAAACCAAAATTGGTTACATTTCGTATTGGTATTTTTTTTTTTTCACCAGGTCTGTGCTGAATGGGGGCCTTCCGTGTCCTGATTCAGTGGGAATGGTGGTTGTCTCGCCTAATCTTGAGACGTGTAGTTATGGGTATTTCTCACTGGCGCAGCACCTAATATCTTACAGCGACGAGGACACCTTGGCTGGATTATTTAGGAGAACTCCGGTTTTACGGTTTCTGGCCCTGGATTTCGTCATTCATCTCAACCAGTTTCTTTCTTCACTCATTTAATCTGTTCTGAATACAAAGAGTCGAAGTTTCAGCTTGGTAAATGCTAAAATATTCACAATTGGATTCATTCAATTTATCTTTCCTTCACTCACTCAGTCTGTTGTGAATACAGAGAGTTGAAGTTTCAGCTTGGTAAATGCTACAATTCACCCATTTGAATTTATTCAAATGTATCTTTTCCTTCACTCATTCAGTCTGCCAGGAGTGCAGCGAGTGGAAGCTTTAGCCACAGTTTATAGCTAAAAACTGTTCTTTAGCTTTGTAAATGCTATAATTTACACTTGGTTTTCAGTTTTGGTGAAATCAATTCCAAATGGAACGTTACGGGCCATTTATGAATTCCTCTAGACTATTTTTTTGTCTATGAAACGACGTAATGTACTGGAAGAAATTCACTGATTTGTCATTCTTAAGCAGATAACTGTAATTTTTCAACTACTGTGGTAGATGAAACCCAAAAAATGGGAAGTTACACAACGATTTAAGTTATTTTTTTTATTCTACATATGATTTATTGAATATTTTATATATAGAACTCATCAGAACGAATGGTCATATCAGTTGAAATGCAAACAATGTTTATTATTTTTCATCATGAATGGTTTATTGTTCTGGATATAACGTTTCCCAGAACTGTTCTCAAGTCGTGATTCAGATTTGTTGAGCCGATTACCGTTTTCATTTTATTTTTAGAATTATTACATTTATTGAAAATTTTACGACCATAGGAAAACATAAGTATTTCATTCGTACGAAAATATATCTTTTCGTTGCAGGTTCTTGTGCCTACACCAATATGGATGATTTTTTTATTTGTGTATATCTCTATGGGTTTTTCAAAAGTAAGCACACTCCATTCGATGTTTTTTTGATGGCTGTAACGATTAGATTAGATTAGACATTGTCGTTCTGTTCATTTCTATTTAGCTTTATTTGCTATTTTAGAACACTTGATCCATATTTCCAAAATCCACTAAGGGATCATTAGGAAGTATCAAACACGGTGTTCATAATATTAGTGATGAGTTCATTTGCGACCAAAACTCACTATCAGTTAGATATTGTAAAAACGTGAACGATTGAAATGGAGATTATCACTTTCAGATATTTTGTTTGTTTTGTTTTTCTTTCACAATATCTAGCAGATATTGAATGAATGTGGTTTTTTGTGGAGGAACAACGTTTCTTGACGAGTTTTTTGGGTAACCTTCCACAGTCTGAAAATGAAAATCTATACAAGTGTAGAAAGGGCAAACTAATTAGTTCACCCCGATTAGTTATTACGTTCACCAAATTATATTTCCTATAGAAAAATGATTCAATTAGTCAATAACTTGTCGTCTTCTGAATTTGCCTATCAAAATTTTTTTTTAATTCAAAAGATACTTTTCTATATAATTTTGGATTGACGTTTCGGGGACTATATCTGCCCCCGTTCTCAGAATCTTCTAAATCTCCTTTAGTTGTTTTAATAATTTGGATTTTTTCTTGCAGAGTCTTTTCCGCTTTTTCAACTGACGGATGTCAATTGAGATCTGCCAAAAAAGTTTGAGAGTGACGTATTGCTCATATATATGGGGTGTTGTTCAGATCAGTTTATTAGCATTCTACCATATCTCACTTCCTCTCTGAGTAGAGGTAATCATGTATGATCCATTTCAACAGAATTTGTTGAAAAGCAGTTGTTATTGGAAAGAAGAATATAGGCCGTTTCTTTCAATTTTCTCCTCTCTCTATGTGGTTCTTTCATCAAGATTTTTGTCCTATTCCATTCAATCGTATGATCGCCATTGGATGTGATGATATGTTCTGCAATTTTTGATCCAGTTATTTGTCGATTTCTGATGTAACTCTGATGTTCACTTCGGCGCACTTCCAATGGTCTTGGCGTTTCACCTATATAACTATCACCACATGAACAAGGTATGTTGTGAACACAGTTTTTGGTATTTTCTTCTGCGTTTTTTGGTTTTGTTTGTGTTAGTATAGATCTCAGTTTGTTTGTTGTTCTAAATAATGTTCTCACATCATACCTATGTCCAATTAGTTTGATCTTTTCAGATAATCCGGGGACATACGGTATTATGTTGGTGTGAAATGTGAAGGTGATGGGAGTACTCCTGTTGGTTGTGTTGATTGGTTTTTTGATGGATTTTTGTGTTCAATGTCAGTGATTGTTTTTTCCACAAACTGATCCGGATATGCATTTTCCTTGTGAACAGATTTTATGGGGTTCATTTCTTCCTGTAGATTCTGGTTGGAATTGCAAACTGTTTGGGCTCGATTATAGAGACATTTAACTATGCCTTTTTTCACACTGGTATGATGGTTTGAGTTGTAGTGTAGATATCGATTGGTATGCGTCTTCTTTCTGTGTACAGATGTTTCCATTCGGGATGATGATTTGTGGAAGATCACCCAAAAAATATGTCAAGAAATCTAGCAGATGTGGTTTAATATCCAGAGTGTGCTTTAGCCAGGAAAGTAGTTATTTTCTGTAAGATATAATAAAGAAATACATTATTTTTTGAGTTTGAATTCGAGTTTTTCAAGTTTTTCGATTTCCAGGATTTTTTTTTCAGTATTCAATTTAGAATGGTTCTTTTTTAAAATTTTTTTTTTTTAATATATATATATATATATATATATATATATATATATATAATATATATATATATATAAATATATATATTTATATATACAGTGAATGATCATTATAAATGATTGAATTAGAAAAATGGTTCCTTCGATTTTACAACAGAAGAATTGTTGTAACTTTCCACGTTGAAAATTCATATATAACATGAATTCTGGTGGTTAAATGCAGTTTTGAATGTGATTCGGAAAATATTCTCTTCAAATATTATTCGTGCTAGAGGATTTTATTGCATTTTTTTCTATTTCTCCTCAAGTATTTTGCCTCTAGGAAATTTAACTCGAACATATTATCAAAGATTAAACCACGAAAGCGAAGCTTGAGTGGTTTAATCGGATAATAAGACCGTAGATCGCACTCTGTAACATTTCTAGGCGAAATGCTTTCTCGAAAATTGTAAAAAAATTAAGCGGTAAAACCCCTAGTACTTATTATATTATTCTCGAAAAAGGGTATTTTTTCACTATCGTAAAGTCAATTCATTGTTTGTTTGCTCACATTGCTGGTCAATCCAGCCAAAATAAACAAAAAAGGTCTCAGGTAGACTATTACGAATAAAATATGAAAAATCCTGGCTGATCCTACGTCTGCTAAAAAATGTATTCATGGTCGAAAGTCAAAAACTTTGGTTTTCTGCATTTTTCTCGTAAACGGTGTGTGTAATCCTAAAAATAAACTCGACAAAAGTTGTATAACATGCAATTTTATACGAGTCACCATTCTTGAGATATCACCATTTCAAACATCGAAAATACTAATGCATGCCTACGCCCCCTATATACATCATCGGACGTTCAATGTATGATGAGAAGGTTTCCATAGCCCCTCTATTTTCATTCCAACGCATGATTATTACTTAAACATTTGAGGATGAAATGGAAAAATTCTTCGAATATGAATTAGCCCCCTACTCATTATCACTCTTCGATGCAATTGGAATGCGAAAAACACAGAAGTCAGTCATCTACGCTTGCTTTCAATCAGTGAACATTGGAATTGACAACACAAATGCTAAATACATCATCCATGGAGGATATCTATTACGCCGCGTTGTGTGGGATCGAGAAGAAACATTCAACCTTATTTTTTATAAATACGTTCAATCTGTACATGGACCTTTTGATCATAGAGTAATTATAGTATTTGATTATGAAACAGATTATGAGAAGAACATTAAAGCTACAGAACAACGTCGTCGAACTACAAAAACATTTTCATCTTCTGATGTCGTTTTTGACCAATTAATGACAGTTCCAACAAACCAACAACAATTTCTGCCAAATACTCATAACAAGTCTCGCTTCATTTCAATGTTATGTGAAAAATTCACAACTGAACATCAAACAAAAATATATGCATCGAAAGGTTTATCTGCTTATCCAAAATATCAAAATATTATTTTTACATGCAATAACTGGCTAAGTACTACATCAGCAATTCTCAAGAGGGGTAAAACAAAAGTATTTGAATTGTTTGAAACATGATTCAATTGATTGTGCAAAAGTATTTGGAAAGATTGACTTTCCTCCACAAGTCATCATCACAAACGGGATTCGCTTACTTTCTGCTATATATGGAGCTCAAAAGAAATTGGTTGTTTAGACAAGTATAGAAAATTAAATTTTGAAAAAAATACACATAACAATAAAATCTTGCCTTCTCCAACATCTGCTTCTGCTTATCAACACTTATATCGACTATACTATCAAGTTCAAGTGTGGCTAGGCGATCAACTGGACCCAAAACACTGGGATTGGAAATTAATAGATAATACTTTGGAGCCAATTCAAACTTTACTCCCACCTGCTTCAACACCATCGTACGCAATTGCAAAAAAGGTTGTATTGCAAACTGTGGCTGTAAAAAAGTCGGATTATTCTGCTCACCAGTATGTACCAATTGTCAAGGCCAGTCTTGCTCCAATGTTGGATCAAATGCAACAGATGAGTATTCTTATGATATCACTGAAAAGACAACATTCTTAGAACAATTTACAGATATTCAGCAAGAAGAAAACGGAGAAGTAGAATGAAGTGAAGAAAACATTACTGTTGAAGTAGCATTTGAAGATTATCAGTCAGACAAAAATTTTCCCAAAATCAACAATAATTTGTTTCAGTTTAATCATTTCCAATAGTACCATTTTTCAATCAATAGGATATTGTCTGATGAAACTGAATCACAATAGATCGTGGACTATGCCTACCGGGAAAACCTTGTTAAGGAAAATGCGCCAAATACTCTACCTCACAGGTGGTGCGGAAATATGTGCATATTATATAAAATACGACTTCTTCAACTTCTAACTTTTGGAATCGCGATATCTCAGGAATGGTCATTCGTAAGGAAAAAAGTGTGGATACAATTGCATGGTCAACAACTTTTGTAGGATCTATTGTTACGATAACATTTACCGTTTACGAGAAAAATGCAAAAATCCGATTCTTTTGACATTTTACCTTGAATAATTTTTTTAGCAGACGTAGGATCAGTGAGTATTTTTGATATTTTATTTGTTATAGTGTATCTAAGACCTGTTTCAATTTTCGGCTCTATGCGGCTATATATGAAATTTATATTTTGACTGGGGTATGATGAGATTTCACTATTTGTTTAATGTCAAAATTGAACACACTATGGGATTCGGTATTATTTTTCATATTGTGCGATGAATTCAAGTGGTTTTAGATTTAGAAACTCTCCTAGAGAAGAGATTGATGACTAAGTTAGATCAGCTAGTGAACACAGTTAAAACAAGAAAATCTATATGGCGTCAGTACACCTCGTTATGTGATTCAAGGAAATATGAACTATAGCGGGATACTCCAACTACCGAAAGAGCAAGAATTTTGGAATACTGAGAAAGAACTCTTTCCTCTATGGTTCCGAAGATAGGAAACATAAAACGCTTAATGAATGCGCTACTTCATTTTTCAGAGGTCAGTTTGAGAAAAGGTTTTGGAATCACTTCTTCCTACATCAGCCAGTGCTGTCTAATATGCATATCGATACCAAGCACAACTATGCTATGCAAGAAATATGCTGGGCCCACAACAGTTGGAATGGGTTCATCGAAACCATAATTGCATCCGGTCAGAACAACTCTTGACAGTGCTCTTGAGGCCATCTTTCTGCAAAGATACTGTTCTAGTTCGTAATGCTCCTGTGTAAAAACAGTTCGAGAAAATTATCCCTCCTATTCGACACAAAATATAAAACGGAAATAACTTGTTTTATCACAAGTGATAGTTGTTTCCGAATACCCTGCACTCGCTTGGAGCTTATTGATGTTCCTTCTTGAATTAATTTCTCATGGATGAAAATATGCTCGTGATGAAAAATAAACTCGGTATCATAATTAGAAATATCTATTTCCATCGCCAATAAGCGTCATAATATTTTATGTGTTTCGATAGCGTAATAGCCTTTGGTTATTGAGTTGTGATGAAAACACCGCCAGAACCATCAATTCATTATAGTCTATTATCCACTTATCATGTATTACCTGATTCATAAATCGAAGGAAATATACGTGAATGGTATAAGTTTTTTAGGAAAGTTGGAGTTTCTGACATCCATTATCATCGGAGAGATCCTCAGAAATGAATTGTTATTTAAATCGAAAGAATTAATATACCACGTTTTCGAAACGAACTGAGAAATATAAAAAAAAATCTCCATACAGATTGCCCAGAAAATTTTGTGATTGTGAATTTTCTATGACTATGAAAATGCTTGTAAGATTCAGAAAGAGAAATAAATAGTTCCTCTAAATCCCTAACAATTTTATTGAGAAGAGAGGAGTCATCAGAAAAAAAGGATTCGAATAGCAGGGAGAACACGGTCTCCACACACCAGCAGCGGAGGTGAGAAAATCATTATTAATATCTCAACTGAACCACTTACAGGAGTAGAGGAGTCCCTGCTCGAAAAAAAGATTGAACTTTGCAGTTGCACCTAGAACAATACCTATCCTGGACATTCTCTCTGTAGAGTTAACCAGCAGCAGAATGAATCCCATCCAGGCAGAAGAGTTCAGATAGAAAGTGAGAGAGACACTCGAGAAGGAGAGAAATCCCCGGAGTAACATCACTGCAGGGGAACGGAGGGCCCTAAAAATCCTACAAAAGGATTCATCCATAAAGATTCTTCCAGCCGATAAAGGAAACTCCACGGTTATCATGGACACCACAACATATGATGACAAGATAGAGTCGTTACTCCACACAGGAAACTACAAACTCTTGAAGAAGGATCCGACCCCACTATAGAAAGGAAGATCTACAATACTCTAAGGAAATTCAAAAATTTCATTCCAGACAACGAACGATCACATCTAACGCCACACTACAGCAAACTACCGCATCTCTACGGGCTTCTGAAAATTCACAAACCAGACATGCCACTGAGACTGATCACTAGCTCGCGGAACTAACCAACCAACAAGTTATCTGAATACCTCCTACCGATACTACAACCCTTACAAGAGAATAGCAGTTCATGCGTCGAGAATTCCAAGCACTTCGTTGACACCATCATGGTGAACCAGAAGATCGTTTCATCAGCTTCGACGTGGAGAGCCTTTACACCAATGTCCCTATAGAGAAATCACTTAGTATCATCAAAAAGAAACTCGAAGAGGATTATCAGCTGCACGAGAGGACTGACCTTCCTACCCAAGCAATATTGGAATAACTGCAGTGCTGCCTACAGAACTCATATTTCCAGGAAAGGATCGAATCTTCTCTCAAGTCGACGGACTCCCGATGGGATCTTCCCTTTCTCCAATCATCGCCCACACGTACACATGGAGTGGTTCGAGGAATTGGGTATACGGGAGGCAGAATTCAAACCAAAGCTATGATTGAGTTACGTGGATGACACCTTCATTATATGGAATCACGGAGGATTTCTTCTCAAGAATTGAAAGAATCAGGTATTCGATCAAATTCACGATGGAAATGGAAACCAACAGTGCCTTACCCTTCCTTGATGTGAACGTTGAGAGAGAGGCAATGAAATCCGCACACCTGTCTACAGAAAGAAGACACATACGGGGCAGTACCTCAATCACAGCTCCAACCATCCGAGTTCGACAAAGAGAGGGATCATGAGAACATTGGTAGAGAGAGCGACGCACATATGCAACGACGGGAAGTCACTAGATGTTGAATTGAACCACATCAGAGAGGACCTTCACCGGAATGGATATCCCAAGAAACTCCAAGGGAAAGTATTGAAACAACTCCAGAGAACAAAGACATCTGAAGAGCAACGACAAAGCACAGTAATCTGCCTTACGTACATCAGAGGTGTCTCCGAGAAGATCAGAAGAATCGAAAACAAGTTCAACATCAAGAGCTGCTTCTACTCCGGCAATACTTTACGGAGTTTCCTGCCCAAGACCAAACCTGACAACAAAAATGAAATATGTAAGAATTGCATTTATGAAGTTCCATGTAGCTGCAGAGATGCCTACATTGAAGAGACAAAGAGGCCGTTATCGGTAAGATTGGATGAGCACAAGGAATGGACTCAACGTGCAGAATCGTCAAAATCGAGAATCGCTGACCACGCCTAGACTGAGCACCATCGAGTTCTATGGGACGACGCAAGTATTCTACATAGAGAGGAGCATTGGTTGAAACGGAAGTTCGAAGAGGCCGCCTACATCGAAGCCAATAACGCCTTTAGTCAACCAAGCGTTGAGATCGAGAACGTATGGAAACTACTGATTGCTCTTTCTGGCGGGCTGCAGAGGCGCGAAATTACACGCACCACTGCACATGGCGGAGTTACACGCATCATTGCACCGGAAGTCATATAAATTGGTAATTAGCACCTAAACTTGTCAGTATTCACCTGAAGACGACTGCAGATACAAGCATTCGAAACGTCGTGAAAACTTTTTGAATTCATTAAGACGATAGACGTCCGAAACGAGAGTAATAAAGTTACCACATCGTCTACAACTTTCAAACAAATTAGTTTCAATTTCGATTTGTTATATTATAATTTCCATAATATTGACTTTTCATGTTAGAAGTCGTTATTTATAATTCGATTTTTTTTGAGTCTATACTGTTGAGTTCCAAATTGTTGTTGAGTGTGGTTTGTGTTGTTTATAGTATCAAATAATTGATTTCGAAAAGTTTTATAATAGAATTGAATGTGTCGAAAGGTTCCATAAAATTTTGATAAATCGATAGGTTACCCCATATATCGTAATACCGTAAACTTCAAAAATGCATATCTTAGAAACGCAACATACAAAGTTAGTAATATTGAAAAATTGAGTTCACCAGAAAGTTACCCCATCTTTCAATCAATGGGCAGTAGCATTAATTTCTTCTTTTGTAATCAGAAACGATATGTGTGTTTTCAGTATAGCGGTATACTCGAAAAAAATATATATATTTCAAACAGAGAGAGTCGTCAAGAAACAAAACACGTTTGTTTGCCCAAAATAGAATGAAACTGATATCTTATCCAAATATAACTTGTTGGTTTCGAAATAGTGCTGGAAAAAATCCGTAAAAACTATTTTTTTACTATGTCCCGTATACACCCTAATGTACTATTATCAATAAGGTTATAATTGAACATGTTTATGAGTTCCGATCAATATATTTTCATCCTTACTTTGTCTTATTTTGACTAAAAAAACAGTGTTTATCTTTGTCAATCCTACCCCATTACGGCGTTTTTACGAACTTAGGCCGCTTATGTCTCAGAAACGAAACAAACAAAATTATTTGAACTCACACTTTTTTCTAATGGCCCATCCTACTATAACATAATTAAATTTCAGACAATTCGACCGAGAGCCAATTTCCCATATGTTTTCGTGCGGGGTTCTTTGGTTGAATTAACAAATCTTTTTTTTCCGAGAGTCAATAGAGTAGAGAATCTCTATTGATTTGTCTAATGGAGCATTTTAAAGGTTCTCTCAAGTTTCACTTCACCTGATCATATCTGAAATAGAAAATGGTCATACCTAGTTACCGATTATAAATCAATCTGTTTGATTGTTATTTCCTTTGAAACTTGAAACCAGTTGTAGCAAATGGACAGACAAGAAAGCAAGTTATTATTGTACCCACAGACATACAAACATACAGACAAGGAAGCGAGTTAATAAACACTGGGTAAAAATTGTGAAAATGTCGAAAAAAAAGGGTTACTCGCAAATCATTAGCTTCATAGCATGTATCATTTCATCTACGAAAAATGGACCGTATTATTATCAAAATTCCTATGAGCATTTCGTTCATTCTGACTAAATGTAAATTTACACACGGTGCATTGTAATATCCGCCAAAAATAGAGACGAATATCCAGTCAGAATGCCAACTTTGTGAATTACGAAGATTAATTATTCTACAATTTGTTGTTGATTCGTTGCCAAAAACAAAAATTCGTAGATCTGTTATTCCAGAAGATTTCGGACTACTCGACCACTTGCAAGTCAAAGCAATCAAAGTATGTATCGGTGCTTTTAAATAATCCCCGGTTCTTCCACCGTTCCTTTGGCATGCAAAAAGTAATTAGCATTCAAAACCACATCGGAATATCCGACGAAATCGTCCTATAATCTAGCTATAGAGAACCTTACTAACAAATATTGGAGATTAAAAAACTCTTTCGTGTCCATAAACAAATCACTGAACAAAATGAGCACCATAGCGTCTGTTCAAACCAATGGTACTCTTCCTCGTATACACCCGACATTCCCAAACTGAACAATCCCATTACCAAATCCTTATTGGGTACATTAGATAAACAAAATACTATATATTGCGATGGGTCCAAAAATGAAAATGGTTCAGGATGTGCCTATTTCACCATAAATGGCACATCCTGAACCATTTCCATAAAATAATTCTCCCTCGACTCCCTGATCATCCATCAATTTTCAGCGCAGAATTGTACGCCATATTTCAAGCTCTCACATGAATTAAGTGTAGTGGAGGAGACAACTCAGTCATTCTCTCAGATTCGAAATTGGTTCTGACTGCAATTTATGGAAATGCCCCAGTGGCAAACTATAACCCTATTATTACTGAAATCATGCATACACTACCGTATTCCCAAATTAGCAACATTAAAATAATGTTATTCTGGGTTAACGGCCAATCAGGCATAGTTGGAAATGAGAAAGTCGATGAGGCACAAAAGATGTCACCTCTCTTCAACAAATAAGTTACATATTCAAGACACAATTAGTAAGTCCAAACAATCAGTGCGAACACGATGGGAGAAACTTTGGGAAGATTTTGTTTCTACTTCCAGAAACCCTTACGTGTCCATCCACCCTTCCTAAAAACATTCCTCACTTAAACACTTTCAAATTATCGAGGTTTCATTCCTCTACCATAACAAGAATGAAATTGAACCATGGAGGTTTTCCCTCATACTTAGCCAAAATTGGAGTCAACATATCACCTATCTGCCCTTGCAACAACTCATCAGAAGTAGACATCAATCACTTAATCTTCTCTTGTAATCTCCATAACAAACATCGGTCGGAATTTTTAAATAAATTGATCAATCAAGGTGTCCAATTGTCAATATTAGAAGAAAATATATATAAATCACAAATGAGCGGCTGGCTTCTGTTTGTTGACTCCGTTGATTTGTCGTTTTCTACCAAGTGTTGTTCATCCTTGCACTTCTCCACCGTACTGATGAGGGCCGAGAGCCCGAAACACGTGTCTACGGTTAGCACTTTTCACTGAGGGCTATGTCCATTAAATTCCTTTCATTTTGTTTTTAACAGTCCCCTCGATATTACTCTGTTTCATATATATATATATATATATATATATATATAGAGAATGTTTCCCTTTTCAACATGAATACCCCACAAGAGGTTATCTTGACGATGGAAGATAGTGACTAAGGTTTATCTTTCAGTCGCAGATGATTCCACATCTGATTTTATGAACATCCTATTTATATTTTCAACAAATCAAGAGAATGTTTCCCTTTTCGAAATGATCTGGGTTAGATATGGATCATAAAGAATATTTTTATACACAGAAAGAAGTTTGTGTTGCAGTTTCTCATACTCGAATTGTGATTTGGATTCATTCCACATCGCATTTTGATGGCGCGCATTATATTTGTGGGTTGTTCTGTTATACGTCTGACTCTCGCACCCACAGTGCGGAATATATCCATATCACTATGATATGCTATGCTAAACTGTGTAATAAATTCTTCTCCTCGTATCATATCACAGAACAAAAAATTTGCATTTTTTTTTACAGACATGGAATCATCCACAGAGGGTCTGTTAACAGACGAAGATGAGGGTTCTGACATGGATATTTTTTAAAGATGTTATTTTGTATAAAATATAAAACATAGGATTTGGGAATAGTGCCACTTGCGGTCGTGCCATTTGCGGTCAGAACAATTATCGTCCAATTTGCGGTCAAACGATATTAGTGAAAGAAAATAATGAGTGGCCCCACTTGCGGTCAAAGAAAATTTTATAATTTCTAATAGGTTTATTTAAAATACACATAAAGTTTATTCAGTTTTTATTATTCAAGTTATAATATAAAATAATCAGATATGTAGGTAAAACATATCTCATTATTTATTCAAGTTTTCGAATATAAGCTAGGGATTTTAGACATTTGTTTAAACCTCTTGTGACATTTTAATTTTCCAGGATATTTGTAATTCGTTCATCTATTTTTACGTGTGCACGTTTCCTCTTCTTGCCCTCTAGATCAAGTTCTTGTCTGGTCAATAAGAAATCATTATATTCGGCCTCTTCTTTAGGTCGTGTTTTCTTTAGAATGTTATTTAATCGATTATTCCAACCTTCTACGGCGTTGTTAGTTCGTTCCACATTTATTTGGTGATACTTGAGTGTTCTAGCCACTGCGTGACAAAATAATCGTGAATAACCAGCCAGCCATCATCCACATTTTCTACGTTGAATGTGCTAGAGCTGAACACATTCTCACATTTCTCACTTCTTCATTATCTTTGTAGTCAGTTACAAGTCCTATTTCTTGAACTTTTCGCCATATACACTGATTCCAATGGAAATTACATCCGTGGACCTTAACATCGGTAATAATTTAATCAAGGTCAAAATCGCTGCCTCTTCAAAATCTAGAGTAATTGTCATAGGATTTCATTCCGGCACAACTTTTTTCAATAGCATAGAAAGCTTATAATATGTAGCACGACGTTTGTTTGGTAAAAAAGTATATATCACCGGAACAATATTCGTGGATACTTTCCGAAATCAATATGGATTGTATATATTTGGGTGAATTGTTTCGTGCAACTTTTGAACGTTCCATTCATAACAAAACTTTTGGAAGTGGCAATAGCGTTTTTTCCCTTTTTTGAAGAAAGTGCGATCAATCTAGAGACATACATTTTTCCAGTGCTATCCGTATTTCATCTCTACAATATGACCCTGACTTTTTTGTGAAGAATATAATGGCACTTCTGTCACAAAAGCTAACCCTCTGTTGAATAACGGCACTACTTCTTTGGGTAAATTTCTGTGATTTCATTCGGCTTTTGCAGTTTTCCTTTCCGCAACTTGGAATTGCCGATTTATAAATCTATTTTCCTGACCGCAAGTGACCGCATTATTTGCATTTTATCATATTGGTTGCCCGCAAGTGGGACGAAAAATTCTTCCGACCGCAAAAGGCACGATCGCAAGTGGATTTTGTTGATTGAATAATAAATCAATGACACTTATTACCCCGCCCGAGAGCCTGCAAAACCTTCTTGGGATCAATTAGGTTATATAGGTATATCCAGAATGTTATCAAAACCAATTCTTATCGATTTGTTGAAAATATGAACAGGATATTCACAAAAAATAACTTCATTTATCGTGGATTTTTTCAATTCACAGAAAAATTTTTCTAGTCAATATTCAAATGAGAATGTTTCCCTTTTCAACAATTCTTATCATTCTTATATCAAATAATAATTTTACATCATCGGCGTCATGACATGTGTCCTATTTTTGCGACTGGCAGGGCTTTATCCTCACTAAGAACTTATTTTACGACTGATGAGAATTCTACCACCTGTTGGATTAGATAGTTGGTACTGATCCTAATTTTGAAGAAGTAATTCGTAAACTTTTCATAAACAAATTGCTAATTTTATTCCAAATTTGGTGGGCGCCCTTTCGCCCCATTGAAAATGAATGGAGGACGAAATTTATATTGTTCAAAGGCGAATGGTAAGATCTCAGAAGTAAACTCTCAGATTTTTTCGGGACCGTTTTATTGACATGTTTTGAACGTGCAGCATGTTAAGGATCTACTATCACCATTATATTCGAGTGTAACCCGAAGGCTCTTACTCTTTCGACATAAAAACAAGTGGGCCACAGCCATTCACGAAATTTGAATTTTGATTGGACAAGGACTAGAGAGGAATCTTCAGTCCTCGTCATGGTAGTGATTCTCAAAAATAGCCGAGAAATAATTTTTGATCTAAAAGTTATGAAAAATATCAGTTTCTACAGAGGATGCATCTTTCACTGCCCTGTATGGATTAATAAATAGCCCATCACTCCAGAGAGCGCCTGGGACGTTTAAAGCGCGAGAGGTCGTCTATATTGTAATCAGAGGCTTTCCTCACAAGAGGATTCTCGTGGGCTATTGCAGAATCAAATACTCTCTGATTGCGTTCTCAGATGATACTTCTTATGGAAGGCAGATTTAAGTCCTCGAAAAATCCGTTCGTTCCGCACGTACCCAGAGCATTCGTTATCATACGCAGAATTTTCATTTGCGCCCGTTTCAGGACACAAATGCTCGTTCTGCAGGTCTGGCCCCAGGCGGCTGAGGCACACAAAATGACAGGTCTGAACACCATTTTGTAGATCATAACTTTATTTCTCTGGGAAAGTTTACTCTTCCTGTTTACTAACGGATAGAGTGATACAATTTTCTTATGGATTTTATTTTTAATCAATTCAACGTGTGGCCTCCAGGTGAGTCGGCGAAACACTGTAACTCCGAGGTATTTGACCCGCTCCAACCAATTCCAGAAACAGTCACTCCTCTCCCCGGGTTCTTTCTCTCGCGACCCATCGAGATAGCCTGCGTTTCGTCAGGATTCACCCTTATTATCCACTCCAGATACCAGTGCTGGAGGTCGTCTGATGTACTCTGCAAATAAACGACTCCCATCAGATGGTCGGCTGAAGGAGAAAATAAGATCGTATCATCAGCGTAAAGGGAGAACTTCACGTGTTCAATCCTGGGCTGTCAGGCGTGTAAAGAGCGTAGAGCATAGGAGACAATATTGCCCCCTGAGGAACGCCGGACTCAATTACTCTTGAATCCGAGAGACAATTGTCGACCTTGACTTGGAATTTCCCACCCATGAGAAACGATTTCAGCCACTTCACCAGACTCAAAGGCAAGTGAGTGTATATCCATTTTGGAAGCAATGGTTTACTCCTGTCGAAAAGTATGACATAGGCGCTGTTGTTGGTATTTGATGAATTTATCGTTTCTTCCACCAGCCTCAGAACCTGGAGCTCGGTGGAGTGAGCTCGGCGGAAGCCGAACTGATCATTCGGTAGGACACTTCTGTCCTCAACTTCAACGTCGAACCTTTTCAGGACAATTTTCTCAGCCAACTTAGCTAAACTGCAAAGCAGACTGATTGGACGATAATTATGTGGGAAGGTCGGGTTTTGTCTTTCCTTCGGAATCATCACCACGATGGCTTGCTTCCACCTTCGAGGAAATCTTTCAAAGCGCATCGAATTGTTTATTATGTTCAACAATGATTGCAAATGGTTATCCGGAAAAAACTTCATCATTCGATCAGTAATCTCATCATAACCAGGCACTTTTCTAGGATTTCATCCCCTAATGTGCGCCTTAATTTCATCCAGCGAAGCCGAACGCCGAACGCATGTCATCTCGATTTGGCTCTCTCAAGGTGCAACGAACCCTATCTTCTGATAAATGGTCTCGATCCAGATCATCGTCTGGATTCTCATTTAGCCTTTTTTGCCTTTCCATCGAATCTGCGAATGCTCGAGTTTTGGACTCAGAGTCATAGCACATTCTGCCCCCGCCATGAATAGGGGAAAGATCACCTTTTTTTTATCTTTTAATTTTCACTTTGATTCCATAATTGATTGTTGTTTTCTAGATTTTGAAATATATTGTCGAATCTTTCTCGCCTAAATTCCGTAATACTTTCTCTTACCTCCCTACTCAACTGATTAGCCCGGATTCTGTCCGCAGGAAACAAACTCCTTTGAAAGGCTCTTTTTGTCCTATTTCTTTCACGTATTAGATATTTAATCCTTTGCGGGAATTCTTCATCGTGTTTGGGAGCTTGTTCCCTGCGGGAGGAATCCATCAAGGTATTTTTAATGGTGAGTTCGTAACGCGCTACAGCCTCATCCAACTCAAGTGGAGAATTCATCCTCTCAGGAGCTCACTATGCAGTCTCCAGGAGTGAACTGAACATCTCCCAGTTCACTCTCGTACACAGACGATCTGTCTGGAGCGGTGGATCACCTCGTAGCGTCAAAATAACCGACTTGTGATCAGAGCTCAACTCGGTGAGAACGTGCATGTCCCAGTTCCAGGGCAATGTCAAGCACATCAGGTCTACCGTTACCGGCACCAAAAAACGTCGGCTAACCTGGAGCCAACACCTGGTATTCATAGCTGTCACAGTCGCTCACCATTCGTGTTGGCAAAACGGCTCCACTGCACGTGCTTAGCGTTCAGATCACCTGCAACAGTAACAGGTTGATCTGTTTCCATCAGAAGCACATCGAGTGCTTCAGGGAGAATTATATTATTCGGAGGGTGATAGGCACTGATCAAACGAATAGGACCACTCCTCGTGTTGAAAAGAATACCTACTGATTCTATACCATGGGTATCATCATTGGAAATGCCGAGCTGCAGGTGCAAATGACAGCGTTTTACCAAAATGGCCACACCACCACCCGGATGCCCAATTCGGTCATTTCTATGCATTTTGTAGTTAGGAAATCTAACAGGTTGTCCATTAAGGCGAGTCTCTTGCAGAAAAGCAACATATATGTTGTTCTCTACAAGAAACTCGAGTCTGTTCCAGAGAAAACCGTTACAATTCTAACCCACCACTTTGATGAAATTCGGAAGCTGCCTTCCACCCATTAGTTGAGATTAAAACCAGTTGAGAATTTCGCAACAATTTCTGCGAACTGTGCAAGCTGCGTCCTCATCTGATCCAAAGTGGAAAGAATGTCTTTGGGGCTATTCGTGATTTGAGCTGATTGGGCAGGGGGTCGCTCTGGGCAGCCGCCGCATATGACACCCTCGCTCGTGCCTTTCCCTAATTTATGGAGAAATGTCTTCTTTCGTACTGATTTGTAACAGGGTTCACCCTGCGCCTTAACCGAGGACATTTGGGACATCCTCGGTAATTTGCAGTGTGACCCTCACTGTAATTCGCACACCTGGCCGGTTCATCACGAGGCCGCTGGACCATTTTTTGCCGGTTGGTGCATGTCACTGTCTGATGTAACATTTGTCAAACTTTGGAATCTATTTGAAGTTGGAATATTTAACGCAGTTTTTCTACTAGAGTCGGTATATGCTACTAGTCTAGAGCTTCTACGAAAAGGATAAGATGTCGAGGGTTGATTCTGCGTATCTATGATAGCCTGCAGGGCAGGAAATTGCTCCTTCCTGAGCCTTCTTGTAGCAGGGACATCACCAGAACCTTTTGACTTTTCATTCGATTTCGCCGAAATTAGTAAACTTATTATTGGTATTCTCAATAAATATTCACCTAGGGAAGACAACAAAGCCCATAGCACCTCCAGGATATCGGCCCTCAGCAGAGAACCGATCCCTGCGAGGACTGATTCCTTGCTCGCCAGATCGGAATTTCTAATCAGATTGCCATCCAATTTTTTGTCTTCAGGAAGATTTTTCAACGTCGTCCCCAATATATATGGTGCAGAAGTGTTAGTTTGGCTGTTCCAGGCTGGTGCAAGACTGGTTTGGTTCAGGAAAACACAAATTTTTCACACTTTACTGCGGACCAACCTTTCTACCAAGTATGGTACTTCGCTATAAATGTTGCAGCAGGTGAAGTTTCACACGACTGACAACCAGCGAGCATCAATGTATTTTATAGAAACAAAATTAAAATTTCATTTTCCAAGGAAAATATTTCGTTTTTAAGTTCGATTGATGGCCGCGCCATCGGTTTTTTTCAAGAACAAGTATGTTTATTCAAGTCATGCTAGGCAATAAATGATTATTTATATACACCATCAATGCATTCGCCCAATGGGAACACGACAAATTCGAAAGCCTGTTACCTATAAATAAGTTAATGTTATCTATTCAGATATTGTAATGACGATCTGCGTTAAAAATAAAACTTCACGAGTGCCAAACAAGAACCTGACAATCTTCCTGAAAAATAACCCCAAACGAATAGGTGGGCCGCGGGACAGCTATTTTCGTCACTACGGTGACAAAAACCAACCTGATGCGATGTAGCGAAAATAGTAAATTGTTCATTGCCAAAATTTATACTTGAAAAGAAATCACATAACTCACTATAATACCGGATTAATTCAGAATAAAAATAAACATATCAAAATATTGCTAACTCGTGGTGCACAAATCAGTATTGGCAGAATGTTTAGTTCGTATGTTCAATATTCCACTGGTAATACGTTCTGCACATGTTTAGTTGGCACATGATTTTTCCAGAGAAAATGTGTAGGTCTCGTTTGTCATAATTTGTCATCGATTTACCAGTTTACTTCGGATTTATTAGTCAGTAAAACAATTTTTCAAGAATTTATGCTCATTTCAAGAGAGGTAACGAAAGAGAAGGAAAAAAGTCAAGTGCAAGCTTTCCAAAAAAATTTGTGTTTGATACCAGGGCAAATGTTTTTGGGTTGGTATTAAAATATAACTTTTCATTTTTGGGGTTTTATCTCCCCCTGGAAGTAAAGTGAGTTCAGGAAGGGTAAATTAGTAAATTTTCCCCGATATATCACTGCGTTTTGTTATTCTCGATTCAAAAACAATTTGCAATTTGTCAGTAACGAACTGTTTGAAAAGTATTTGGAATATTTCAATTCCACAATGAAAATAATATTTCAAATATTTATAAAAAATATACCCACTTCCTATGATGATGATTACTCGCCAAAATCACACAGGTTACTAGACGACTGGCTCGATACTGTGGTATCACACAATCAAAAATTGCACAAGTTACCCCTACACCACACTTTCTCACTTATATGCGCATTTCGATAACTGAGTTATTATCATCAGTAGTAAGTCAAACCAATAGAGAAAAAATAGAGGCTATTTTCACAGTTAATTAAAGACGCAAATAACCTTTACTATCTTTTGAAAGAACGTTCGTTGATGAAAATCTCAGCCCCAGCAAAATCGCTTAGTGGAATTTTTTTAACAAGAAATATTGTCAAAAATTACCACTTTTTTTAACAAATATCTTAGAAAGTATAGTAGGAATGGTTTCACACTTTCGTAGAGAATTGAAAAACCCACGAACCGGATTGATGCTTTTTCCACTGAGAAAATCCGAAAAAACCTCTAAAAACAGTAAATTTTTCAAAAATTCATAATTTCTATAAATTTAAAGCTGGACCAACAGTCTTGCAGAAAAAGGTAGATAATAACATGTAGTTCAACTGTGCGTAAGATGGTTTGTCCGAGGTGTAGTTTTTGCACAATCGCGTTATAAACAATTTAAGAGCTCTTATCTTGCAAAATGCGTCGATTCAAATCTGGAAGTAGAAATCAATGTCTACAATTCGTTCGATTTGGATTTCCACCTGAGATGTGGGAATATGTTGAAAATGTCGCTGAAAGTTGATCCAAATGCTTTAAAGTGCGCTAGAGGCAGAGTCGAGTAGCGGTAGTGGGGGAGTTTAATTGAACCCTTCCAAACAGATGTGTTCTCGTCATGAGCGCTTCTTCTTTCAATGTTTCCATAAAACGTATTATTCATTTATTTATTGAAGAAATACAAACAGGACTGGAGGGTCCTAATTACAAGATTTCTTTTACTAAACCTAACTAGAAACTAAGTGGGGTACCAACTATAAGTGCATACATACCCCATACACGTGCAATGCGATACATACATACTCATACATATGAACACGTATATACATATACAGTGCGCGTCAAAATTATGGAACAAATTCGATATTTCGCAAGCCATGTACTTTTGACAAAAATCCTGAAATAGGTCGATTTTTATTTTAAAATGCCGATTTTTTTATGTATGTTCTAAAGAGGTTATGTCACTGGTTTTGACATGGTGACGTAATCGGTAATTTTTTTAATTTGGAATAGATGTCTTGTGATACTTCATCTGAAAGGCCTTTCAATACAATATAATTAATTAGATATTTTTTACAGGGTTAACAAAAATTAATATTTTATTTCAATAAGAGAATAACTTTATATCCAACAAAATAGAACAGTTGAATAAGATGTTCGAAATGCCATCCACCAGTCTCTTGACAATAAGCAAATCTACACATTCCTCTTGCACATTGCGAATAACTCCCGGAGTAATTCTGTTAATTTCGATCCTAATTCGATTTTTCAACTCTTGTACATTTTGCGGCCTATCTACATAAACCTTCGATTTCAAATGACCCCACAAGGAAGAATCCAGGGGTGTAAGATCTGGAGATCTTGAGGGCCACTCTATCGGTCCGCGTCTACCAATCCACCTCCTAGGAAAACAGTTATTCAAAAACTTGCGAACATCACGTGCATAGTGCGGGGGTGCACCATCTTGTTGCAACCAAATACTTTCATTTGGTGAGTTAGGATTGTTGGCGTTTGGAAAAATATCGGCAAGGCTAGGTATGAGTTCATTTCTTAAAAATTCCAAGTAACGCTCCCCTGTGAGATTTTCTTCGATAAAATAGGGGCCAATAATCCTGTCGTTTATTATCCCTGCCCAAACATTGACTTTCTGAGGGTATTGAGTATGCCCGTCCATCATCCAGTGAGGATTATCCCTACTCCAATATCTGCAATTCTGACGATTTACTGAACCATTAAGGCAAAACGTAGCCTAATCGGAAAACAGAATTTGTTTTATAAAACGTGGATTGCGGTTACAAAACACAGAACACAGAACGCCACACGGCGATCGGGATCATCATCATTGAGTTGTTGATGTAGCTGTACATTGTATGGATGGTACTTTTCTGCTTTTAGAATACGTAATACAGAACTTTGGGATATGTCAAGGTCTGCTGCAATTTGTCGTGAAGTATTGTGAGGATTATTCTCTACACCCAATAGAACATCAAGTTTCACGTTTTCTTCTATTTTAGGACGTCCAGCATTCGGAATATGTTTGGCATGACCAGTTTCTCTAAATTTTTTCTCAATCTCACTGACTGTTGAACGACTGATAGGTCTATTTGGATACTTCGCATTGAACAAGTCGCATACCTCCTACTGAGTTCTGGTTCTATCTCCGCATCCAATAAAAATTAAAATTTCTATGCGTTGGGTTTCACTTAAAGTAGCCATAGTTTACTTTTAGAACCTTTTCACTCAGAATTTGTGAAGAATATTTGTTGATATTTCAACTGACATTTATTTGACACTAACTTGCCTATTATGGCATTAATTTGTGATTGTCTTCTGTTTCCATTTTAGACTAGGAAATAGCTAACTAATAATATTTGGAAAAGATCCATTGGTGTAGTAGAGCACTGACTCACTAGTCTGCCAGGGCAGTCTAAGGGATTAGAGCCTTGGCTCAAGAAAGTAAAATTTTGCATTTTTTAACACGCTTTTATTATCTTTACTTGTAACCAAATAACTCACAATGTAATGAAATTTTGGAAGTAAATATTCACTCACTTCCAATCTTCCGAATAATCTGAAATTTGTCACACATATCAAGGACCGATGACAATACAAGAATTTCATAATCATAATGTAATAATAATAAAAATATATTTTTCCAGACGCCAACAATCCTAACTCACCAAATGAAAGTATTTGGTTGCAACAAGATGGTGCACCCCCGCACTATGCACGTGATGTTCGCGAGTTTTTGAATAACTGTTTTCCTAGGAGGTGGATTGGTAGACGCGGACCGATAGAGTGGCCCCTAAGATCTCCAGATCTTACGCCCCTGGGTTTTTTCTTGTGGGGTTATTTGAAATCGAAGGTCTATGTAGATAGGCCGCAAAATCTACAAGAGTTGAAAAATCGAATTTGGATCGAAATTAACAGAATTACTCCGGAAGTTATTCGCAATGTGCAAGAGGAATGTGTCCGTAGATTTGCTCATTGTCAAGAGACTGGTGGATGGCATTTCGAACATCTTATTTAACTGTTCTATTTTGTTGGATATAAAGTTATTCTCTTATTGAAATAAAATATTCATTTTTGTTCACCCTGTAAAAAAATATCCAATTAATTATTATCATTGAATCCAGTATTGAAAGGCCTTTCAGATGAGGTTTCACAAGACATCTATTTCAATTTAAAAAAAAACCGATTACGTCACCATGTCAGAACCAGTGACATAACCTCTTTAGAATATACATAAAAAAATCGACATTTTCAAATAAAATTCGACCTATTTCAGGATATTTGTCAAAAGTACATGGCTTGCGAAATATCGAATTTGTTCCATAATTTTGACGCGCACTGTATTGACATATATACGCACACACATAAACAAGCATATACACACCCATACACGTACATAAGCATGGAAAAAGTGGTTAATAATGTCGGTGGTGACTTAAGTATAAATGAAACTAATAAAGCTTATAAAAAAACAGAATTGACATGAAAAAATACATGAGGGAAAATAGATATTCATTATGTTATGAAGAGGAGGTTATTAAGATCAGATGGGAATCATCTGCGAAACTTCCCAGATAACGTCTGGGAGGGTTTTTCTAATTCTGAAAAATTCTTAGTTACCAAACATATTTCTACAGCATTAAATTAATCGAGTAGAACAA
The DNA here is from genome assembly GCA_018342105.1 of Gonioctena quinquepunctata. NCBI lineage: Eukaryota > Metazoa > Arthropoda > Insecta > Coleoptera > Chrysomelidae > Gonioctena > Gonioctena quinquepunctata. The sequence goes on from JAFIRS010000196.1 coordinate 281,844, forward strand.
AATTTAATGAATTAAAATAAGAGCTTTGGTCTTTTTCGAATACGGTTTGAAATGTTTCTCATTCACGATTTTTTTTTTTGTTAAAAATAATCGTAAGTGAATATATTGCATTGTATGTGAACAATTACATTTATGTATTGAAAAAAAATGTTTTAAATTTTTTTATAAATGAAAAAATGTACGAATACGTATAAAACGAAAAATACCAAAGAGTTATTGAAAAGCTAATTACAATACCAGCCCCATCATTAACTAATGTAATATAATAGTTAATAAAAAAACGAATCATTAAATAACAGAAAACGTATGCAAAAATAACTTATATGCACTAATATAATATGCGCCAACGTATAAGAAACCCGCCGCGCGGTGATACTTGCTCCTCCGCTGGCTCGATCCTTCACTACCGCTACTCGACTCTACCGAGAGAGCGCACTTTCAATCTTTTGGAGCAACTTTCAGTGACATTTTCAACACGTTTCTCACCTCCCAGGGGAAAATCCAGAATATAGAAATTGTAGATATTGATCTCTACTTCCAGATGCCGTCCACACAATTTTAATACGACGATTTCTCCTAAATCGGCGCATTTTGCAAAAAAAGCCCTCCAATTGTTTACAACACGATTGTACAAAAATCATAAATCAAACAGAAGCCATTTTGCGCACAGTTGAAATAAATGTTATTTATTATCTATCATTGTTTGCCAAGCTTTAAATTCATAAAAAGTATGATTTTTTTAAATATGGTCTCTTTATTAGTTTTCCCGGATTTCTCATTAGAAAAAACACCGATTTTGTCGCACTAAGAATAATTTTGTAGGTTTTTCAATTCTCTACAAAAGTTTTGTCGAATGGAAAACGATTCTTCCAATGATTTTCAAGATATTTGTAAAAAAACAAAAAATTGGTAATTATTTACAATAATTCTTGTTAAAAAAGATCCACAAAGCGATTGTGCTGGGGCCAACACCAGGGTTTTCATCTATGAACTATCTTTTAAAAGGTACTATAGGCTATTTGCGTCTTTATTCAAGTGGGAAAAAACCTCTATTGATTGGCCTATAGGTAAACTACACTAAATAAATTGTCATGTTCCAATATATACCTGCTGTTTTCATCTAATTGGGTTATTTTATACTTGTTATTGTTCCTCAAATCGCTAACAGGATATCGATGCTTCTATGGGGATTGAAGTAAACAAGATGGATACATCGTCAGTATGTACATTTTTATTATGGTTTTTGTAGATAACTACAATCTCCAGGCAATCTAATTTTCTACTGTCGTTGGCCGGTTTGATAGTTTTTAAGTTGAAAAGGGAAACATTCTCAATTGGATATTGATAGAAAGATTTTTCTGTGAATTGAAAAATCCACGATTAAAATGGAGTTATTTTTTGTGAATGTCTAACAGAAAACAACTACTTCCCCGGCTAAAGCCACGCTGGACATTGAACTGCATCTGATAGATATTCTGAAAAGGCCCTAACTCAAAAGAAAAAATCTGAAATTATGAACATCCTGTTTATATTTTCAACAAATCAATAGTTTTTAAATTATGAATATTAATGGTGTGAGTAGATTCAATCATATGGTCCGCTACACTTGACTTATTCTTCCTTCGGTGGGTAGCATGTTTGTGGAACCTTTTAGGATCTGACCGTTTTGACTGACCTCAATAGATTTTGTCACAATTTTGAAGTTATTTCATGAATTCCTCACTCAGCAATTTTGTCAATTTTGTCATTCGGGTTTCCTTATAATGTTTGCAAGTTATTTCTATTGCTATTAGCTGCTTGAAGTATAGTGTTGAGAGCTTTCGTAAGTTGGATTGAAAGTGGTTCTCATGAATCTTTTGCTTTCCGTCGTTTTTCTCAGAGTGGTGGTTTCATTCACTGAACGTGTGAAACGCTTCTTTCTCAAGAGATTATCGGGGATAACACCATAAGTGCTTTGAAAATCACCGATAATTCTGAAAAAAAAGTGTTTTTTAAAAACTGCACAAGTTTATTTTTTTCGTTGTTTCAAAGCATAAATTAATTTTTTGAAACAACGAAAAATATTATCGAATGCAGTTTTTTCAAAATAACACGTTTTTTTCAGAATTATTTGGTTAAATCAGTAGAAAATTTCAAGCATACAAAAATATTCATATTATTCATTGTTATAGTTGATACTTCAATTATTGTAAGTAATATTGTAAACATTTGTATTTGTCTTCTCCGTAACTGAAGTTGATCTTGAACCTCCTCCTGGCGCGCATGGTTGTAGATTTTCATTGCCACGCATTTTTTCAACTATAGCCTGATAGTGTTCTCCATCTATCTGTAGATAGCTTGCAATAGATTTGGAGTTGGCATGTCCTGTTATTTTGATAAGTTCTTGCTCAGCAGCTCCGCTCTTTGTCAAATTTGACACCACTGTTGCCCTCAATGAGTGATTGGTATTTTTTTTTTCTTTCTACGTCTAGTCCCACCTGGTTGGCTTGTTTCTCAGTCCATTTTGCTATCTCGTTTTGCCCCACAGTTATGTTTTAGAACGGTCACTTCCTATATGTTCTCTTTTCGATTTTAATGCGTGAAATAATAGAACTGGACAAAAATCATAGATTTCTATTCATTACTAACCACTTAGATGAGGCACATGGCTTGGATCCGCCTTTGGTAGTTTTTCCGAAAATCGGATTTTATTCAATTCTGTTTGTTTCTTGGCCTGAGTTATCGAGTTCTTCCTTGAAAAACTGTATCTTTGCTCTACATCCTTCGCCTCCTCTCCACGCCAATTCATACGACAAAACAAAGAACACCTTTTTTGTAGTCCCTCTGGGGTTCCTTCGTCACAACTGTTTACTTGTTCTTCGAATTTCAGAGCAGTTGAGCTCGCTTTTTCACTATCTTGAGCCTGTAGGTCTCTTCTCTTTGCATTTTTTGCGTCCCGTGTGACATCTTGGAATGAGTCAATTTTTATACCATATTTTTGGAAGTATTCTTCCATAATCATTTTGGCGGTGACATTCCAAATAGTTTTCACGATGCTTTCATTGTACTCATCACCGCTACTTTTCTTCATGTTATGAGCCCAGTCCTTCGAAGTTTTCAAAATTTCGCATACTGACGTTTCTCTTTCCAATTTATATCCTCTTGTTGCACAAAAATCCATGAACTGATTCCAGACAAACTTCTTGTTTTTCTTTGTATTCGATGGGGTGGTTTTCTCGATTTGCGTGTCGATTTCAGCTTCTTTGGAAGTTCCGAAACGGTTCATTTTAGACGTTAAATATGAAACACTGACTGAATTATATTATCTGTTTACTTCAGGTACGCGTTGCTATGGTCGTAAGCCTCTCTGTTACTTCCATGGCAATCGCGAAACATACACTGCCGATTTTTAAATCACGTCACTGCAGTTGAATTGTCACCCAGCGCGCTGAATTACAGCGACTATTCCACGCACCTTGGAATTTTCACAAAATCTGACCAATCAAAAACCAAAGACAGCTTGTATTATCGGGAAAACACCAGCTGTCTTTCAATTCTGATTGATCTATCAGCATCGTGTTTTCAACGATGTAACCATGGATACGGATCGCAATGCAAAGTTTGACAGTTCGACCAAAAATAATTGTAGCTGCAAACGTCAAAATGAGTCGCTTCGGTGCTACTTCAAACGAAGTAATGAACCAAAATATTGAAGAAAATATAACCAGTAACACAAAAAAATCAAAATCTTATATATGGAGACAATTTATGACATTTTGTGCGGAACGCAACTACAAATTAGATTAGCATTCATTCTAAAAGACTGGGAGTTCAATATTCGGAAAACTGATGTTAGTGATTACAAGGAGAGTGTTATTAAAATCATATGGAACACTACTGCACAATTAGTACAAGAAAAATATTTTTGTGAGTATCAGAGACATATTGATCCCTTCAAAGATATAATGTTCAAGGAGCGAGGGCGGCTCGAGATAGTAAGAGAAAATTGTTGCAAGCTGTACCCGAAAAAAACAAAATGAGTTCTGTCGCTATGAATTCAGACGAATATAGAAATATGTGCTTACAATGGGACGAAGACACGCCAGAGGGACTCCAAAAGAAGTTTTTTCACATAGCTGCAGTAGAACTAGCTTGGAGAGGTAACGAAGCAACTTTTTCCGTGTTCCATTTTTTAAAGAAGAGACTGACAACAAAGGCTGTTTAACAAACAGAATTGCATATAACCCGATATTCTCCAAAATCCGTCAAGGTGGTGATAAAAACTGTGCAGATACTAAATGGCTTACTCGAAATTTAAAAAATCTAGAAATGTGTCCTGTGATATTATACCGGAAACTTATATCGAAAAGGGGAATTATTACCAATGACAGACTTTTTCTGACAGTGAATGGCAAGTGGAATAAATATAATAATAATAATTGGTACAAGAATTGCCCTATTGGTATTAATACAATATCAGAATGGACAAAACTCTCTACAGAAAAGATAGGATTAGACACGGAAAAACTAAAAATAACAAATCACTCTAATCGTGCCACTGCAGTTAGTCAGTTACTACAATCCATCGTTAGTGAACAACAAGCTATGAAAATTACTGGACATGGAAGTTCGAACTCGATGAACCGTATTAACATCTTAGTAATAATAATAATAATAATAATAATAATAATAATAATAATAATAATGTTTATTGACATAAATAAAAAAATGTTTACACTCAGGTGAAATGCAATAAACATGGTTGAGTCACAGAAGTGTATAACAACTATGAGTTGTTATACTACTTGTGCGTGACTATATATGCTACTACACATTAAAATATTATTACAGAAAAAAATTATGAAGGTTATTGTTAGTTGAGGAATATCATAATATATAAATTATCAAAATAAATATATGTAAATGAACTAACAATATAGATTAGTTAAAATTAGGAATGACACTATCAATGATTATTGAATCAAAAAATATCTAAAAATATATATAATAAATGTAATAAAATCTCAAAAACGAAGGTAAAATTATATAAAATAATTCAACAATAAATGTAGAATTTCAGTTAAAAAACTAAGCTAAAATCATATAAAATAATCCAACAATAAATGTCAGTTAAAAATGGATATATTTATTAAAATACATTCACCATGTTAAAATTGTGTTAATATACCTACATTCACTAAGTTTTTGTGGGAAAAAATAATAAATACCAAACTAGCACAATTGATGAGTAACTGAGACTTATGCATCATGACGAGATAAATATATATATATATATATATATATATATATATATATAATATATATATATATATATATACACATATATACATATATACATACATGCATACATACATACATTGTTATCAATGGAATAAATGATGTTTCAATCATGAATACATTTTTTGATTAACAAGTTCATGAAAAAGTGATCTCTCATTTTCCACAATCCACATTTTTACCTTTTTTTTGAATCTGGACATGTTATAGTTATTCTTCAGGTAATCCGGTAACACATTATATAACCTAGGTCCTAGGTATGTTGCATTCCGCTGACCTATGGTTTTGTTACAGCACGGTATTACGCTTTCATTTTTATTTCTTGTGTTATGACTGTAGTTTGGATGTTCTAAGATGATATTTCCTTTTTTGACATTTTTCAAAATATTCCAACAGAAGAGTTGTCTGATATCGAGAAAACTGGATTCTTTGAACAAGTTCACTTGGGTAAGTGTGAACCTTATGATAAATAATTTTTATTATATATTTTTGTAAGACATTCAATTTTTCCAAATAATTATCACTTACTCTACCCCATCCCACTATACCGTATTGTAATTGTGATTCAACTAATGCAAAATATAATATTCTCAAATTTGGGGTATCCAGAAAATCTCTCATATATTTGAATTTGTATAGCATTCCCCTCAATTTTTTTACTATATTGTCAATTTGCAGGTTCCATCTCAAATGCCGGTCTATTATGATGCCGAGATATTTCATCGACTTCCCTTCTGGTATTTCATAACTTTCTCCTATTTTTATAGGTCCCATATTTGATAGTCCATTTGTGTAGGAACAGAAAGGCAAGTATTTAGTTTTTGTAAAATTCAGTGTTAATTTATTACCTCTAAACCATTTTTCTATTTTCAGAAAATCAGTTTCTACAAGATCCTTCAGTTCCGGCCATATATTGGATTTATACAGTATGGCTGTATAGTCTGCAAAGCTCAGAATGTTTCCTTGTGTTTTCATGTCGAGTAGGCCGTTAATATAGATAGTAAACAATAATGGTCCCAGTACAGTACCTTGTGGGACTCCATAGGAAACATTCTCGTATTGGCTGGTTTCACCATTGATGCTTACCCTCTGTTTTCTATCAGTCAGATAACTTTTAAGAATTCTATAAATATTTCCTCTTAGTCCATATGAGGATATTTTTTTTAATAATGTAGTGTGTGTGTAGTGCTGAACATCATCAGAATATAGTGAATACTTTTAGGAGTACTCCAAGTACATTAAGTAATAATACCAACAATAAATTGTATCCACCTAATAACGGTTGTACTATTCAAAATTCTCACAATTGCACCATTTATAATAATTTTAGTCAAGAATAATGTATTATGTTCGTGTTCATAAAAAATTATTTATTGTTATAGGTAACAAATAATAATTAAAACAAATTGTTTAGAGTTAAAATAAATATTTCATGATTATAATTAAATTTGAATTATTTATTATTATTAAATTTCTTCCTCTCATTCTGCCGAATTAACATTTTTTGACCTTTCACTTCGTTCGTGAAATAGTCTAATAAAATGCCACTCGTGATTGAATTTATCTTATAAGTCTGTCTTTTATTTCTAAACTCAACTGAGTTGCTTAAAGAAAACACAACTCGTCCTGCGGACTCGTGGTGTTTTCAAGCAACTCAGTTTCGTATAGAAAGAAATCGACAGACTTATCGCGAAAATTCAGTCACTAGTGGTATTACTACTGATAATCCACATAGTAGGTGGTTTGCCGCTGTAATTCAGCGATAATTCAACACATTTTATGGACATTCCAACACATGCGTGAAATTTTCAATAATGTCTGGTGAGTATCCATTGCTATTTCCTTGATCTTCTGATTTCATATTGAAAATAATCAGCATTAAATTATATGTTTACAGCTCTGTGTATCAGAAAATTGAAACTAGCAATTTCGAATAGGATGTGATGTTTTGAATCGGCTGCAATGAACATGTTCGTGTTGGTGGGCTTTCTGTAGATGTCTATTTCCAAACGATCTTCATTTCTGTTCACCAGAGTGTCAAGGAAAAGCAATCGTCCATCAAACACTGAGTTAGGAAGGACAAAATTGACATGCTAGATGAGTCGAAAATTTGTGAAATTAGCTGTCAAAATTGTAACAAAGCTTCCACGAACATGTGGCTTATGCTTTCTACCGAAAGGAGAATAAGTCAAGTGTAGCGGACCATATGATTGAATCTGTTACAAAATCAATATTCATGATTTTATAAGGATCAAACCGGTCAATGACAGTAGAAAATTGATTGCCTTGATACTATAGTTATCCGCAAAAACCAAGATAAGAATTTACCTAATGACGATAAAGGGCCGATGTATTCCACCTTGTTCACTTCAATCCCCATAGAACCATCAAGATCCTATTAGCAATTGGAAAACAGTAATAAGTATCAAATAACTCAACCAGAAACACTAGATATATTGTAACGAAGCATTTTTTAGCTCCGTAACTGAAAGAAGTTCAAAGTAACTTTGGTACGTCCCTGACTATTTGGGGTTGATATTAATTCCTGTCTGGCAATAGGTTCTATTCCTAACTTAGAAACTAGATGTACATAGCCAACGCTACTGGAAGTAACATTAAAACCCGGCATTGAATAGAGCTGTGTTTTTCCGTATAATACATAATAACTTTTTAACAAAAAATTTAACCGACGAAATACGGAACTGAAAAGTAAAAAATAAAATAAACCTCAGTCTCAATAACTAAGATCCTAAACCAATGTAAGTAACTAATTTTGAGTCGGCGCCAAACGAACAATCAACGAAGATCATTAAATTACTTCAAAAAAATTATCAGAATGTCACCGCGCAACTCGATGCCATCATTTTACGCCTCACCTATATCTTTTGCTTGTTTGTTTGGCGCCGACTCAAAATTAGTTTATTTTATTTTTTACTTTTCAGTTCCGTATTTCATCGGTTCAATTTATTGAAAATGATTAAAAAAAAATTAAATATACGCGTCGACTAGAGAACCTCCTCCTTTTTGGTTTCGTCGGTTAAAAAGGGGAGAAAAACTTCTGATTGTTTTTGCTAGAGGGGTAGAAGAAGTTATACTCACGATAGTAGAAACTACAGTTTTTTTTCGTGACCAGCAACAGATCGTCAATTAGACTTTTGGTCCAGTTCTTAGATTAATGGAAAAATAGAGCGCCGTTCTTATTACAGTTCATTTCCGAAAATGGGCAAAAAAAGCGCCTTTCTTAATAGGATTATTTCACCAATTCACCGGAAAAGTGAAAGATATAAAAGGCGAGATGAAGTTGGCATCGGGGTTTATTCCTGCTTTGTGTCCGTAAGCCTTGTGCCTGCCATGGGCCCTAGGGGCGCTTGTTCCTGCTGTACTTCCGAATCACAAAGTTATTGAGTATCGAATCGTATACAGTTTAAAGTGAAAAGTGTTCTCCAGAAACGTTGAAGTATCAGTATGAAGATTCTTGTATCATTTTTGAGTTTGGTTTTCTCGTGTGCTGAGGCACCCGTAAACATTATATTTTCTGTACTATTGAAACCCCAGTAATTTTGTGGTGACTTAAGCAAATCCTTTGCGATTTATTTCGATTGACAAGTTTAGTAAAAAGTGAATATTTTTTAATTTATGACTTTTTTATCTTTTAATTTTTTTTTAAATTTTCAATTCGATTGGCAAGTTTAGTAAAATGTGGATATTTTCCTCAGAAACAAATATCCTTGTTCCCTCGATAAATACTTTCATTTGAGCTCTTGCAGGTGTTTTATAGTGTGGAATCATTCAGAAATAGTCTGGAAATTTGTCGCACAGTTAATTATTATAATGTTATCAGTTGTTTGAATTCAGAGGAAACGCCGAACGAAAACAACTGCCGCGAAAGATTACATCATTTCGAATTGTTTATTTCTGTCAGTTTGTCCAATGGCATGAGTTCAGGGAAAGCGCTGAAGTTAAGCCACTCTCGCGAAATATTACGTTATTTAAAATTGTGGACTTGAGTTTAGTTGCACAGAATAACAATGATTACATTATAACAACCTTTCATCGGTGTTTGAGTTCAAGAAATAATCAAACTCGAACAACGGCCGCAATATATGAACAAGTAATATTTGTCCAACAAAATACTTGCATAGCAAAGGTTTCGAGTTACAAGATAAAATAGATCCGACACCGGGATTCTCAGAACATTTCCAATTGTCTGGTTCTTGAAGGTGATTTTGTAAACATTCGTATTTTCTTTCTCCATCAAGTAGATTATATGTTTGATTTTTGTGGAAATAATTTTGATGCCTATAGTTTGACTCTGAACCCTGTAGTTATGACTCCCTCCAACTAAGTTCACGCTCAGTCAGAGGAAAAAACAAGAAATTTACCCATTACCATAGGTGCCTAGCATAAGAGGCGGCGTGAAGTATTGAAGTTGGGGTAACTGCGAACGTAAGGCTCGGGGTTCAATTCGGAAGGGAAAATTTAGTTGCTACAACCTAAAAACTTTCAGAGCCTTTCCTGTAACCGTATTATAGAAGATATTGTTTTCAAAAGTGTTAAGGTGATACCAATTCACCCGCAACATAGATATCCTAGGAATAATTTTGGTCGTATCAATATATTATTGTAATTATTTTCTTACATTTCTAGAAACCAATGGAGACTATCAATTCAAATCATTCATGGCCAATCAAAATAAATCGAGGAATTTTGCTTTTATTGTCTGACAAGTATATTTTTAATTTGACGTCTGTCATAAATTCGCATGAACAATGACAAATGAATCAAAACCGGTTTAGTATATTGTATCATTGTGCGAGGAAATGTGTTTATGATCGTAACATAAAAAAAATCTATAGAATACCACACGAGAGTTCGATAAAGTAGAAAATAATTTTCCAGATTTCTTTCTCAAGCTTGTTGCCATTTGGCAATAGCCACTCGAGCCCGTTGGGTTCTCGTGTCTATTGCCTGGCAAACAAGTTATCGAAAATATGTCAAATTATTTTCACTTCACTCTCACTCTCTTGTGATATTACAACTGATAATACCTACTTACCAGCAGTATGGATATTGGTAGGTATATTAGGCCTATTTAAGTTTTACAGACCGACAACTGAATTCTTCAAGAAGAAATATATCTAAAACACTTCGTGGCATTGCCATAACAAAATTTGAGCAAGGTTTTCTCCATGAAAAAATAAATTCTTCAATATTTAAGTAAAATAATTCATGCAAATATGTTTCAGTTGGTATGTTACTGACGGATTCCTCATTTTCTTAGTATATTTATGTATATAGAATACTAAAACGCTGTAACATATTGGGGTAAATTTGCTCCTCTTGAATAGGTTACTGGCATTATGTACTTCCAGGGAAAAAATCCGAAACATGGAAAGTTATTTACACCTCTTCTACCATTGCGTGTGAGTGTTGATGGTTTTTTTTTAATTGTTTTATTTTATACCTGATGGAACTTCCCGTCAAATAAATTTTCACTTATACGATGTCATAAAACTTATTTTTGAAAGACATTGAATTCAGTGGGTGCCATTCAGTATTTTTAGATCAAGATGTGACGGAAGTGGATTGAAATATTGAATACTGTTTCGTTTCCATAAATCACTTCAGTATGCGAATTCCGGAGGACTTGAGAAACCGAGTGGGTTGTTTCCAATGTATTCGGAGAAATCTTATCATTATACGACTCACAAGTGATAGTATTCTGTTCATTGTATAATCAATGATGTAATAGTATTTCACGTAACGAGTTATGGAAAGACGAATTTTATTTGAAACGATTTTGAAAAGAAGAACTATGGTGAAAAAAATACCAACCTCATAAAACATTCTATACATTTATGAAGTACAATAAGTTGAATATGAGGCGGAAATAGATTCAATACGAGCTATACAGAGTACTTCAAAATATACAACTTGTCCTTCACAAGTTTCATATATATATTTTTGACTCGCAAGTTATAGAGACGTGTCTCAACAAAATAACAGTATTTTTCTCTGATAAAGATTTTATCAGAAATTACTTAAATATGTAAAGATTCGTCCTTTGAAATTCATTGACGTATCATTTTGGTGCTTGAAGAGGATTGGAGCAGACATACTCTGAGATTAGAAATGTTTGTTTGAAACTGAAGTTTGAATATACTTGCCCCAAACCTATATTTCATGTAAGATGTCCAAACATCCTGGTGCTTACCCTAATTCGATATTGTTAAGATTTTCGAGGTGACACTACCTGTTGCTCATGGGTGATTCTCACGAGAGGTGAATATTCCATGTCCATGTCGTGAAAATAATTTAAAAAAATGTCATACAGGTTTACCTACAGTAGCTTCAGAATTGGTAAACCAGCTCATATTCAAAATGTGTAAAATTGATTTGATATTTTTTTTTTTTATTTATTACATAAAAACATGCAAAATTTTCACCTCCGTGCGTATTCTTTTTTGGCTTTGTTTATTTCAAACTGAGTAAAATATTCCAAATCAGAAAGAATTCGAAATGAGTTGGTCTAATTAACAAGAAAATATATTGATAAAAAGAAATATAAGCGAGTTTGTTTCATTATTTTAGTAATTATTTTATTGATTTAGCCTGAACCCCTGTTCCTAATCTCAACTCTCATCTCCGTGAAATGATTTTTAGTGTCGTTTTCAATTAATAGAGGTCGCATTCTCAGCAATATCAGCGGCCTTCAAGTATATTTCTTCGAAATATGGCTCGATCAAAACATGAAGGCAATAAAAGCAAAAAGGAACATCATGATGAACAGAAAAGAAGACAGAGGGAGGCAATGAGAAGGCTACGTGAGGCTAGACGACTAGATCCGGTGACGTATGAAGAAGAGAAAGGGAAAGAGCGAGGAAGGTATTATAAGAGGAATGAGAAAGGAAAAATCAAGACAGTCGGACAAATCACTGAAAGAGAAAAAAGAATCCAAGGAAAAGACTGGAGAAAACGAAGCACAGTGTACTAACTGGAAACTCACCACCTCCTACGCCAACGCCAGAAGAGTTTGAAGCTGAGCCATTATTGAAGCAACAAGAGGACGGAAGAAAGAGACAAAAAAAATTTGGCAGAAGAAACCATACCAAAGCATTAAATGAAGAAACAAGCAATTTGTGAACTAAATTAAAAAACGTAAAAAAGAAAAAAGATAGGATGCGGTTAAAAAGAATGAAAAAAGAGCACAATAAAAACAACGCTACGCCTCGTAAAAAGCTAGTAGCTTTAACTGAGGGGCAGAACTTTTCTCCGGCTGTTGAGAAAATTTGTTTTTGCTTTCTACGTTATAGAAGAGCAATTGACAGAAAATTATCGAAGTCTAAAAAAAGCTACAGAAAAAAGTAAATTTTGGGAGTTTATTTCAGGAAATATTATAAAGAAGTGTAAGCAAAAGAGTTATTTAAAAAAGGTAACATCGGCTTTTATTTCCGAAAGAGGAAAAAACAAAAGAATAATGAAACGCAATAATATTAGATAATAGATAAAACAGTTTCTGGGAGCTGACGAAAATAGTAGGCTATGTCCCGACAAAAACGACTCCATAAAGAAAAACAATATTAGGAAACAAAAACTACTTTTAAACGATACCCTCAAAAATTGTCACAAAAAATGTATGAAGCAAGGGTCATGAATAATTACGTTACTATTTTTTTTACCCATGTAAGGAGTTTGTATTTTGTTATGCGGAAAAATACATTTATTTTGTCTTCTGTTTTCGTTTTATTGCAATGGAAAAAATACGTTTTCGAGACAAAATTCGAGTATTCAACACATATGTATTTCTCACTTCTGTGAATATTCCCGTGACTTATGGTTTTGAGAATTCTTCAATATTTTGAAAACAAATGCTGAAAGTGTGTGACCAAGTGTGTGATCAATTTAATTTCAAATTGTTTATTTTGAATTTCAATTTTTTACAATTAATAATGAAAAAATTTTTTTTTCAATATTAGTTTGCACACCTTTGGCGAGAATTGCCCTTATACCAAAGCTCCAATCTCTGTGGCACCGTTCAATATGTTTGTATCCTAGAAAAATTTCAAAAATAAAATTTTGACATCTTCATTTTATATAAAATTATTTTCTGTGAATTCGTCAGTGTCTATGCGTTTCTCCCTCTTTTTGATTTGAAATTTCGTTTAGCTTATTTTCAAGTTCGTTCTTTCGAAAATCAGGTCGATCATCGGTTCATTGGTGCGTGAGGAAGTGTTAATTTTTAAGTAGTGTAGTGTGTAACAAAACTTCTTGTAAAATGGGCCCCATTTGTATTCTGTTTGGACAGTCTCAAGCTACAGATTCGAATATTATCTTGTATTCAGTACCAAAGAAAAGTACAAATCTTGACGAATTAACTAATAAAGTTAGTTTCATAGTCCATCATATTGTACGCGTAGAATTTTTTTTTTCTGCAATTCAATGACAATAATTTTATTTCCAATTATCCGCCTGTCAAAAAAACCGAAAATGGTACACAATACAAAAGCAGCTTTATTTATACAATGTTCGGGGGCTTCTAATTCTAGCTTCGCTATTGGTGAAATTTGGCAGATATCACTTTTCAACTAATATCAAAGCTAAAATTAGAACTCGCGAACAGTTCCCTCAAAAAGAAAACTGAGAAAATAAATATATCCGGTATGGTATGTTTTTACAGTTTACAGAATTGAAATTAGAAACGACATTGACGCCATCTGAAACGCTAGTAGTCTCTATTATCAAGTAGGCCAAGTGGTATGAGTGCAAGCACCAGGGTTTTTAGACATCTTTGGTTCACTAAATCCTACCGGTTATACTGGACATTGTTTACGACGTTCTTGCAGATTCAGGAGCTGACATTTCGAAAATCAAGCAGCACGAAGGCTGGAAATCCATTACTGTGGCAGATGGCTACGTTGAAAATATTATTTACTAACAAAACGAGGAGAGCAACGAGGTATCTGTTTCAACTGATTCGAAGAGAGAAATAGATAATTCTTGAGGTTTTGAATAGATGCGACCAATACTCGATGAAAATCCATAATTGAAGTAATCTAAAAATACTACTACGATTTTCACAAAAAAATGATTTACAAAACCCACAACACGTGTTTTGCTATACTATAGTTTTCTCAAGTGAAGATAAACTAAATTACAATTACTGGGGTTCGAAATAAATGATAGGAGCAGGTAGTCAGTTGGATATTAGGTAATTAAGTGATTATTGGACGAAATATTATTCAATTTCTAGTAAACAGATTTGAAGGGGTCGAATTATTCAAATTAATCTGGTCATTTAATGAATATTGCAAGTTCTTGTCTTTGTTAATCTCTAAGCTTTCCAGGAGATTGAGTTTTTGGCGCTTCTTTTCTACGTGCAATGGTTCGAAGTCATTAGCAAAGCAATGCTTTTGTCAGGAGATGTTGAGCGGAAGTTAAATTAGATTTGCCTTTGATAGAACTATTTCTATGCTCGGATATGCATTGCTTGAAAGTTCCACCTCCTTGTCCTATATAATTAGGTTCACGTTTTAGTATCTTTGTTAAGCCATTTTGTTGCTAATGTATATAGAACCTTACCACAACTGTAACTAATAAATTACTGAAGTGTTTTTTGTTTCTTGTTATTGAGGATATTTCCCAAATAAAGGATTATATATCCAGTTTCGTGAAAATTATTTCATTCAATAGTCGGATTATACCAAATGGAGTACAGGTCAATAAGCTATAAAAATGAATTATATGAAAAACAAGAATTATGGTATACTTTTGATTTTACCGTTTTTTTAATCTGAATGAAAATAGTAGGTTTATATTTCTAACTAGCATTTGATGTTCCCCTAAGATTTCATATACTTCTACTTCAAAGAATTACTTTTCGATTTTATAACTAAACTATTCGTTGATCTCCTGAGATCAAATTTCAAAAACAATTCGAAAATAACATACAAAGAATTGATTTTCTGAAAAAAAAATCGCCGAATTAGATATTCTTTATCATCATAACTGGAAAAACCACAATTCCGGGGACTCTTCTTCGAGCCACATATGTCCTGAATAAATGTTTATCCTGACATATTTGCAATCAATAATGATTTTGTACTTATAACTAAATCCTGAAGGGAGTATATCATTGGACTCTGTTGATTTGCAATTCAGATATGAGCCATATGAATATAATATTATTGTAGAAATAATGAGAATAATATCATTATAGAAAGAGTATAGTCTGTATAACGCGCATGGAAAGTTCACTCCTTACTCGTACAATTTTCATAATCGTCAGTAATCAGAGTATCATTCCATGTCCGTTGTACAATATACCATTACGCCGGTTACACACTTGGCGGTTTTCACCGTCGCGGCAGATTTGCCGTCACCGTCGTTCTGACAGTTGTGTGAAGAATTAAATAAAAGCTTTCACACTTGGCGGCATAAATGATGCGCGGCAGTTTTGCCATTGGCGGTCATTGTGCTGCCGCCTACTGCCACTACTCCGACGTCAATTTTACCGTCGCCGTCCATGTAGTGACCAAATGCATGCTTACACACTCGGCGGTTTTTTTCCGTTTTCAGTCGGCTACAGGTTGAATGTAATTCCTCAGTTTTGTATTTCTTCTTTGTATGGTATCGTTCAGATGAACCATCAACTCGTCAAATGACTTCATGGACATTCGAAAATAATTGAAAAACTTCGGGTCACTATTCCTCAAAACTTCAACCAATATTTAAAATGCTCCAAATTCTTTTCTGGTTCATGGAATGAATCAAAATAAGACGATTTTTTATTTCCCTCTTCTCTCTGCGGCGGTATAACAACAGAGCAAGAATTTGCTGCCGGTCCATTTTATAATTGTAATTGCAAAAGGATAAACTGAAGTGCGGTAAATTATCCGCTGATGATTGGCGGTCATTTAGCCGCTTAGTGTAAAAATGTGCTCGATTCTTTTGAGCGGCGGCGGCAGATTTGCCGCAACGGCGAAAACCACCAAGTGTGTAACCGGCGTTAGGTTGTATATTCAGACATTGTCTCACACACCCATACAAAGTGTAGAAAAATAACTAAGAACTCACCTTTCCTAACTGATTCGATGGCCTCTACTACAAGTTTTTGGTTCACTCCACATAGGTTGGCAGTCAGTTTTTCACATTTCTTATGAATATTTACATCGCAGTCTGAAGAGGAAATATATGATTTAGAATCAATTTCGTAAAGAATGTTTCAATTGCACTCAAAATATCTGAATTTTTCATTTGATGGTGATTGTGAGATTTATGTTATGAATAAACACGTTCAGGGTGTTACTTGGAAAGTAAAAAATTGAGAATACTTTCGGTGGAAACAATATCGAAATGAATAAATTCAAGCACCATTGCGATATCCCAAATTTCATACTCATATACCTTCAAAACCATACAAAATTTGGATGGCGAAACCTATTTGTTACCTGCTGGTATAATAACCTTCATATGTTCCCGTCTTTTGAGTATCTCTTCAGTCTTTATAACTTCAATTTTTTCGAAGTTTCTATTGGAATTCGATCAATTATTTTCGAAAAAAAAATTAATACCGTGATCATGCGTTCATGGGATTGATTAGTGGAAGTGTCTGTAGAAGATATATAAAAAAAATCAGAATTGGATAATGTCTTACATATGCCATTTATGAAAATATATTTATATTCAATAATTTTGGTAGTTTTCAATGTTTTCATAATTTGTATTAATTTTTTATTTTCTGGTAATATATTATAATTCACTTCATGAAACATTTATGTTTCAACAAATAATCTTGAATAGAAGTTCTTGGAGGCACCCGATCATTAATTAGTGGCATGAACTCCCAATCGAGAATAACTGGGGAAGCCATCGAAATCCAAAGGCGACTACATAGTCTAAATAAATGGGTTGACAGCGAGAAACTATCAACCTGGAAATCTGTATTCAAACGGTACACATTATCAAATGACTTTTGAATAGAAAGTGACAAGTTTATCTTTCTGAGTTGATGAACACCCTGTTCATATTTTGAAAAGAATCAATCTGACAATCTACTTTGGCTCACCGACAAATGCAAGGATAGATTAAAATATAGCGACCCAAACAAAACCAATATATAGCAACAACGCATTCACCAAAAGTTCTTTCGGCTAGGCACGAAACGAGGCGCGTAGAAGGGTGATTGAGTATGCGCACTCAGGTGGGACCATCCACCACTATCATTTGAGGACGACGGCACGGAGAGATCAGTCAAGTTTGAGTCACTTGGATCCAAATCTCGAGACAGGTGCGGTTGGGCCAGTTGGGAAGTCGGGAGATTTTCCGAAGGGCCGCTACGTTTTTTGCCGGGCCGGGCCGGTCCATCGCTTTGACGGAACGATGATCATGCAGTCTATTTATGCGCATGACGCCAGCGCCGTCAGTTTAAAGGGACAATTTTCACTCTAAAGTGACAATTGTCAGTTGCAAGTGGCAATTCCAAATGTTTTTGGAAGAGATAATTGTCACTTCGAAGTGAAAATTGTCACTTTGAAGTGACAATTGTCAGTTCAAAGTGACAATTGTCAGTTCAAAGTGACAATTGTCACTTCAAAGTGACAATTGTCACTTCAAAGTGACAATTGCCAGTTTAAGGTGGCAATTCCAAATGTTTTCGAAAAATATTTTGTTGTTGGCCCTTCTACGCCTTCGTAGCAAATGCCACCGATGGAGCCGGGAATATGCAAGGAGAGTCTAAATGTTTTTCCAACATACCGAGTGAGTGAAATTCGAGTAGATGCATGGGGATCTCGGAAACGGTAAGAGCTACAGAGAGGGTTGAATGGAGGCAAAGTTGCGTATCATGGAGCTCTTCACTATGAGCTAGCCCTCTCACTTCCAGAGATTACAGGAAAAAACGAAAAATTTGATTTTTGTTTTTTACTTATATCTGCTTTAATAAAATAGATTTCGAGAAACTGTTTGCACTTTGTCATTGCAACTTTCAATGGGCTGTAAAAATATGTAAACGAAAGTGTTCTACAAAGTATTGTTTTCCCTGGGCCACCCCTAACTATGAAATTTTTTAAATACGGACCTGGATTTTTTATCACTATTTTTAGGCTTCAATGGTCATAATCATGAGGTCGTATCAACTGGTGTGGAAGGGTTTGCCACAATTGGTCTGAGAGTTTTAGTGATTTTCAATCTTAGTACCAACTGAAGGTTGGGTCAACTTGATACTTCATTGATAACTAGTATTGAGATCAATTTGGTTTGGAGAAAATTCTGTATTCTCCAGTGCTAGTAAAACGAAATAAATTTCACATACGTTTGTTTATTTATTCATATGATTTTTTTTCCTGTGATATAAAAGCCATTTGTAGAAAAGTTCTCTCATTAGTGTGAGGTTCATTAGTTAGTATTTTTACATCATCATAGTTCACATGATAGTCAAATTTGTTGACATGATCTGCCAGAGCACATTTTTCTGGGTCACTTTTGGGGGATATTAATCTCTGTTTTAATAATCTTGCTGTTTGACCGATGTAAACTTTGTTGCAATTTTGGCAAGGTTTACTATTTATAACGTCTAGAATTGGAATTTTGTCTTCCACTTTGGAATATATTGACTAAATTGTAAGAACTGTTTTGTTGGATAATTTGATATTATCTATGGATTTGAAAAGTCTAGCAAGTTTTGGTGAAATATATTTTATGTATGGTAAGGAGTCATTGTGTTATTATTCGATATATTAAAATTCATGTTACTTTGTTGTGGTACTTTAATGGGCGATTTATTGGACAGTATACTTTTAATCAAACTTGAAGGGTAAGAATTGTCTAAAAAGAGATTTAAGAGGATTTTGAGATTTTTTTGTGGAAACTTACATCTGAAATTCTTAGAACCCTGTTTTTTATTTGCTTTACCAGGTTTACTTTGACCGAATGTTTGTGGTAGGACAGATAGTTCAAATATGCCCCAGACCTGCAAGGTTTCCGATACTATTAGAATTTTGTTCTCATTGGAACGTACGAATGTGGTGAATAGAAATGGTACGGATTGTTCGACGTTTTCGGTTTCTATAGTGAACTGGATGTACGGATCATAGTTGTTGAAGGTAAAGAAGAATCTCATCGGTGCTGTCCTTGGCAATGCTGAAATTATGTCATCGACATATTTTTTTACGAAAAAAGGTTTGAACGATAAAACTGGTACTACCGTGTCCAACAGGTCATCCATTACGTTTGTCGCAAGACTAGGTGAAATTTAAGCTCCCATTGGGGTATCAAAAGTTTGTCTGTAGATTCATAAAAGTTTCTTCGTTAATATTGCAATGATAACGAATACTATCCCAATTTTCATGGAAGTTTTAAGATAGACGTTACTGAAAAGGGATACCACATCCAGACTGGCTAACACATAGTTATCTGGTAATGATAGGTTGTTAAATTGATTTGTTACTCTGAAGGAGTTTTTGATATAGTATACATTATCCAACTTGTATGCTTTTGTGAGTATATCAGTTGAAAAAGATGCGATTGGTTCTGAGGAGAACCAATCGATGATACTATCGGTCTGACTGATAGGGTTGATTTATGTAGTTTTGGAAGAGAGTAGAGTTTTGGAGAAATTCCACTTTAGTTGGTAAGCTTTTTTTGGTTACACCGTTAATTTGGTTCGTGCTATGGAGGAACTCAATAAGTTTGTTATTTTCATTCTGAATGGTTACAGTAGGATCTCTTCTCAATTCTACATAAGGGGTGTTATTAGATAGTATGTCATTTGATAAATCTGAATATTATTGTTTTTCCATGATAACTGTGACGTTCCCTTTGTCAGAGTGGGTGAGAATCAGATGGGGGTTATCTTTTAGAAAGTTTTTGGATTTTTTTAAAAGTTCATGAAAAATTGATGTTGGATGACTAGACTTTTGTGCTTGATTTATAAGTTGATGATTACCTTAAGGACACAATTATTGTAGATTTTCCCCATTGTAGTAGCCCTGAAGATGGAAATAAAACATTCCAAGAGCTCATTTTTTTTTGTGGTTCTTGGGTTTGGGATTCAAATAAATATACCAGAATTTTTTTCACAAAAACGTTTTGCCTCTGGCCAGACGCTTCATCAGTTTGTTTTTTTTTGTATTCAAATACACATTTTTCGGTAGTTGTTTAACAACATTGCTGAAAACAAAATAATATAATATTAAAATTGGAAGCGTACAAGATGGAGGTTATTCTTAGGGGGAGACACAATGTTATTGTTATATATTATTTTATTTTAATAGTACGTACTTTGGCAATAAACATTCTAGGATGTTGAAAATGGTATTCATTGGTTTTTCTCGATGTTTGCTTTGTGTTTGGGCATCATGGTTATTTGGGTATTTGGCAGGAGTGAAAGAATTTTGTATTTCGTGCAAAATTATTTTTATTTTTGTAATCGTAGCAGAATGCTTTTGACTATATAATAGTCATCATCAGTGCTTGCTTGCAAGTAAGTAATACCTAGATGAAATTTTATATAAAAGATTTTGACATTTTGAATGATAAAGATTTTCAGGTTACTTACTCGTCAGGTTTACAAGAAGTCCATCAAAACAGTTTCCAGTTTGTATAAAATAGGTGAAACCTCAAGTACATATAACATGTTAAAACATTTCTTAAAAAACACTCATGTGTTATACATTGGTGTAATCCATTATTATTGAATTGTGTTATATGTTATAAAAAAAATGACACCAATTTATAATACATAAGTGATTTTTAAGAAATGTTTTAACATGTTATATGTACTTAAAATTTTAACATATTTTATTCAAACTGGAAACTGTTTTGATGGACTTCTTGTAAACCTGACGAGTAAGTAACCTGAAAATCTTTATCATTCAAAAAGTCAAAATATTTTATATAAAATTCCATCTAGGTATTACTTACTTGCAGGTAAGCACTGATGATGACTATTATATAGTCGAAAGCGCTCTGCTACGATTTTAAAAATAAAAATAATTTTGCACGAAATACAAAATTATTCCACTCCTGCTATTTCATTACGTGGACACAGCTCCAAAAACTTCAATTTAGGTATTTGTTTAAACGTTTGGAAATGTTTATTCGGGTTATTGTTTAGGTGATGGATGGAACGATCGTGTTTGTTCGTTATGTCTCGTGATGGGATGTGACGTATATTAGGAGAATTTGATTTTTCAGCTTGATTGGTTGGTATTACTATTCTTCGTTTCTACTGTTCGTTGTTCTGAAGTTTAGGGTTGATAGGGGTAATTTTTTTTTTCTTGTTATGTGTTTCGGATTAGTAATGGAAGTTTTAGAAGCAACCGTAATCAATAACCTAACAATCAAAATACTTTTTTTTAAAAGCTATGTCGACAATTGCATAATGGCAGTACCAGAAAACCAAATAAATGAAATACTCAACTGCTTCAATAATTACCACCCCAAAATACAATTCACAATAGAAAAAGAAAAACACAGTAAAATCAATTTTCTAGATATGACACTCATGAAAAAAAACACCGCATCACGACCGAGTGGTACACGAAAGCAACATGGTCTGGTAGATACTTGAACTACAACTCCAACCATCCAATGTTCCAAAAAAAAGAGTTATAATAGGCCTAACCTATAGAGCCCTCCAACTGAGAGCCCCCAATTCAGACATGATACACTGGAAAAAGTTCGTTAAACCCCCTAACTTCAATAAACAAAATTATAAAACATCGTATTCTAAAGCTACACAATTTGTCAGAACAACAAAATAAAACAAAACCTGAAAAATTTACCATAGTACCCTACATACTTCATCTATCAGAAAACATCAGGGATATCCTTCAGGAACATAACCGGTTACAAATCAAATAACTTACTTAAACAATTTTACACCCCGTTATAAAGCCAAGATCCAGAAATGCAAAAATCCAATCTTATCTATAGCATTCCTTGCAAAGACTGCAACCAAGAATACATCGTTATGACGTCCCTTACAAAACATTCGTATGTTGTTAAACTATTTTTCAATTTCATAACATAAGAGATTTGAAAAGGGAAACATTCTCAATTAAATATTGACGATGGAAGATAGTGACTAAAGTTTATCTTTCAGTCGCAGATGATTCCACATCTGATTTTATGAACATCCTGTTTATAATTTCAACAAATCAATAAGAGATTTGCTTCTGTACTAATTTAAAAATTAATATAGTTCGCATAATATTGAATTAATGAACTTGGTGTTATACTTCATTACCAAAGTTATAGAATATGAATCAGATATATTTCGTTACATTATCAGTTTCCAACCGCATAATCGCAAAACAACGTTCTATGACTATTCGGTGAACCTAATATAAATCACGCTCAACAAATGTTGATACTGAATAATTGGAAAATTGTTTATTCTACCAATGTTGTTCAATGAAATATCAGAGTCATAAATTCGACATGAATTGTTTATTTGGTTACTTTCAAATATAATCGAATTTATTCATGGTTATCATTAAAGTTACATATTGCTATTATTGAAACTGAATACATATGGATCAATTAGGTTGGGACATAATGTGGAAAATCAGTGAAAAATCACTATTCCATTAGGTATTTTATTTTTTGCTTTTTGGTTAGTTCGCCTTAATCTGTTCATTTCTAATAGAGCATCGTTATTACAAAGTCTATTCCCTGTAAGTTTTGAGCTGAAAGAAATCATGATCTACGATCCTAAAAACTCCCACTCACCAATTTTGAATAAAATCTGACCATAATCACAAAACTCGTCCGCCATCCTGAAGTCGCCATCTTGAATTTATAGTTTTGATTTTGACAAAAAAAAAATATCTGACCCCAAAACCCCCGCATACCAATTTTGAATCAAATCGGACCATAATTTTGTTTTTTTTCCTAACAAAAATTCCATAACGCATTGTCACCGAAATTATGAACATCTGCCAAATTTCAAATCAATCGGACAACTATAAGTCGGTCAAAATTCACTTGCAAGATTTGACCCAAACTAACAAACGAACGAACTAACTAATAAGTGAAACCAATAAGAGCATGTAAAAAAATTGTAATTAAAATAAACTCCTAATGCAAAAAACAATTTTTGAGAAATATTCAATTTATCCATATGTTTATAAATATTTTATAATAGCCTGCATTTTTCTAAACCTACTGAAATGCCTTCGTCAGACATTAAGATAATGTGAAATATCAATAAAAAAAATTACAATATTTACTGGATTTATAGTTTTTTGTTAAGTTTAAAAATTTATAATTAACAAGATAATCAACTTTCAAACAATTCCATAGCGTTATGTTATGGAGTCATTCTGTAAACAATTATTCGGTTTTCAATAAAATCGGCGGCTTCAAAAAAACTACTTAATTAACAATAGCCACACATTATTCACAAGGAGTCGCACATAACAGAGAAAAGATTTTTTGTCTCATTTATTGATGAATTAATTCAGTCACTTCACATTTTGATCAAAAATTCATTTTTTTCAAATGAAACTCCTATGGGCCACCTACCTGTCTCTCTAGAACATTCATTAAGGAAAAAAATTACATTCATTTTTGTATTTCGGTGCAGTAACAAATTGTATAAATTCAAAAATATACAACTAGTTCATGAGTTTCCTTGCAGTTCGAATAATTTTTCAACTTAGTATGCTGTGGAAAACAACCTTTCTGAATCTTGTCAACTAATTGTGTTTCGCTGTCATCTTTCATCTCAACTCTCGGAAATTAGTTAACTTCCGAGAATTAGTTTAGTAGGAATGTAAAATCAAAATTATAGGTTCACAAGAAGTGAACAGGTTGATATGTTATTAATTTACGGAGAATGTCTTTAAAACAGTGTCGCCGCTTGTCAGTTATACGCTGAACGATACCCACACAGAGAATAACCCAACAATGGAGAAGATGATCGTAAGTGAGAAGGCAGAAATGAACGTTTTGCTTATGTTGATTTTGATCCAACCACTTCGACGCGGGAATTGGAATACCAATGCACTGTAAGTGGAGAAAACGCTAGAAGAATTAAAAAAAACACCATTATCGTGCTTATAAGTATAACTTACACAATCAGTTGACAAGATTCAGAAATGTTGTTTTCCACAGCTTACTAAGTTGAAAAATTATTCAAACTGCAAGGAAACTCATGAACTAGTTATAGATTTTTGAATTTATACAATTTGTTACTGCATCGAAATACAAAAATTATATGTAAGTTTTTTCTTTAATGAATGTTCTAGAGAGACAGGTGAGTGGCCCATAGGGGTTTCATTTGGAAAAAAATTAATTTTTGATCAAAATGTGATGTGACTGAATTGATTCATCAATAAATGACACAAAAAATAATTTTTCAGGTAAAATCATGTGACTCTGTTATGTGGGACTCATTGTGATTAGCCTCGACAAAATCTCATTCATCCACGAGGTAAAATAAAAAAACCATTTTAATTTCAATTGTTCTAAAAAAATTACATTTGACATGAGGTTTGGACTTGTTCTGACCTGTTGAACTTGAATATGTGAAAATATACAGGGTGTTCTATTTGAAAAAACAGAGTTGGTGGCATTTCCAGAAAAACCGAAAGTCCGCCATATTGGATTAAAATGTGATCAAATCCGAAATGGCTGCTTACATAACTGTACCGAATTTCAGAAAAATCCGTTAATTAATGCAGAAGTTACAGGGGTGGCCCGATATCCTGTGTCTCCTGGTATAATAGTATAATAAAATAGTGTATGTATTATAACAACGGCGCGGAGCCCTATTTTCAACGTTGAATTAAAATGATAAATAATTGAGTAGACTTTTTCATGCGAAATTTCCTCCTCTTCAAAAAGAAATTTTTTTATTTCTATCATCAATAGTTTTTGAGCTATTGCCATAAAACTAAGGCCGTTTGTTTTTTGACAAAAAAAAAGCAAATTTTCGTAGGCGGAAAAAATAAATAAATAATTTTTTTTCAGAATGACATTCCGAAGCGAAGCTTATATTCTTAGAAGATTTGGAAATATATTTCGCAGGAAACTCACTTCTACTCGACTAGACTAGACTGAAACGATACTTGTCTCAGATGTGATTCAGTCAACTGATGTTACAATCTCCCTAGGGTATCGTTATAGTGATGTGAGTGTCTTTTGTTTGCTTCAATATAGATTTTCATCAAGTATCGGCTGCATCAATTCAAAATATGACTAAAATATTTTCTGTTATGCACAATCACCAAGTCTCTTATGTCAACTGACAGATACAAATACATGTTTCATGTCAATTACTCATTTAGGACCTGCTGATGGTATAAAAAACTTTCACTTCATCTTGTTACATTTTCCAAAACACAGAACTGCGCGGATTATCATCTGTCATTTCCTCTCCTGTCATTCACAAGGTTATTCCTCAAAACCTGAATTTGTTGAAAAAAAAGGTTTATATTAAAATTTCAATTTTTAAGCTTGTTACTATTCTCATTGTCACTAACCAAAGTTAACTGAATCCACTTTGAATCGTTCCAATCAATTCCATACAATTATAACAAAAACCAACGTTAATTGATGAGAATGATATATAGGGTGATTTACCATAACATGCTAAAAATAAAATAAAATAAAATAGAAAGCATCTGCAAAAATATACAGCAATCCGAGGTGATTTATTGAATTTTTCCTAATCCAAATCCACAACGATACGCTAGTGAGAACTTAGCAACAGCTAACTGAATCGTATCTGAGACATCTGCAATAAGAGACAGAAATCTGTAACATTCTTGATAAGCAGCCATTATTCCGATGGATAAACGTGCAAAGTCCTACGAAGTACTTTGCAAATGTTTGTTGCAAAATGGATCATTATTAACCACTTCACTCAGGCTGACCACTTGTAGACCGGTTTCGGGGTATTTGCCCCTCATTAGTACATGGTGGGTCAAGCAGACAATGATTAGTGTCTGCGTTACCTGACTGAAGTAGTTAATATCCATCCAATTCCAAAGCATTTGCTAGAATGGAATTAGCAGAACTGAGCTAACGCCATCCCAACACAACTAGTGCAACTAAAACCTGAATGAAGTGGATAATATTGATCCATTTCGCAACAAACATTTGCAAAGTACCTTGTAGGACTTTGCACGTTTATCCATCGAATGTCATTCAACGTTCGTCGAGGCATTAGCCAGGAAAGTAGTTGTTTTTTTATGGATATGCGACCGAAAAACACCCATTGTATTTTGTAGTCAGCTGTCTTGAGGAATTAGACATTTTTAACCAGGAAAGTAGTTGTTTTTTTATGGATATGCCACCAACATACAGCTATTGTATAGATTTTGTAGTCAGCTGTCTTGAGAAATGAGACATTTTTCATTTCTAATGACATCTGAGACAGTTATCGTTTCTAGTAGGAATATGTTGGTTGACAGGTAGTATCTCAAATATCAATTACAAAATATAAAAACTCCTTCGGAACCCTTACCGACCATTCAGTTCGATATGCCATAGACGGAGTTACCTCATTTCACTACTACGTTCTATGTGTACTCCACTGATATCGCAAATTATCTCACTCCATGGTTTTCAAACATAAAACATGATTTATAGCTTTGCAGCCCCAATACGCTACTCGACCAATACTGTGCGTATAACAGAACGATTCGCCGTTTTCATTGGTGCTGTTTACACAGTTCATTCATTTTGACGTACGTCCATCAAGTCCACGTGGACAGACGCTTTCTTTTCTCGATTTGGCATGAGTGCCGTGCGTATATATGAAATATTGATTACTCCTCACATAACTGTGTTCTGCAATTGATAATGGATGAACTATAACTAACCTAAGAATTCGAAAGTGTTAAACTATTTTTGATAATCAATAACCTTCAGTATGTCAGTGGAATACTATGATATGATTATCATATATGTAGTGTGATTAAAAACTGGTATGGAGTTCAGTGAGAAAGTGTATTTTTGTTTCACATAGGCACAGATAACGTGAAGTGAATCGCCGTTGATGAAGACATCTTAAACCAACTGAATGAATATAGTCCAATAAGTAATCCTGTTCTCAGTTTCCATATAGATCATTTGAGGTCATAGAGAGCGCATTTGCACCAAAAAATACGGTAATTTTCACAGTCATAGTTTTTCAATTCTTTATCCAAAATTGGTAATATTTTGATGAGGATAGCCTACTGGCTCATTCTCAGCATGTTGTGGGGAATCAATCTGTGTATAATATGATAATACAATTCCTTAAAGGGGACTTGATAACAATGAATGGAGTTGCATACTAATATCATGAAGAGATATTACCTTCAGCTATATTTGTTGTATATATTGGCACGACAGTCCCAATATATTTCACATTTCTGCCACAGCCTGCGCTGCAATCGATTTGACTGTCCCCATCAAGCATTTCGCACGCTCCCAATATGATATTTAATCGATGTGCATTTTCGTTGTTGTTTTTCTGGTATTACATTGTGATAATTGTCGTTAGGTTGATTTGTAATTATTGTTGTTACTGTTAATATTGTGAAACGAAATCGATGCCTATCACCCTGTTCTGAACATGCCGACATTTGTAGTCCTTTTAGTTTTTTTTTGTATATAAATAACTGTTAAACTACATATATTCTTTGATTTCAAACCATTTACAGTTCATTCCAGAACGGTTTCGACCTGAGAGAGTTTCAGAAGGGTATATTTTTTTGAAGTTACGCCAATCAATGAATCAATCAATTACTTTATTGTCAAAATAATTTTTTTCTCGTTGTCAAAAGTCTTGAGGTTGAAATCACATTGGTGTCAAAAATAATACAACAATTAAAAACGAGTACAGTATAGAATTAGATGGTATTAAATCACTAAAAAACAAATAAGAAACATAGTAGCGAGTACACTATGTGAAGGACTTATGAAATCCATAGTGGTTATCATTTCCAGTATTTCTAGTGAACATCTACTCTGTACATGTTCTGTTTTTTTATTAAAGTTAATTCGACTTCATTCTTAACATTTTTAACTTTTCAGTTCATATTGTTACAAAAGCGAATTTTTAATAAACTGGATTTTTTTTCCACTTTTCAGTTCACATTGTCAGGAAAACATGTTTCTGAACTCTTGAACAACGGGAGAAGAACTCTTCGATTGATTCATCCTTATGCGATTGAAGTCTTTACTAATTTTGTAGAAAGTGCTGAGACCAGCGTGCTCACCAAATATTTGTAATGTAAATAAGGCATTTTTTTATCATAAACTGATGATCTTGGTGAGAACACCAGATCATAGATATAAAATCACTATATTGTCATCGGTTCTTAATACGTGTGAGAAATCTAAAATAATTCTGACGTCTGGAAGTGGGTGAAAATCGAATTGAAAGATTCCATTACATTCATACATCCACACATACAGGTCAAGGTAATAATAAAAGCGTGTTGAAAAAATTTTAGTTTAAAAAAAACTATAAAACACGCTTGTAGCAATAAGGACTAATGAGTTGAAAATAATAAGAATAAAGTCATTGACCAAAAGGTTCCCTCTTATGTAAAAAAGCGTGAGGTGCTTGATGTCAGTTATTTCAACATCATTATGAAAAGTAAGTGGAGAGCTCCCCGCGCTTTTTTTACATAAGAATAATTTTTTTAGTCAATGACTGTATTCTTATCATTTTCAACTTTTTAGTCTTTATTGCTACATAAATGTGTTTTTTAGTTTTCTCAACTATAATATTATTTTCAATTCTTCAGTCCATATTGCTACAGAAGACTTAAAAAAAGATTGTGGGAGAAAAACTCTTCGATTTATTTATTCACATGAAATATTTTTTTTTCGAAATTATGGTGAATGCGTGCATGCTGCATTTTGGTGAATCTGCGCATTCGCCATATCTTTTAAATTTAACTTTTATTTTTCTGACCATCTTGGTGAGAATACCAGGTCATATGAAATTATTGTATTGTCATCGGTTCTTATTACGTGTGCAAAATTTCAGTTAATTCGCACGTCTGGAAGCGAGTGAAAATTAATTTTAAAGAATCCATTACCTACATTCACACATACATGGATGGTGCTATGCAATAATCCGCTAAGCCACAGCATGTTTGAAAATGAGTTTTCTCCTGTCAGAAAATATACCACTTATCATTTAGCAAAAATGTTTCAACCCATATTATTTACTTACTACAGTATGAAATGCGTTGATATATCCCACAATCGTTCGGGCGCCAATTAGAAAAACGCAAAAATCATTTATTCCACTAAGAATGTGGAACAAAATAGCAATAATCAGTTAAGCCACATTAAAGTTTCATATTTTCACGCTGTAAATGAATGTGTTTTTGTTCCAAATATTCACTACCATTTGAATAGTTCTTTATTGTTCATCACTTAAGGATCGTGCACATCGGAGAAACAATTTTACATATCATTTTGGAGTCATATCATTCTAACCTCAAAATATAGTGTCTAGTTTAATGGTAATTATTTACATCAATTTTATGGAGAGTTCAATGATAATATATGAAAATAATATGAAACTGACTTCTGAGAACATAGTTCAAATGTATTTTGTATGAGTAAGGTATAAAATTCACTTGGAAAGTATCTTGTGAGGCTTGAAACATGATTGCTTATTTTTGTACTACAGGATGTCAAAGTCAAGAGGACGTGTCGTATTGCTGAAATGGCAAGAGAAATAGAGGAAGCCGTGCAAAACACTCGTACGTCTGAAAAGATTGAGAATGTTTAGGAAAAAGAAAATAAAGAGGAAAAACTTTTGCCGGTTGCTGAAATATCCCGCACTTCTGAAATTACTCGTCTTGATGATGACAAAGAACCATTTTTTGGGACATCATCTGGAAGTATATACCAACCAAAATCCAATTATTCTGTATTATTTTGTTTCTGTGGATAACTCAGTCAAAAGTATCACTAATAGAAAAATGGAAAAAAAAAGAAATAAAGTATCATGGATGAAAACCCATGAAATAATATTAAAATAATCAATAATAGCAATGAAAAGTCACTTATCACAAACTCAACCTCAAAAATATTGACATTGCAAAAACTGGTAAAGGAGGAAAACCAGCATTGAAAAATATTGAGCTCTCATTGTTATGGCCCAATGGAGCAACTTTATCGACAGAAAAAGTAATAGATTTGAAGGAAATTGTTTCCAAGTTAGTTCCTGAAGATGCTATGTATTTTCATGAATGTTTGCCATCTGTTAACACCAATGACTTTTGGGATGGAATCGATAGATTTGGTGATGAAATTTATTTCGAAATAGAAAATAATGAAGAGGAAAATATTGGAAATGAAGAGAATGGGAAATTGCAAAATAATAATAATATAAATTCTTCAGAATATTGATAAATATCATAGATTGGTATAATATTATGAAATCATCCATCAATAGATTACAAAAAAAGATGGTTATTACTTGAACTGATTTCATTTGATTCCATTACCATGTCATGTCAGTAACCAAATATGAGTTGAGCCTCATTTTCGCTTTTTTGTAATTTAGGAAAAAAGTTAATTGATTTTATAGACGAAACATGATTGTTGAATGCATTCCCTTCGATAGTATATTATCTGACTCACAGAAAAATCTTTCACAAAATTATAAAACATAAATAAACTTTGAAGTGGATTATCTCAGTTTGAGACCTGAGTGGCTTAGCGGATTATTGCATAACATCATCCACATGTGAAGCTAATAAAGCGTGTATAAAAAAGATGGTTTCACACATGAAATTCTTGATAGAGGGCAATTAATAATGAAGAGCACAGGGTTGATGAAATGGTTGAATTCATATATTGAGAAAATTTCTAAATGCATGATATTGGAGAGCTTGGTCAGATGGCCAAACGGATTTTTCATCAAAAATATCAGGGACAGCGGTTTAGACTACCATCAGTACATTGGAAGCAAAATTTGAAACCTTGTTTGAAGAAACGGTGTTTCCAAAAATAATGCCAAACGGTGTAATTGCATTAGACAAAGCATCGTATGATTCTTGACATATTGGAAAAATACCTACTTGATATTATAGTATAGTAATGAATATAACAACAATACCGAGAGGATATTTTGTTAAAAATGAGGTCATACCAACCTACATTTGCTATCCGACTAGACTGACGAAATTATCTCTATTTTAAAGCCCTGCTGAGGCGCCAGCACTATACGTCGTTCCAGAGCAAGCATTACTTGTCAAACTCACCGAAATTTAAAGTAGAAATTTGTAATGAACAGTTCAGTGGATTTGCACATATGTTAGAGGATCTGATCATATCAGAAGAGCTAACTGTAAGCTAACCCATACCATAGACGACATATCCAATTCAGAAATCAATATAGAGAATTATATACTGAATAAAACCGATAGTAGTAGTAGACATACAGGTGGAACTGCAATATTGACTGAAAAAAGTTTAACGATAGTAGAAATGTAGGAGGAGTGTGTTTTGGATGTCGGGGGTATCGGTGTTATTCCAAAAAAAACATATATTGTGTTTGTCTTATACAGATCTCCCAGTAGTAGCATACCACGAATTTTGCAATTGTTTGAAGA
Source organism: Gonioctena quinquepunctata (assembly GCA_018342105.1). NCBI lineage: Eukaryota > Metazoa > Arthropoda > Insecta > Coleoptera > Chrysomelidae > Gonioctena > Gonioctena quinquepunctata. The sequence goes on from JAFIRS010000196.1 coordinate 313,700, forward strand.
TTGGTGCAGTGAGAGAAATTCTAGAATAATAATTTGTGGTGATTTTAATCTGAATTATTTAGAAAAGAATACAAATACTATAAGACCAAAACATTTTATGGGGGACATGGGTTTTTCGAACATGGTTGATGAGATCACACATTTAACTGCTACAGGAGGGTCAATAATAGATCTAGTTTCTACGAATGCGGAATTAGATGTTTCGGTTTTCGATTCACCAAAAATAAGTACACACCGTAATATAAAAATAACATTAAAAAAGTTATACCAAAAGACACAAAATCATTGAAAATTGAAACTAGGGGAAAAACATAGATGATGAACAAATTGAATCGAAACTACAACTGATAAGATGGAATTACACAGAAAAGGATTTTAATCATAGGTATGAACAATTATTGGCTAATATAGTGTCAATTTTGAATGGAGCAGCTCCAAAGAAACAGGTCAAGATCTTTGGACATTACAAGGAAATCTGGAATGAGAACGTGAGACAAGCTACAAAAGAAAGAGATATGAGTTACAAAGAGTCTGAAATCAATAAAACAAACTATTATTGGAAAAAAAAAATATATAGCAGAGAAAACAATTAGAAAAGGAAAAAAACTATTTAGAAACAGAAATTTACTCAAATAAGAACAATCCCACTGAAATGTGGAAAACACTGAAAACATTGATGCCAAATAATCAGCAAGAAAACAATATTACAACAATTGATATGATTTCCGAAATGAACTTAATGCCAAATGGCCTGAACACATTTCATATCAAAAGTATAATACAGATTACTGATGAAATCGCTCCCAATTTCTCACATAGCTTCCCTATAATGAAAAGAATAACTGAAAATAAATTGTCCAACTTCAGTCTCATCAATATGGTAAATTTAGGAAAAATTGTAAATTATTTGAAAAATAAAAGTGGTTCAGATGAAATTTTCAGTGCCATTTCTAATCCATTGTTGAACATAATGAATAGTTCCTTAGAACGAGGTGAAGTACCAACTGAATTGAAATTATCTACGATCACACCTATAACTAAAATCCCAAATGAAAACCCTCTATTAACTTGAGACCAATAAATATAATCAATGCTACAGCCAAAGTATTGGAAAAGGCTGTATATGAACAAATAGATTATTTGGAGAGCAATAAGGTACTATGCGACTATTAATCGGGTACTCGTAACAAACATAGTTACGAAACTGCATTACGATGTGTATTAGCAGATTGCAAGAAAAGCGCAGAAAATTATCAGTGTACTATTGCCGTATTTCTAGACCTTCAAAGGGCGTTCAAAACTGTAGAGAGAGACAGGCTCATTGAAAAATTGAAAGCGATTGAAGGAATGGCATTAAAGTGGATGATACATTACCTAAGCAATAGGCAGCAGAGGCCAAAACTGAGTGAAATTTATTCAGATAGGATGCAATATTATGTTATTCCTCATATATTTGGATGATATTGTTACCATAGCACAAAAATGTAAAATTCATTTATTTGCCGACGACACCCTTCTGTACTTTAGTAGTAAAGATGTAAAAAAGTGTGCTGATATTATGAACACTACTCTTGAAAGGGTTTATAAATATTGTTGTGCAAATTTATTGAAAGTGAACGTGAATAAGAAACAAAATGGATGATATTAGAAACACATGAAAACCATAATGAAAACATACATATACGATTGAATGACGGGGATATAGAAAATGTAGACACATTCGTTTATCTTGGAATAACTATTGACAGTCAATTGAAATTCAAAGAGCTTGCTAACCAGGTTATCAAAACAGTAGCTTACAAAGTTAACTACTCAAGAAGATGTCTTCCGTATCTCAGCCAATGGTCTAAATTAATAATATACAACACTATAATACTACCAAATTTTGATTATTGTTCGACAATTTTGTATTTTCTTAATCAAAATGAAAGAAGCAGACTCCGAAAAATGCAGAATCGCGCTATGCAAATAATTCTACAATGCTCGAGAACAACACCAATAGCACATATGCTTCAGACCCTTCAATGGCTTCCAGTGAAGAAACTCCTTGAGTATCAAACACTGATTTAATTTTTGAAGTCAAATTGGACATTTACCTGTATATCTCCAGAATGAAAAAACATATGTTAATAAAACACATGATTATAATACGAGGAAAAAAAACACATGGAAGTTGGAAGATATAAAAAAAATAGTACACATAATTCTCTATTTTACAAAGGAATAGATAATTTTAATGAGCTTCCTCAAGAAATCAAAGATAGTGTTTCAATAAATACATTCAAAATAAGCTTATAGGACTACCTATTGAAAACATGGTTTATTAGTATTTTATTATTATGTATGAATTTCTATGTATGTATGTGAGTTCAACTGATTTTATTTTTGTACAATTAATCTTATTTTATTTATAGTTGACCATGTTGTGTGTGTATTTTCAACTGAACTGACCATGTATTTACTTTTGTAAATGAATTAGTTTCAACTAAATAAAGAGAAATATATAGGCTAGTGAAGTAAGTCGCTATTCTAAAAATTTTTTTTTAATATTTTGTGGTTGGAATATAAATTAAAAAAAACAACATGGATGGATGGTTCCTTGCGTTATTGGGACCAATTCCAAGTGGTTTTTCATGGAGATTTTCGAAAGTACATGGTTTGACTCAAAGTATATCGATCTCTGACAAATTCTTTATGGAGGATGCAATAGAACATTCTCTCCATTTTCATTTCATGGCAGCTGTATTACACTGGGGAGTTCTTCACCTTCTCTAGCGCTCACTTGTCTGTGAATTATACTTATTTGCGTTAATGTTTTGAAAAATATCACCAAGGTTCGAAATTTCCAGAAAGACGGGTATCATGAGTAATATAAGCGGATTCGTTGGCAAGTAAGAGATGAACTATTTGAAGATCGCATATCTTGAAACAATGTAATGAGAATATATTGGTGAATTCCGAATTATTAGAACTGGGACAGCAATTGTGGAGATGTGATCTTTGACTCCAGTCCAACAAGATGTATTGAAGTGTGTCATCGGCCTCGATCTACTAGTAAAAAATTATCAGGCTAATATTAGCAATGGAGCAAGGTAACAACTGTCAAAAAATGCACATGAGTAATTACTCGTTCATCACGTCTGCTTGAAAAATGAAATTCATTGTATGTCTCCAAGGATAACCACAAAAATAATTTGGAGGGTATTCGATGGTCATTTGCCAGATCTATTTTTTGTAAATTTATCATTTCGTCATTGGGTGACCCCAAAGGGAAATCCTGAAACCCATCGATTTTGATTGTCGACCGCGCACACTGTCAAATATTCTTTATATTCGTGACGTCATCTGTGTGAGCGTGATGACGTCATCGATGATTTTTTCAAATAGAAATGTGGGTCATGTGATACGTTATTTGGAAGGTATTTCAATCAGCTATCCAACCATATCGAAAACAAATATGAAATTGTTTCTATATTAGGAAAATCAATTTTTTCTTAAATTACTGATTACTCATTACAAAATTATTGAATTCTGTTTTCAAGTATGAATTTCTAAAGACCAGCACTGGGAAAAAAATGTTTCTCACGTGTTTTTTTGCCGGTTTACGGTTTTTAGTTTTCGTAAAAAGTAGTGAAACAGTTTTCAAGTCTTGGCGATATTGACATTAGGATTTTTAAAGGTATTCATCAATTTTTGAGTTCATGATTTGTGTAAGATGATGATTTTTTCTTGTTTCGTTCTGGTGTTTTACTGACTGAATGTTTATTAATGGGTTTGTTGTTTCTCGTATCGAATGTGAAGAACAGAATAGTATTTTATTCACAATATGTTTGGGGTAAGAGTTTTCCACCAAAATGTCACGTAGTTCGGGAAGTGGAGTTGTGCGAACCGCTTAAAAGTAAAGACGAATCAAATGTTATATATAGAATTGATTGCTCAGATTGTAATGGAGTCAAACATCAAGGAAACTGAATGGTAGAATTATTTCACACAGAAGTAACTGTAGAACGGAAAAAAATTCTTGGGCAATGTCAGAGCATGTTCTCGCAACAAAACAAGAAATGGGTTATGATGTAAGAATTTTAAAAACTGAAAGAAATCATCATAAAAGTTCTCTTCTTGAAAAATCTGATATTGATAAGTTGGCAATGCCAAAACTGTAAACGGAAATAATTCGCGTCTTCCTACATATTCGGCAAGTTTGTTTAGAGATAGTGTTTACTAATATTGATTTTTTATTCTGTATTTTCAATAGGCAGAAAACTCTGTTCCTTTTTACAATAATCACATTGATTTCCATGGATACCTCAGTTGTTTGAATTCAGTTGTCGTCTACCGCTGGGATTGAAGTACCCAAAATAAATTAAAAAAAATTTTATAATTCGTATGTTATGTACAACATTTTTATTATTCTCTATGTGTAGTGTATGTTTTCTATTTTCAGTTCGTTTTAATATCAAGTTAGTAAGTATTACATACATTGTATTGAATAATTTGTTGTAATGGCAACCTTCTGTCCATAGATATCTTGAAAGAGGAATACATTTTTCCGAAAGCTAATAAAGGAATCATTTTTGACTGCAACCCAAATACAATTGCATTTGTATTCTAAACGATTCAGTCAAGATCACCCATCTAATTGAATATATATATATATATATATATATATATATATATATTAACGTGGTTTATTGCATTCCTTGTTCACAATGCGAGAAAAAATATATTGGTCAAACCAAAGAGAAATTCAAAGAAATATTTTGCACCATAAAAGTTATTTCCAAAAATCACAAACCTTCCAACGATAATGTGACTATATTGGTACATGAATCGAATTCAAAACGAGAACGTTTCTTGAAGTGACTCAGATTAAAAAACACCTTCTATTATACAGATTAGCATTATTTACTCTTATTTGTTGACTGTTGGTATTTTTATGGTGTTGTTACGAAAATTAGTACAGTGCGCCCCTGCGTGTTCATCAAAAGTCAGACGGTGTAACGGTCTGGAATTTTTGATGACACATATGGAACCATCTAGGTGTTTCTTTGAACTGTTCGAAGAATATGGATGCAAGAACGAGAATATATAAGGTCGGGCGTACGATCAGTGATTCATTCAAGAAGTGGTTATTCACGAGTTCGAAGTGAATAATGGTTTAGTGCAGTGCGGTACATGGTACATTTTAGTAGTAAACTGTGATTGAGTATTTCATTGTCAGAGTGCTTTGTTGTGTTGTCTTTTCAGAGTATAATAAACAAAGAATGATTGAGCGAGTATTTATTTAATGAAAAAACTGACCCAGTTTCGTAACAATATGTTTTTCGTATCTTCACTTCCAATCTATCATCACCTCTTTTCTGGGTCTATGAGATAACATTCAACTCACCCTGTATATAAAAAAAACCATAATAGGCTGAGATAATTTTCTAGGTTTGTGGGATTACAAGCATACATACACACATACACATATTCATTCAAACGTATAGGTTGCATATAGTCCTTCTTTAAGGACGAATTAAAATGAATTAAGTTTTTCAATCGGAATGAAGTTTGGTGAGATACCAAACTCATAGTAGAAATAAAAATTGGGATAATCATATCATTTCTCCTTTAGTTGTGAAGATAAATGATTGAAATTTGGAACATCCCATATATTCAATAATAGTTATTTAATCAGCTAGTGTATTAATGGTGGCGATCAATGATCGAGATATTTTAACGCGAGGGCGAAGCGAGCGCGTTAATGTTCGAGATCATTAATCGCCATTTTAATTACCAGGTGATTACAAAAAAAATCCATTCGCCTGGTTCCTGGAGTCAACGTGAAATTTTCGATATCCATTTCCTTCGACTAGGAGGAATCTTACAATATTTGGATTTCAAAATACATAAATTTGACAGCGCGAAGGTAGTATAATTTGACATTTGAATAATATTCGAATTCTTGTATGTTTAGTTGCCAAATCGACCAATTACAGGTTATTAATGGTCGATTTCGGTGTATGTTCAGTTGCATATATCACAAGTTCGCACTGAAAGAGAAATTGACGATCGATTTCGTGTAGATTAAACAGACTCGTTAATACGAGGTCGCCAGAAAACGTAATTTTTTACATGAATAATATGTTTTTCCTATTTCCTGTTTCATCTATACAAACTTCCAATTATCAAATGGAACACCCTGTATGTTATTGCATTTCTGAATTTCATTCATAGTTTTCCATCCCATGTAATGGTAGGAAAATTGAAATATCGCCAAAATTATCAAAATATATGATTTATTAGCAAATAAAGTTTATCAAAATGGTTTTTGAGACAGATTTTTTTTTGTAATGTAATATTGTTACCGTGGTAGAATTCAACAGTAATAATAGGAATTTTTTCATAATATGATTAATGTGCAATAAATTCAAACGAAATTACTCTTGAGTTGAAAAAAAAATTATAATAATTATCTAGGTACATAATGTGGCTTTGGAATACACAAAAGAAACGAAACCAATCACAATTGTTATTCAAAATGCTCTCCATTAATGTCAATGCACTTTTGAACTCGCATAGCTATATCGCGAAGAACTATTGATTGTGTGTCTCACTCGTAGCTCCAGGTTTGCAAGGGTTGTAATGGCGGTTGCATGAACAATATTTCACGAATGACACCAATCAAAAAAATTGAGGGGAGTCAAATCAGGTAACCTTGGGGGCCACCTGACAGGACTATGTGCCGCAATGACGTATTCTCCGAATCCCTGTTGAAAGCAATTATTTACTTTCCCGGAATTATGGAAAGTAGAGTCATATTATTGGAAATACTTTTCCTGTTTTGAATCCAATAGAATTCCATCTGAGGAGTCCTCAATCGTATTCTGTAAAAATTCCAAGTATCTGGCATCATTCAAGAGTCCTTCAAATATTATTGAATTATTACCAATGAATTCACTACTGATTATCCCAAGCCATACATTGAAACCAAACTGCACCTGAAAGTCAAGTTTGATTTTCTTGTTACCAATATCTCATATTTTGTTGGTTTAATAACCCTTGTAAAGCTAGGTCCAACCAAAAATTAAATCCTTCTCAAAGTTATCCAATTGTAATATTCTATCCTACGGTCGTGGACATTTTCGAACAAGTACTGGTGCAATTAGTTTTCAAAAGATTGATAGTTCTATTGGTGCAAAATTCTTATTACTGTCAATTGAAGAAACGGTCTCATCGACTTCTATTAGAAACAAAATATTAACTTTCAGACCGAGAGCTGGCTACGGAAATTGACAATAATGAGGTACAAGGGAAATTTCTACATAGGAACGTTCCTTACTAGCTGAAGCGGGGGCGAGCGATCAAACGCGTTGAGCTTCATTCCCCCAGCGCTCATATAACTTCAAACACTTTATCAATTCAAGTTAGCCTAGTAGCTCACGTAGCTGAACTCTCGCTTTTGAGCTTTAAGGACCTGGTTTCGATCCAGAGCTGGGTCGGTCTTTTTTTTTATTGCACTCAAATCAATCACAACACTTCTGGACGTTACTAAAACATATTACCTCAGAACAATTACCCTCAAAACACAAAAAAACATTTTCACAGAGCATGACTGCTGAAAATTTTTCTGAACCTGGTTTTTCCGCGTATTTTTCCCAAAAAATAGCTCTGATTTGTCGAACGAAACTATTATGCGTGAATTCCAATTGTTCTATCATGATCAAATTACAGATCTTTCTCATAAGCGAATGGCTTGAAGGGATATAAAGCTTGATTTGACTTGGAATAATTAATTCCCACATAGGGTAGAACATAGGGCAAAACATCGCGAGGCGACTTCCTACTGCCACTTCACGGGGACGTATGAGGCGTTTCCTCATTTTATCCATGAATTACAGAATTAAATGCATTGTAAATAATAAATTACGAGATGTACTATACTGAATAGATAATAAATATATTTTGAATTTGAAATAAATTTGAATTTAGTCAAACGCGTTCATTTTCAATTAAAATATAATCTTTGAGTTCAGCTCTGAAATTTTGTTCAATTATGGTTTTCAACAGTAGAAATTGCCTAAAATTATGGCTAGAAGTATAAGTCGGAATTAAGTCGGTAAAAATGTAAGAAAATTGTATATAAAAATGATAATATCGCAAGAAGTTGGTAAAACGGAAAGTAATTCTTTGAAATATAAATGATAAGGTGCAGTTCGAGCTATTTCTTTTTTCATTATTTAGGGATACTGATAGTCAACACTACACAGAAAACTAAGTGAGGAATATGCATGAAAAAAACAAAAAAACATTATGTCAAGTAAGCTCTGAGTTTAAACGTCAGATGTGTGCCAGTGTATATTCGTATACAGAGTCTGCCCGTCAAGCGTCAGTCTGTCTGTAGTTGTTTCCTACACAGTGTATCTTGTTTGAAACACGAAGAATGGCCTCTGAAACATTTTACGTGTTCCAGTGCACCGACACATCAGACAAAGTTATTTTATTCGCCAAGTACAAGTTGAAAAAGTGTAGTGAAATATTGGATATTCGTATTGCTTTAAATTTGAAATATTCGGATATTGTTTCACCAGCCAGTGCAACCAAAACACATGTCAATCATTCGATATGCTCTGAGGCATGTTTTGCGATGATGCAGAACAATTTAGTTATCGCAGACTCCTTACACTTCGAATAACGCTTCAGGAAGTTCATGATCTAGGCTTATGGCAATAATTTTATGCAAATTCTACCGTTGGAACCTATAACTACACACAATTTCATGGAAAGATTTAATTTTTATCGAAAATTAACGTGTTTGGCCAATTCAAATTATATATGAGATGTATTTATTATCTATTCAGTACTGTGCATTTCGTAATTTATTATTTACAATGCATTTTATTCTGTTTTTCAAGGATACAATGGGGAAATCCCCCTGTGAAGAGGCAGTAGAAGTTCAACTCGTGATGTTTTGCGATACCCTATGTGAAAATAAATCAGTTCCAGTAAAATAAAGCTTTATAACTCTTCCTGATATTCGCTTATGAGAAAGATCTGTAATTTTATCATGATAGAATAATTGAAATTTACGCATAATATTTTCGTTGGATAAATAAGAGCTATTTCCTGGGAGAAATACGCCGTAAAACCAGATTCTGTGTCTGTGCTGTTCTGTGTTTTGACGGTGATTGCTCTGAGTCATATGTTGAGCCCGACCCAGTTGGTCCTTATAGTTAAAAGGCGAGAGTTCAGGTACGTGAGCTACTTGGCTAACTTGAATTAATAAAGTGTTTGAAGTTATATGAGCGCTAGGGAAATAAAGCTCAACCCGTTTGATCGCCCGCCCCCGCTTTTCGCCCCGGGACTGACTTCTGCCTGAAGAGCAACACGATTGTCAGCTAGTAAGGAAGGTTTCTATGTGAAAATTTCCCTTGTACCTTATCATTTTTAATTTCCGTAGCTCTCAGACTATTTCGTTTCCTCTGCAATATTAAAATTTTTTTCGTATAGATTTCTAGACCCTTTTCTGAACCTTCAAGGCACAGAAATAATATCTCGCAGGACATTGTCTTCCTGGATATTTTTCGGCATACCGCTCCCAACATTTCCTATCAACTATCAATTTATCCACGTTTTCATATGTTGAATAAAATCGCGGCATTACTGTCAGCAAGAATTCCAAACACTTTCTGAAGTCAAAATGAAAACAGCAGTCAACCAACGAACACTGTTTCACCAGCTGAGAAGGTCTCCCATTCTATTTTCATCTTAGAACAGATTTTTTTTTCTCTAGAATGTATAATTCCGATTCAATTTGCCGTAGATTCCAATAAGGCATATTGAGGATGAATCCTTCATTGGTAGTACCATTCAACGTTAGCATAGTTCCAATATGGTTTCATAGAAAAAGATTTCTTCTCAAAAACAATTCGAAAATTTAATACACTGATGAATTATATTATTTGATATTCTAGATATTCTAGACAGGATTCCAATATTTCCAGCATTATATGGAAATCTAAAAATGAAATTGAAATGAATATACGAGTTTGGAATGTCATTTATGGATCATTTGATTCAGAAATTCATGCAGATTTCGACAATTTGATGATATACAGCATGTTCTATTTGAAAATCAAAAGTAAATACTCATAAAAAACCGGTAAAACTGGAAATGGTAAAAATCATTAATATGTCCGAAAGTGACATTCATTGATTGTATAGAATGTTCTAAATTTATCTTCAAAACTATAGGAGGAAAGGGAACTGTATTTTACAGTTACACCTGGTATAATATGTATTATTTTCTGCCTTATATGAAACTAAATACTCAACTGTTGAGAGGGCTATTTCCTCCCTTGTTGATTAATCTTCCTCTTGGGGGAAAAATGGTGAAACTCCTCATTAAATAAAAAGCTCTGATGAATAATTTCGGACGGACGGAGTGTGAAGTGTATAACCAAAATAAAACAATTCTCTAGTGTCATTCGAATTGATGTCCTAATGCAGTTCCCTCGAGCCAAACTAATCAAACTATTATACATTATGAAATTGGCTCAGGTTGTGGGTGTTTGTTTATGTCATAGACGAACGTCATTTTGTGTAGTGCCAAAAAACTCATGTATGAGTATTTCGACTGGTGACTACCAGAAAGCTCACTATATTGGGGATTCTTCAAAAAACTATAATACCCAAATGAATATTTGCATCATCCGAAATCGGTCAATCGTATACTTCATTTTGAATTATAATCGTATTATTTTGAGATACAGAACAGTTTGGTTCTATATTTCGCACCCTGCAGAGACTTTCACGAGGAGACAACAGAGGATTCAATGAAGCTTTGGCATATTCTGAAACTGGAAAGTAGGTAGAATTATATAATGTTTTACTTCTAGCTAGATGTTGGATATTCAACTCTCAACATACAATTCAGAACATTGAACTCATCAGTAGTATTTACAAATTTGATTGAAAATCAAATCATCCTTCTTGTGGGATAAAGATGTGATTTATGTATTCACTGTTAGTTTTCATAGTTATAAAATATACTTGATGAAAATGTAATTGTTTACCTTCCAACATTCAACACAACTCAACACGGAGGTGAAATTCAACTTACAAATTACATTTATTTATATTCATGTTTCAAACTCATCCAAACACAATTTTCGACAAACTACTTCCAACATTTTTAAATTCACTTAAATGTTCCATTAATTTACATTCAACTCTCAACATTCAATCTCAATTTTCGACATTCAACTTATGTTATTACTAGTAGTAGTAGTAGTATTTACAAATTCAATGTTGTTGAAACGTAAAGTATTTTTCTTGTGAGATAAACTTGTTATTCAAAGTTCGAAATTCAACTTCAATTGAATATTGAATGAAAAGATTTGTTTGTGAATTAAAAAATCTACGATAAAAATCAAGCTATTTTTCGTGAATATCTTACAGAAACCAATTACTTTCCTGGCTAAATCTACGCTGGACATGGAACTACATCTGATTGAGTTTCTGAAAGAACTTCAACTCAGACGAAAAAATCTGAAATTGAAAATCATTTTCATTCAGAAAGCTATTTGATATTATATTCCAGTCTCAATCTAATTTTATGTTCTATTGATTCACATTCATCTTTCAACATTCAATTCTCAACATTCAATTCTCAACTTTCGACATTCAATTTTTTAACGTTTAACTCATCAAAAGTAGGTATTTTCAAATTTAATGTTTTTGAAACTCGAATCATTCTTCTTGGCGGATGCAGTTGTGATTCATATATTTATTGTTGATTTTCACAGTTGTAATTCACCGGCTTTATGCAACTAAAATATATACGACTGGTATTTCACAGGTTACCTTCACACACTTGTCAACACTACTTGTAAAATACTGGTGCTTTATGAAATAGGCCCCTGCTCTATCACAAATTGGTGGTAGATGGAGGGGTTAAGGACTTTATCGAAGAAGATATTGCAGAAATGTTTGACTTATAACAAGAAAATTAGTCTACGAGCTGCCTGCAGAATACCCGGCCAATCGAGTAACAGAACGATATGTTTTTAAAATGTAAGTACTCACAGCAAACAAAAGAGAAATAATGCCTGGGCAAAATTTGTGCATAAGTTTGGTATGTTCTTTTTTTCGGAAAATGTAACCATACCAATGTAGTAACAGTTTGGAAATACTTCCTACATTTAGTATTTACCTAGTTGACCGAGCGGTCTAAGGCGCCAGATTTAAGCTCTGGTACTCGAAAGGGAGTCTGGTACCGAATCCCACACCTTACAATTCTTGTTTTGTTCATTTTCCCCTTAGAAAATGAGGAATGATTTGTTTTGCGACGAATATTCGCCACAAAACAAATCACTTCTCAAGTCTGAGAGCTGGCTGCAGAAAACCTGGTCGATCGAGTAACAGAATGAAATGTTTTTACAATGTTAGCACACAGAGACCATAGGAAAAATAATTTAGTGCCTGGGCAGTTTCTCTCCGAAACATTTTCCGTACTGCCACCATACCAAACGAGTAACAGCTTGGAATCACTCGTAAATTCAGTATCAAGTAAAATATAATATATTTTAGTGTCTCGTTGAATCTTGTTCTAATGCCTTAGCACTTTTTTTTTTCATTACTATACCTATCGAGTAACAGCTTTAAACTAGAACCAAATTGAAATTTAGACATTTTTCTATCAAAATGGATGATTATTGGTTAATCCCTGAATATTGGTAATAGCATAAAACTCTAAGAAATGGAAGGTCTTGAGCCAGGTATTTCTAACAGGCATAGTCGTGGCACTAATGTTTTTTCTAATAGAAAAATGTTTAAAATTGAATTTAGTTGTAGTTTGGAGCTGTTACTCGATAGATATAGTAATGAACGAATTAAAAAAAACAGAGCATATGATTTCACTATTGACTCTCTCTAATGTATATAGATATTAAATAGTAAACACAGAAACCACATGTACATTGAACGTATGTAAACAGTAAATACGTGTATCAAGTTATACAATTTCATTAAATCACTTTTCTAAGTTTGTATTACACATACTTGCTGCACTGTCCGTTTCTCGAATCTTGCAAAATTTTTTTTTTTTTTTTTTTATGTTCTGGTTCCCACGAAAAGGGATATCCTGTAATGTTCAGAGAACATCGTGGGAACCTAGGGAAAGAAGGTAGGAGTTGGTGTTCTTCTTAAATTTCTGAAGGTTGTATGCCTCGGGGAACACCTCCCTAGGCAATGAGTTCCAAAGCCTCGCTGTTCGTTGGATGAACGAGTCTTTGGAAAGTGATGTTCTGCAGGTTTCCAAAGTGACCACGAAGGGGTGTGATGACTGAACTTGACGGGTTAATCTCGAAGAGACTGCCAAAGCAGGAACGATTGTTGATATTTCAGAAGAGCATCGCCCATGAAAATATCTATAAAATAGAGACAAATCGCCAACTTTTCTACGGTGTTCCAGACAAGTGAGCGAGTTTGTAAGCGAGGCATCACCGACGAGACGAATTGCCCTTTTTTGGACAGAATCCAATAGCCTCAGGATATGTTTAGGTGCCGCACTCCAAATATGGGAACAGTATTCCAGGACAGGTCGGATCTGTGCCTTATAGATCATAAGCAGCTGACTGGGGGTGAAACAGCTCTTGGCACGAAACAGAAAACCAAGTTTTTGGGATGCACTTTTGGCAATGGACCTCACGTGATTTTCCCAGGAAAGGTTATTGCTGATAGTAATACCAAGCATCGATATGGATGGCTTCAGTGGTATGGTTACTCCTGACAAAGTTATGTTAGGCACAGTGAGATCGGCTTTTCTAGAGAAAAGACATGCTTGTGTTTTGTTTGCATTGAATTCTACCAAGTTATTAGATCCCCATTCGAGAATTGTTGCCAAGTCCATATTTATATTATTAACATTTCTTCCTCGTTCATTTCTGGTTTCACGGGCTGATATAGGGGCCCTGGAAGAGAAAGCGGTATGGAGGGTACTATCATCGGCAAAGCTGTGTACTGGACATGAAGTTGCTTTCAACAGGTCGTTGATGTGAAGTAGAAATAGTGTTGGTGCGAGAATGGATCCTTGCGGAACACCAGCATTTATGAGTAGAGTGTCAGATGAAACTCCATCGACCACTACATGGAGAGACCTGTTTGAGAGAAAACTAGCAAGCAGAGAACACAGCTGAGGGGGCAAGCCATAAGACGGAAGCTTGGCGAGGAGTCCCTGGTGCCAAACTCGATCGAACGCCTTGGAGATATCTAATGCCACAGCTAAAGTTTCTCCATGCTTTTCAATAGATAGCTGCCATATATGTGAGACGTAAGCGAGCAGGTCACCAGTTGATCTCTGATGGCGGAAGCCATATTGCCTATCGTTGACAATTCCTGAGTCTTCCAGATATTTCATGAGCTCGATGTTGATGGCTTTTTCCATGACCTTTGAAATAATAGATAGCAGTGCGATAGGTCTGTAGTTGCTAGGTAAGGCCTTTTTGCCTTTTTTAGGGACTGGCTGTACTCTTGCAATTTTCCAATTGGACGGAAATACCCCCAAATTGTAAGAGTGGTTGAACAACTTGCAAAGAACAGGTGTTAGTTCGGGGGCACATTTCTTGAGAACAATCGGCGGGATTCCGTCAGATCCACAGGCTTTGTTGGTGTTGAGACCCAGCAAAATCTTTCTGATAGTACGTTGGCGAAAGGTGATCTCGGGCATGTGACTGTCAATAGGTGTAATGTTCGGGGGTTGTTTTCCCGATGAAATTGCAATAACGAGACAATATAACTCACGCATGATTTGAAACAAAAAAACAAATAGCAAATATATTTTCTACTTCGCTCCGAAATCTTAAATGCGCAATAGAAATATTCAATTTCACAACGCTCATGTGCTACAAATAAACGAATAATTTAGAAGACCAAACGGAGCTGCCGTATAACGAGAAACTATCAAGTCAGAGGTCAATTCTCAACACGACCATGTTTTTTTTTATATTCATTTATATTTTATGTTTGCTGTGAGTACTAACATTTTGAACACATTTCATCCGGTTACTCGAATGGCCAGGTTTTCTTCAACTCCGCATGCAATTCGATATGGAGATTCAGATTGTTTATATTTGTATATTTTCGTCACGTAAGAAAAAACCGTTATGCTCCCTCTATGGTTGCAAACGATCCAATAAATAAATTAATATCGAGGTAGCCGAATATGTTGCCATCAATCTCATGCATCCACCCTTTTGTGTTTCTTTTTTTTTTTCTCATTATTTTTTCCTCTGAAAGTTGTCGTTATCCATTCCATCACATTTGATTGTCATTATACCATGCAATACTATACATATATATTATTTTCCCAAACTCCTGCGCCACTGTAAAAGATATTTTATTCCTGATAATAATCGTTATATTATATCAAATTGGCGTGCCATATATTCAATGTAAACCATTATTCCAACTTCGGCATACAAAAAACAAATTATGTCCAAAAAAGAATATAATAATCTATACACAGTACGTTATATAGAAATATAAAAAAAAAATATCTTCCACGTATTACCACTCAACGAAATCATCCGAGTTGTATTCACATAGATATCCTACCGCTCATGAATCATTTTGAATTTCCCGCAAGCAGTACCTCAGTTCGGATGGTTTCGTACACCTTCGGAATCGTATGAGCAAGGGCTAGACGCTTGTCACACAGACTCGTATATAATAGAAAGAGACAGAGAGAGAGAGAGAGCATGGAGGGGGCATAACATTTTTTTCTTACGTGACGATTCCTACCAGTTAACAATCCGCGTAAAGGAACTTCGTTCCAACAAATTTTGTGCCCAGGCATTAGGACAAGATTCAATCTCTAAATACTAAATTTCAAGAGTTATTCCAATCTGTCACTGTATGGTTGCAGTACGGAAAATGTTCTGGAGAGACGGTATACAAAACTTGTAGACAAATCCTGCCCAGGCAGTAAATTATTTTTCTTATAGTCTCTGTGAGTGCTAACATTTCAAAAACATTTCATTCCGTTACTCAATCGGCCAGGTTTTCTGCAGCCAGCTCTGAGACATGAGGAATGATTTATTTTGTGACGAATAATCGTCCCAAAACAAATTTATTCTCAATTTCGATAGGAAAATTAAAAAAAACTGTCAGGTGTGTGTGGGGTTCGAACTCACGCTCCCTTTCGAAAACTAGAGCTTGAATGTGGCAGCTTGAACCGGTTGGTCAACTCGGTAAATACTAGATGTTGAAAGTATTTCCAAGCTGTTACTCCATTGGTCTGGTCGCTTTTTCCGAAGAAAAGACATACAAAACTTTGCACAGGCAGTAAATGTTTATTTTTTTCTGTGAGTACTAACATTTCAAACTAATTTTATTCTGTTACTCGTTCGGCAAAGTTTTCTGCAGCTAGCTCTTGACCTATATATTTATATATATATATATATATATATATATATATATATATATATATATATATATATATATATATAGTGCTCGTCTAAAGTCGGTTCCCCCCCTAAAATTAGTAGGGGGGCTGAGCGCCATCTTCTATAATTTTTTTAAATAGAACATCCCGTATATTATTCCATTTTTGAGTTTGAGTTTTCTCTCATACACTTACTCCTAAATTCAATTGTTTTCCCAAGATTAACGTTTGAAAAGTAACATTTTGGTCATATCAAACCCAACCAAAAACATGTTGCTTTCAATCAAGATTGCATTAGAAAAAATCGTTGTCGCGGTAACATCTTGTCAAATAGTCCGTTGAGCGCCTAAATCCTTTAGTGAAAAGTGAGATCATGGCTCGTAGTTTAGACGATAAATTTGAAGAAGTTTTGATATTTGGAGAAGCTGGAAGAAATTATCATCTAGCAGTCCGTATGTTTAATGATAGATTTCCCGAGAATCCTATTTCGAGGTCATATTTCATAAATAAGCTCCAAGCAACTGGTTCGCTGAAAGATGCTCCAAGATCAGGAAGACCGCCTCTTTCAGAAGAAAAAGAGGTAGAAATTGTTGCTGAAATGGTAATCATTTCGACTCAGTCGACGTCTGCAGATGCTGAATCCTGTGGAGTAAGTTCAAAAAGTGTCCAAAGAGTCCTAAAAAAAGAAAAGTTTCATCCCTATTAAATGAAAATCCTGCATGCTCTCACGGAGGATGATCCAGACCGGAGGGTTGAATTTTGTGAGTGGTTAACAAGAACAATTGAAGGAGAACGGGGTTTCCTAAAACGCGTATGTTTCGCAGACGAATGCACGTTTTTTCTCAATGGAGAAGTCAACAAACAGAATGTAAGATACTGGGGCGATACTAATCTGCATATTTTTAGAGAGGGACATACCCAGTTTCCTAAAAAGGTGAATGTTTGGGCGAAGATTTTGGGCAATCGCATTGTTGGACCGATTTTCATCAGAGGCAATCTCACAGGAGTTCTTTACAGGAATCTTTTAGAAACTGAAATTGAACCTTGAATAAGACAAATTGTATTAAACAATCAGGAAGAGTTTGAAAATCGTGAAAACATATTTCAGCAGGATGGGGTACCTCCCCATTTCGATCGCATGGCTAGAGAGTACCTCGATAGAAACTTTCCTGGACGATGGTTAGGTCGCAGGGGAAGTACAGAATGGTAACCAAAATCTCCGGATCTTACACCACTAGATTTTTTCTGTTTGAGGTATCTGGAGTCAAGAATCTACGCCACAGAATGCTAAACAATAGAAGAGTTGGAACGCAGAATAATAGATACATGTGAAGAAATAGATTAACAGACTTTCATCAACGTGAGAGGAGCTATTTATAAAAGGGCACTTTATTGTCAAGATTTAGGAGGGGACCACATTGAACACTTGATGAAATAATTGTTGGGGTTAAATAAAACTGTTATTCAAAAATAAATTATAATTGTTCAGCCAACTAATTTGTTTTGATTGTTAATTTACATTCGTAGCCTTCGAGATTTTTCGGTAAGCGGTACTGTTTATCCTTAAACTCTCTCCCAGCCTCTCATTAGTCGAATTAATTTAAAAAATTAACTACAAATTAATAACAACGTTTAGTTAGCAAAATGTTTTACCGGTAGTGACCAAAATCCATACTTTATTTCAAACCGGAATGTCACTTTTCAAACGTTAATATTTCGAAAACAATTGAATTCAGGAGTAAAGTGTTCTAGAGAAAACTGTTGAGAATTATGAGCAGATTTCGGAAATGGAATAATATAAGAGGTGTTCTATTTCAAAAAATTATTGAAGATGGCGCTCAGCCGCCATTTTGAAACTTTTAGCTGTTCAAGAAAAAGTAGTTTTCTATCTCCTATTCAAGCCATCAACAGTTCGTTTCGATATACCAGGTGGTTCAAAAATTAGTAGGGGGGGAACGGACTTCAGACGATCACTGTATATATATGATAAAAAAAAACAAAGCACAACAATTCCAATTGAGTGAACCATTTCTACAAACAGACGAGGCATACATTATAGAAATAATGCAAGGAAATATTCCCCATTATAGTGTGAAAATGTGATTGCCTTTTCAGCTTTTTCGAACCGTTTTGCAATATACGGATATTTCTAACGTCAAAGGGAAATGAATAACTTTTTTCACACTTTAAAATTCGTATGAAAAGTGTTATTTTTGTATTTGTCGGGTGAATAAGTGGTGTAGGTACACTAAACGTAACTCATGCAAAACTAGGTTATTTCGTAAAAAACAAGAAACATGTTAAAATCCAATACTCTAACCCTTATTTTTGCCGGGAACTCCGGACCCAAAGCCCGAGTCATTTGAAGACGTACTTGCTCCGATTTTGTTGATGAGCGTGCACACTTGATACTCTTCTTTTCCAGACGAAGACTCTTCTTCACTACTAGTCTCTTCTTCACTCTCATCCTCCTCTTCTTCACTACTACTTTCCGGTTCCGGCGGCGGTGGCGCGGGGTGACCACGTGGTCGGGGGTAGTGTCTACCGCGGATCACTTTCGGACGCGCGAAAATTTCAACGGGACACTCGTCGTGTTGCTCTGGTTTCTTCCACGGATGCATAAATTGCGAGAGCCGATTGGACTGGAGGGGTACAAACACATCTTTCTCAGGTTCCGGTTCCGGTTCTGGTTCGGGTTCTGGAGGATCAAAAACGTCCAAATCCGGATCATCTTTGTTAGCTTTTTGAACCAAAGATCGTTTGGACACTAGTTTCTGCTTTTCCATTTCTTCTGGTGTTACGGGAGTGGGGCCACTGTCTTCGATTCCTTGTTTTTCTGAATACTTTTCTTCATTTACCTCTGTCTCACTGCAAACTCCTTCAACTCCTCCACCTGGGATTTTCGTGGAGGAATCCTCCTTGGTACAGTTTTCATTTGATGTTGGAGATTGTTTTCTGTTAATGGACGTTGGAGCTGAGTTCGTTCTTATATCTCTGTTCAAATCCGTTGAGGTTTTCAGATTACTTGTGGTTATTTTACCCGACAACTCAGGGGAAGAGTTGTTTTCTTTTTTTGTCAAAAGTGTCTTCAGTAGTGGTTTTGGCTTCATCGCAGTATTAACACCTTTCACATTTGATCTGTTATTGGATATTTTTTTATGGATACTTTCATCAATTGATTCTTTCGAATTCGCTTCGTCTTTTTTCTGTTGTTTTCCTCTAGTATCATTCGTAAATGTACTTGCTTTCTTTCTATTGATTGAAGTAGGGGCTGAGCTATTTTCCTTTGTTGAAATAGGCTTTTTGGTTACTGGAGATGAAGGAGAAGATTTGATTTCAGTTATTTGTTCTGGCTTATACCCTTCTGGTTCCAAACTGTTTTCTTTTTTAATCGTTATTCTATTTAGCAGATGTTTTTCCTTCGTCGCCGTAATGGGAGCTCCACCGATCTCCTGTTTACTATCAATGGTTGGAATAACACTGTTGTTCACTTCTTTGGAATCTTCGGAGGGAGTCACAATTTCAGTTTCTTTTTCGAGTTTGATCTTTTCTTTTTCTTCTGGTACTCGACCAATTTGCACTGATGCTTTTTCTTGAGTATACTAACAACAACAAGTTCCTTTGGTTGTGGAAGTTGTACCACGCCTCGCATGTCTTCATTAAACGATATTCTTCTGGGCATCGTCTTCTTGAGGGAATGCCTCTTGATTTTCGGCTGGTCATCCACTTCCACTGTAACGTTGAATCTGAATTTCTTCTCTTTCTTCATTTTCGGCGATTCCTGGACTTCTACATCATCGACAATTGCTTTCAACGTGGGAGTTGAGTTTTTGAAGTCAACGTCTGATGCTGTTATTTTATTTTTGGGCAGATATTTTGTTTGTTCGATTTCCACCTGTGATATGTCTCTGATGACATTTTGATATATTTTCTTGTCCAAGGGTTCAGGATCCTTCGATATGCCGTTTGACAACGTTCGCAGAATTTTTTTCACTGGACGCCGTTGTAATGATTTCAAATTACAGCCCGGGTCCAGATCATTATTATTATCATCACACTTCAAAGTTTCCGGCCTGGACTGAGGATCAACAACAGAGTCAGCTATGGTGTCATCTTTGTCCGTCACTGTTTTCTTCCTTGCACTTCTGCGGGAATCAGACGGTATATCGTCTTCAGGCATCGGCTCCAGTTCAGTTTTCGATGATAATAAGGCATTCAAAATATTCAAGTCTTCTTCTGATAACTCAGTCGAAGTTCGCCGTATCTCTTTCAGTATTTTATTACCGGAAAGTTGTCTACTTTGTCTCCTCTGAACCTCCTCTGGCTGTCCGGGATTCAACTCATCCTCGATATCTCCTGACGTTATGGCAGTACATATGTCACGAAAACTGGCAGACTCTTTGATCGATTTTCGCTTAGTTGTTTCAGGCCCAGCTTTCGGGATATTTTCCTTGCTCCTGCTGCGGATCAGGAATTTTTCCTTCAAAATTTCCCCCTGTGTCTTCTTCCTTCGTTTTGCTTCGATGCCTAGTTCGTCGGGCTTGAAATTATCCCTCCAGCTCTTTATGGCACCGATTTCTTTCTCTAAAGTATCCTTGTGAACCGTTTGTAGACGTACTGTGGCCCTATCCCTCCTTATGATGGGGTTTGGTTTGGCTTCTTTTTCTTCTTCAGAGTTCTTAGGGATTTCTTTTCTCGGGCTAGGCGACTTGTCCTTGGGAGAGGGTGATTTATCCAAGTTTTCCGGTTTCAGTGTTTCATATTTATCGAACTTCCTGTATTTATTCACAGACACGTCTATATCAGCAGTGTTTATTATTTTTATGGGTCGGAGTAGTTGAGGTTTAGATAGATAAGCTGATTTAGGAGAATTGATTCTCCTTAACGGCGAATTTAACTCACTTATGGTGGAAAGATGTGGTTTGTACCCTCCCCTGAACTGGCGCGAAACAGGTTTGGAATAGGAGGGTGTGAAATTCGAGGCTAATATCGAGGAATGTTTCGAGTAAGGACCGCTTAGCAATAGAGACGAATACGCACTAATCGACGGTGTGCTCGTCAGTCCAAGTTCGGAATAATACGGCATGTTTGTTTTTATCGACCAATAAAAATTTACACGTGATCGATCAATTTAGAATCAATATACCTGTCACTCATCACCTGTTGAATCAAGAATTTCAATCAGTCCGTGCACTTTCATAAACACTTGTCGACGCTTCGAATGGAATATATCAGACGTTTGGATCTTCCGATTATGAAAACTTTCGAAGATTTGAAGTATTTGAATCAAAAGAGATTCATCACGAGTCGGTTTTTTGGGGAATAGTGACGGATACCGGTATCAATAAGCACTAAAAGTTCAACTGGCAGGTTTTCAGTAACTCGGCCAAACAATCCTATTTTTATCACGTCGCATGACGTGAGCACCTCCCAGTAGTTCGGACCGAAACACCTGTATGTCTGGTCTGTGTGATGACTTATCATTAGAAATTAAAAATAGGTAAAAAAAATAGTTTTCAAATCAAACAGTAGCATTACGATATGCTCAGTAATGTCATAAAGAGCTCTCCCAAGTCACGGATTATTACAACACAGTTTTATTTTTATTCTCGCGACAAAAAACCAACTGGGGTGCCGCAGGATCAATAATAACAGAAATAATCATGAATGCGTTTGTTGGCATTACATTCATTACATTTCCCAAGATATTCTAGTCAAAAGACAGGGTCCAAACGACGAGTTTGGTGTTTACAGTAAATTGTTTTTTGGGACATGAATAAAGACATCAAATGACGCGACAATCCCATAATTAATAATAATAATAATAAATATTTATTCGTCATAATTCACAATATAAATGAAACTAAAAATCACTATATGTTGGCAAATAGATATAGAATTCCCATAGAATAATAAACCTGTGCGTGGAAATAATTCGCTCAATGATTAGATGGGGTTCTTCTCAAATGATGTATACATTGATGATCCAATTTACAGTGAGCAACAGTAAGTCATACACTCATTTACATCGAGCATCACAAATAAATTAATTCAAATCATTATTACAATTCAAATATGAAATTGACTGTTCATGATAACTTAAATGAGAAACATAAAGTTAGCTTTTCAAATTATCAGAATTTCTTGAGAATATTTCCCTCGTGTCAAAAATCCCATGTAAATGGAGTGCAATTATCGCAAAATTACAGAGATAATTGCATTGTAGAAAGCGAAAGAGTCCTGCGATAATTGCACTGTAGAGCGATAATTGCACAGTTCAGATCCATGGCAATTCCATTGTACACTTTGATAATACAGCGACAATTTATAAAAAACTCAGTTTGACAAGTAATGTCAAAAATATTATTTATTAAAAATATCTCGTTTCGGTCGGGTTTCATTGAAGAAAATGTGTTGGAAAACGAACCAAATAACACAAAACAGAACAGATAATACGTGTGCCGTTAGTTTATGCGCTTCTGTGCTGAGAAAAACTATACTTTGGATGAGAAACACAAATTAATGTTCTGGCAAAAATATTAACGGACTGGGTAAGCAGAATGGCGATGAGTACAAAGAATTTACTGTTAAAACGATTCGGAACGTCACCGCTAAGTGACTGATGGAACAATATTTTACAAAATACAACATCAATTTTAACTTTTTCACTAATATTGAGTTCAAAGCAGCCAGAGATGCCAAGAGAAAACAACTACAAACAGATCCAGAAAAGAGAAAGGAAAGTGAAGTTTTTCTGAAGTACGATGAATTCCAAAATATGGATCGTGGTTGTGACGAAAACACCCCAGATGGTTTGCAGAAAAAGGTTTCTTTTGTTTTTGCTTCAGAATTAGCTTGGCGTGGTGAAGTGCTAAATTTCGTACTTTATAGAAGAAGAAAATAACGTAGGTGAAAAAACAGGAAGGATCATTTACGATCCTGTGTTTACTAAGACGACGCAAGGAGGGGAAAACCATGCGCTTCATTGAAATGGCTAATAAACAATTAAATCAACTCTGATTTGTGTCCAATTCGAGTGTACAAAAAATTCATAGAAAAGCGAGTTGGAATAAAAACAAAACGACTCTTTCTCAAGCCAAAGTTCTGGTTTAAATACAGAGAATATCAGGCTTACTAACCATTCGTTACGAGCTACGGCCATCTCCAATCTCGCAAAAATGGGGTGGGCGAGCAGCAACTTATAAAAATCACGGGCCATTCAAATTCAAGATCAATAACGCCATATTTTCAAATGGACAAAGATCACCATGAAGAAATAGTCAAAGAAATGCGTGGCAATGACGTACCACAGGCACAGCATTCTCAAACATCCTCTTCAGCCGTTAATGCACCGATAGCTGCATTGTCTAACCAGAATACGTATAATAATTGGGTATTTCATGCAGTTCCTGCAACGTTTGATTCAGTTTAACCTTGAATAAATAGTTTCATTATATTTTTACGTATAGTTTCATAATATATTGATGAAAAATATTAAAACAAACGTATTTCTGCGTCTCTTCTTTTTTTACAGTTACGGGATGGTTATTGATGACAAACTAAGAATTTATAAATTAATAACGACAGTTTGACAAGTTGACAGTTTATTCGGGAAATATTCCTCCGAATTACACTCGTGCATCAAAATAACCGGACAATTTCGCATTCCAGCGTATTTTGGAGAAAGAGCTCTCCACCTTCGGTGTCGGGCTCTTTCTCCAAAAATGAAAATGAACTCATGCAGTTTTTTGAAAACACGCTGTCATGCAAAATTATCGGTAATTTTGATGCACTTGTTCAATTACTTACGAAAACTGCATCAATTGTCGTACCATATATCGTTGTTCATTGCAATTGTTAAATTAAATTTTGATCTCAAATGATCAGTTTATGATTGAGTATCTGCTACAAGGAAATTAACATTGAAAACTCCAGCAGGAATAATCGGTAACTCATGATAATTCCTATTCAAAAGACCTGAACCTTCAATAGTAGAATGCAGTTATTGCTAATGAATAAATTTTATAATGTTTGATACAGTTTCATTTGGAGAAATGTGATTAACAACGACTATTTCCGTTGTTATTTTTGAGCCAATCAAAGGTTCAATCTGTTTTATAGTGTTAAAACGTTATTCTCGCTGTTTTATACTGACAATTCAACTCATGTGTGAAAAATCGCTATGCCACAGTGCAATTGTCAGTTTGACAGCGGCAAAAGTTAGCTGCTACTTTTACAGCGACAAATGCACTAGTGCTTTTTTCACTTATTCATTTGTTTATCAATTATCGCGGTGTTGGTTGCCAAAATAAATAGTTTGACATGTTTGTCAACAACTTATTGAATTTCTAAGCACTAACAATGAGTCGATTCGGTGAGTCTACGAACGCCGAAATTAGTCAAATTATTAATACCTGTGTGCCTACTAATATAGTTGAGACGCAATCATCAATCTGGCGATCATTTTCTACGTTTTGTGATGCGAAAAGATATACATTTGAGCCAGATACTTCCATCGAGAAATTGAATGTAATATTGCAAGATTGGGCATTTAATAAGCGAAAAGTCAACGGAGAAGACTACAAAAAAGCGGTAGTTAAACAATTCGACACCACCGTTGAAATGCTACAAAGCAAATATTATAACGAATTCAATATTGTATTTACCCTTTCACCGACGTTCAGTTCAATTCATCAGGAGCTGCACGTAATGCTAAACGTAAAATCCTACAAGCACAACCCGAGAAGAGAAAATCTAGTGCATCAGCTCTTAATAAATCTGAAGTATTTGCAATGGCCAGATTATTTGACGAAAATGAACCGGAAGGACTTTAAAAGAAATGATATCACATTTTGGCGTTTGAGTTAGCAAGGCGGTAACAGCAAATGGATTACGCCTGATATTTCAGAGGAAGATATTTGCCCGATACGTTTATTTAAAAAGTTAATGGAAAAACGAGACATTTTTATATCATTGGAAAGAGTATTTCTTACAGCAAATCCCTTTTGGAAGAAGAAAAATTCAGAAGGTTGGTATAAGAATGTGCCGATTGGAATTAATGAAATTTCCAAATGGACTAAATGCTCAGCACAACGTATTGGTATAGATGTCAAACGTGTCAAAATTACAAATCACTCAAATCAAAGAGTATCATTCGAGCATTAATCAATCAATTCGTTTGGAAAAAGGAAAAACTTCAACATCTACTACAGAAACGATTAGCTCTGGCGCCCGCAGCGACATCACTGTTCCTAGTATGAATTTCAATAACTGCGTTTTCAATAATTGTACATTCAACTAAAAATGTGTTTATTTTTAATGTCTCATTGATAAAGTTTGCATTGATAGGTTTCTAAATTTCTTATTCATTAAATTGTCCTGCCGAATTACACTCGATGTTTTTATTGATATCAGGTAAATTACAAACCTCTCGTGCAATTATAAGTGATCAAACCAACAGTAGATTCAAGATTGTTTTGTGATGAAACCACAATTGGTACTGTCAGAATTGAAAGTCAACTAATTCACTTCCTATATAGAAAAAGAGGAAATGCGAAATTGATGGAATCAGAGATTTTGAACTCACAACATACAGTGATTTTATATTTGAATTCAAATATACCTTTTTCAGCATGTTGAAAGCTTCAGTTTTTTAAGTAAGGCAATGAATAATTCAATTGCGTCATTTTTGTGCAATAAAACCCATGGCACTTATGATATTACCCTCGATAATCAAAGGTTGATCATGTATGTTGACAATGAGATTTTGCAAACATGACTTCGGTACCGATGTTCGCAAACCGTTTGACGGCTTTGAATTTCTGGAATGGGAATACAGAATCAAAATTAGAATAGAATGAGACGACTGTTTGGAAGCACGCGTGGACAAGCCAGAAGCTATGAAAAATGAGGAGTCCAAAGAAAAGATCAAGGCCAGAGATTTTTTGGTGCAGTGGATTTCAGACTCCATTTTGGCCACATTTCGTAAGAAAAACACTGCAAAGAGTTTGAAGTCCTCTATACTAAAAAAGGGTTGTCTGCAATACTCGATTTTAAACGTGAGCTGGATGAAATGCGGTTCGTTAGAGAAAGCTCAATGATTTCTTGGAAGTACTTTTTCGAAAAGTACAGGAATTGGAATCAACTGGTGCAATGGTGGATGACGAAGAAATCATTTATTTATTGTTGATAATGATGCCTAAAACTTATCAAGCCTTGACTACCTCAATAGATATTTTCGTCTCTCAAAAACCTGCTGAGGTAACACAGGAATATGTCAGGAAGAAGCGAGATAGACTCGAGAAAAAGTAATTCGAGCACAAAATTCAAATACAGATGCCATTTTTGTCAAGTTCGTGGCTACATAAAATCTGATTGTCCCAAATTAAAAAATTAGATATGTTTACGACAGAAAAAAAAATTGGCAGCTTTGACAGAAAATCGGAACGTTTGCAACAAATGTATTTGCAAATACGAAAGGTAGGAGGAGGACGAAGACATAAGTGAGAGTGGAAATCCAAACGCTTTGACATCGGAAGTATTGTCGCTTGATAATGTTGAAATGAAAGAAAATCAAGTTCTGCTATCGGAAAGTGAAAACTCAAATGAAATAGTTTTTATTGCTGATTCAGCCTGTACGCAACATATTGTTGAATCAGGATGTGAGAAATATCTTTGTGAAATTGAAAATGTTTGTGTGTTTCATTCAACGTAGCCAAGAAAGAAAATAAAATTATAGCAACAAAACACGGGACAATTTGGAAATCTAACTCTCAAACTGAATGATGTTAATATGTGTAGCGAGTTGAAGTATAACTTGATGTCAATTTCGGAAATTGTCGACCAAGGATACGAAGTATTTTTTCGTAAGAGACCAGTTGAAAACGGCAAAGATAATAAAACTATAGTACAAGGTGAGAAGAAAGGAAATTTATTTGTTAACGCTTGCGTTGCTAATGATTTAATGCACCGACGTATGGGACATTCATCTGTATATTTATCCGAAGTTTTATGGTGAAAATGTTTGGAAGGAAAAATTACGAGGATTCCCTTTAAATCTCTTGATGAATCCAAGAAACCGAAATGAATTCTGGAGGTTGGCAGCTCTGATGTAACAGGTCCGATACACCCAGAAACATATGATGGGTTCAAGGAATATGTTAGCTTTTTCGATCATTATTCACATTTCACAAGCGTTTATCTATCGATTAAATCGGAGGCTTTTGATAAATTCCTCAAGAATGAAGCTATGGCAACTACAAAGTTTCAAACAAGAATAGCCAGATGCAGGTGCGACAGAGGAAGGAAGTATCTTTCAAGTAATTTCCAGAATTTTTGTCGTGATACGGGTACCATTATTGAATACAATGTTCCTAGAAATCTGGCTCAGAATGGTGTTAACGAGAAGATGAACAGACATATCATGAACATGGCAAAATGCCCTATTTTTGAGTCTGGACTGAGAAAACAAATATAGGTTTTTCCTTTGTGATTGTGAAGGACTTATGGAATAGTGCTCTAGTAGATCGTTGGAATGAGTACTACCATTATTCTGATGATACTGATTTAATTCATTCTGGGTTGGTTATTTATATATGAGCATCAATAAACATTACGTAATACATTCGTTATGTTCTAAAAACGTGTATAAGATTGAAGTAAGGTCAGGATTGTTTATTACGTAATATCATAATAAGGTCAGGTGGTGTTTATGATGTTTATTGGTATCAAATTTGAATGAAAATAGTTGTGAGGTGAAAAATGAGAAAAAAAGGCATTTTTTATATTATGTTGGTCAACTCACTTTCAACAGTCAAGTCAATAACATCTGTAAAAAACTGAACAAACATACTATGCGTTCACAAGGACCATCTGATAAATATGTAGTATGCCTTGGTATGCACCACCATAAGTAACAATATTATCGTATGGGGTAGGGCCACGGAAGTCTCTAAAAAGATTCATAAGACTTCTGTTCGACTTAGGATATAGAGGTACCTATAAAAACACATTTATCCAGAACGGCATATTAACATGTATTTCCATCTACCTTCACTATTTATGGACAAAAACACAAAAAATTAACAAAATTGTGAATTTCATGAACAACATACATAACTTCCGTCTTCATCAAATCAACAAAATGTAAAGTGTATAAAAAGATCCTAAAACAACATGCTTTCTAT
Source organism: Gonioctena quinquepunctata (assembly GCA_018342105.1). Taxonomy (NCBI): domain Eukaryota; kingdom Metazoa; phylum Arthropoda; class Insecta; order Coleoptera; family Chrysomelidae; genus Gonioctena; species Gonioctena quinquepunctata. The sequence continues at coordinate 342,311 of JAFIRS010000196.1, forward strand.
TCACTCAAAGAATATGTTCAATTGAACACCCAATCTACCCACTTCCAACTATATTTTACTTTATTGTATCTGTTATATGTTAACCTTAGTCCAAACAAGTAATATATTATCTGTGCCAAGTATATTCGTTACATTTTTTTAAATAACACATATACTCACACACCCACACCTATATATATATACAGGGTGTAACTGAATAAGTGTAAAACATTTAAGGAGGTGATTCCTCATCGAAAAAAAGATAGGATCTTTCATATAAAGAAACTTCATTGGAGCATCCCTTGTTAAGATACAGCCCCTTAAAGGGGGTACATAAAATTTGTATAACAATTTTTTTCACAAGCACTGAAAAAGTTACAATATTGAAATTAACCTGACGTTTTGTACTACCAAAAAACACTTAGCCAGTAATTTATTTGGTTTACCCCATGGTTGTAATGGGTGAAAAACGCAACCCTAAAATTTATTTCCAATGTAACTTTTTGTCTTATTATTTGTTTACAATTTAAAAATTTATTTCCGATAGCCTGTTTCATTCTAAACAAAAAATGTCTCTTGGGTTTTTTGCCCAAAATAAACCAGTAAGCAGCAAAACATTATTTTACGAACAACTACAGAGATACATCGTCATAAATGCGAACTGGATTTATTGTTATTTTGTAGTTAGTACCTGCATTGAACGATTAAAGGGTAATAAACAAAACTAAGTTATTAATAACAAAACACACAACATGTAGAAATCATAGTGAATGTTCAATATGTCTACCTTCAAACATTACGCATGCGTCTAGACGTCGGCGCATTGAGCCACGTATTCGCTCAAATATTCCTGGAGTCTCTCTGATTACCCTGCACGCATCGATGATGCGGTTTCTTAAGTCCTCTACATCGCGAACAGGAGTACGATATACCAAATGCTGTGAATGGCCCCAAATAGAGAAATCGAGAGGATTGAGATCCGGGGATCGAGCGGCCATTTATGTGGTCCTCCTCGACCTATCCACTGATTTGCATATGTTTCAGTTAAATGCTGACGTGCTACTTGACTAAAATGGGCGGAGCCCCATCATGCATAAAAACATATCCCTTCTGACGCCCAAAGGAACTTCCTCCAGCAGTACTGGATGCACTTCTCTTAAAAATTGAACGTATGCCTCACCACTTAAACAAGGAGGTAGAAAATGAGGACCAATTAAATCATCCCCAATAACTACGAGCCACACGTTAACAGAAAACAGTTCTTGATGGCTAGTTTCGACAATAGCGTGAGGGTTTTCATCAGCCCATATGTGGTAATTATGAAAATTAATAATCTTGTCCCGAGAAAACTACATTCGTCTGTGAATTCTATCGTCTTCAGAAAGTCACAATTTCTTCTAATCATTTCCAGCATCCAATTGCAAAATTCAAGACGGTTCGGAAAGTCTCGCGGTAACAGTGCCTGTACTCGTTGCAGATGGTAAGGGTATAAGAGTTGTTCCTTTAAAATTCGAAATACCGTCATATGATCAACATTTAGCTGGAAAGCAATCTTTCTAGTACTGGTAGTAGGTTGTTCTTCAATCAAATTAAGTACTGCTTCCTCAAGCTGTGGTGTTCGTATTTCTCGATGGCGACCACAATCCTGCGTTCTTTTGTCGAATGAACCATATTCTCGTAATCGTTGATGAAGTCGAGCAAATATTCTATGTGAAGGATGCTGCCGTTGAGGATACATTTCAGCATATCTTCTAGAAGCTTCTAACCCATTCCCTGCGACAGACCGTAAACGTAATGCATATCAGCCATTTCCTCATTTGTGTATGCCATTTTATTAACAAGTGAATTATTAAAGTAACAAATTAAGAACAGAACAACAACACACAATTAGTATTAATTCAATTTCGAAAATTCCCAAACTGACAGCGTCATACCAATTTAATTGTCACTATCGCTAATAGCGACCTACTAGATAGATTAGTTTCGTATTTTCGCATTTATGACGATGTATCTCTGTAGTTGTTCGTAAAATAATGTTTTACTGCTTACTGGTTTATTTTGGGCAAAAAACCCAGGAGACATTTTTTGTTTAGAATGAAACAGGCTATCGGAAATAAATTTTTAAATGGTAAACAAATGATAAGACAAAAGTTACATTGGAAATAAATTTTAGGGTTGCGTTTTTCACCCCTTACAACCATGGGGTAAACCAAATAAATTACTGGCTAAGTGTCTTTTTGGTAGTACAAAACGTCAGGTTAATTTCAATATTGTAACTTTTCAGTGCTTGTGAAAAAAATTGTTATACAAATTTTATGTACCCCCTTTAAGGGGCTGTATCTTAACAAGGGATGCTCCAATGAAGTTTCTTTATATGAAAGATCCTATCTTTTTTTCGATGAGGAATCACCTCCTTAAATGTTTTACACTTATTCAGTTACACCCTGTATATATATATATATATATATATATATATATATATATATATATATATATATATATATATATAGAGAGAGAGAGAGAGAGAGAGAGAAAGAAAGGTTAGTCGTTGCTGACTAGTTAGGGATGGAACCAGTAAATAGTGGGGTTTTGCAGCAAATAAAAAGAACTCTTTAAAGGTTGTCCAAGCTTTCGGAAATTTTATTAATTATTTCCATCAGGGAAACTACAAGGGTGTGAAATTAAAGGTAGTATTATTTTAATAAAATATAGGTTGAATGTGACTAACATCTTTGTTAATGGTGTTGAAATATAATGGTTGACACATTATGAACGATGAATGATGATATAATATTGTTTAAAATAACTAGTTGAGTATTAAAATAAGAATTATTACAATTTCTATTGGTGACTGTCATTTCCCCATGTGGGAAGAAGTGTCAAGTACAGGTTAGGTACATATATATAAAAGGTCAATTTGAGCATCTACTTTATTTATGTAACATTTTTTTTCACGTTTTCTATTGACCTGCCTTATGTTATATAAAATAACCCAAAGATATTAGTAAAACTATTTATCTATCGATCAAAATATAAATCCACTACAACCGCAATATGGTTCGGGATTTGAATATCCCAGAAAATTTCAAAAAAGCATATAGAAGGATTGCTGTTTAGGTTGGGTTTGTGAAGGTTTGGTGATTTTGTTTCCTTATCCCCTTTTCGGCGATTGATCTGCTTCACACAGTCTTTTTTATGATTGTCTTCTCCTATACGAGGGTTTCATACTCACTAAACATCTTAAAACAATCCACAGCAAATTTTTCAAGTTCGTTTTACAGTCGGATTTTTGAACATACTGTATATTGTTTTTGTTCCAGAAATACACAAAAAACTATTCATGTCTTTCAGATTAATTGTATTACTGAAGATTTCTTGTCCCAGGACGTCCCTGGCATTTCTACGCATCACGCATAGTAACTAGAACTCCAGACGGATATTCATAGATGTATTTTTCACTAATCGCTTTGACAAAATGAACAGTCTGGTTCAGGAGAAAACAATGTTATTGGCACACTCATAGATTCGATAATGTATGAGCAAAAAATCTACGTCGTTCGAATATTCACAGGAACAGTTGGTTTATAAGAACAGTTTTCAGAATTCGTTTTTTGAAAATGATATTCCGACTTCGTCTCACTTTTGGGATTTCCATCATATTAGTTGAGTGAAATCAAAGATTATTTGTAGGTATCTATTCTAGTTTTCGGATATTCTAGAAGAAAGAAGTGGTTGAAATCAGTTAAAATAGGAACTTTAAAAATATTAAAATATGAACAGGAACTCACGAATAATAAACAACAGGAACAATGAAAACGATAGAAACAACAGAAACGTCAGGAACAACAATACTTCTAGGAACAACAATAGTGAAAGAAACTGTATGGATAATACAACGAGGTCTTCCAATATTATAGTCGAATTGACAGTAAATATCAATAAGCAACTGTTTTTAATGGGAACGTCAGGGCACCACTTGATTTTTATTAATTGAAACGGGTGTAATCTAATCCTTTCAAATTATTTCAGACATGAATTCATCATGTACGTGGAAAAATACAACTCCTAGCTGTTTATCGAATTGAATTTTGTCATTAGAAAATAACGTTTGTTTCCTTGTTACAATATATAATTTTGGTTCAGCTGGCATAATTCTGTGTATAAGGGGAATAAGCACATAAGTCAAAATATCGCATTTTTGTATTAAGTCTTATTCGTCGACAATAACTGCAAATTTATGACTGTGTAAAATCACAACACTCAATAACGAAACGTAAATAGGTTAAAAATTATTGTGTATATACACATTAGTCGGAATGCTATGATATACGGTGGGTATAATAATATAAGTCAGACTTTTGTAGTTTCACATTACCTATTGACTTATGTGCTTATTCCCACTATACACAGAATTGTTCTTGAATATTTTCATAAATTTGTCATTTATCAAAAGTCCCCAATGATTTGAACTAATGAGAATCTTCACTAAGTGTTCCACACATTATGAGAAAAAGTTGTCTACAGTTCTTGAAAATACAGGGACGCTTAAAAATCTTGCACTAAATGGAAAAGAAATATTTTATTATTCCTATATAAAATATGACAAATCATCTTAAGCCTTAAATACAAATATCTATGTCAATTTTTTCAATTTATCATAAGTCATAAAATTATTGTGTTGACCGTCATTGATTTCATAAGCAGTTCATGTTTTTTCAACTTCTTATTATCTTATAACAGAGTTTATAACTGTAGAACGACGTGATATCGTGTAATAATTATCACTGATAATGCAGAATAATCGAGAATTATTTCTACATTGAGTTTCTCTAGCCGTTGTTTCTTTAATTTAAGGAAGGAGATATGCTTCGATAATATAGTCTGACTTTTTTTTATTTTGAACAATTTTTTGATTTTCTGAAAATAAATATTTCTTTACTCTCCTCTGGAAAATTAGAAATTTCAGAACTCTAGTCCACTAATTACGATAGATAAGGAGGTTCTCCATGAGAAGTGGAAAAGTTCGAATTTTACTGAACTGAAATATTCCTCAGCAGGAATGTGTATCGGTTATGAATTTGATGTCCTAATCACGAATCAGTAAAATCCGAATATAATTTTTCGCAAAAATGAGCATTTCAATCGCCCCTGGCGCGCAGTATATATCATTCAGGTCAACCCCCGAAAATAATCAGAATCATCTCTGGTTAACGATCGTGGAAATTCCAGAATTCTACTCCAATCATTACGGGAGATATGGGGGTATTTCCATGAGAAATGTATGTCACTCAGGTTAACCAGAGTGGGATTTAGACTCATCCCCGGTATAGCTAACGATCGTGGAAATTACAGAATTTTACTTCATGAGAAATGGGACAAATTGGGATTTTTCAGAACTGAAAATTTTCCAGCAAACATATACGTTGGTAATAAATAAAGAAATCCCCCTAATTACGAACCTACCTGGAATTTAACCATAATACAAAATATTTTTCATCATTGCATTACCAATACTTTTTTATCGGCTGAGGTGAAAAATTCAGACATAAAAAAATCCCAAGCAAAACAATAATGCTATATTATGCAACGATCATGTAATAAAAGCTATTAATAATGAGCACGAGGTAAGTTAACCGTATGCGAGTGTATTAATATTGAGGTTGCAGTCACTTTAAAAAAAATAACTGTGCACTTGCTGAGCTGAACTTTAATAATCCAAAAATTTTAGCGATAGAAAGAAATGAAGAAAAAAGGAATTTCCTTGAAATGGTCCACATTAGTAATCAACAAGAATGCATAAATGAACGATTTAGACATTTCTAATTTAAGCGTAATTTATAACTACTTATTAAAGATGGACAATGAGGACCGACCCCTTTGACAATCCGTATATATTTTTTAATTAAAAAAAAAGGGCTATTGAGCTATCTTTTTCCAGTCGGAAAAATATAACATATAATAGATCGGAATTGTGTCAAATTGTTTCTCTGGTTTTCAATCTCTTTTGATGTAATCATTCAAAATAGACTTCTCCTAATATATACCAATAATTGTGTTAGTATTTAATTTTCTGTAATGTTTCAATATCATGTGTATTAACTGTTTTTAATGTAACATTCTCACGCTGGTAAATTATTATTTTTTTAAAATTTTCCTTCTTAATTAATAATTGGAATTTTTAGATGTATTGATGATGAAATCAAACTATTTTGAAAGCTTGACAAACAACAAGTAGTATTATTACACTGGCCGTTTGAACTAACTGCAACCTCAAGAGAAGATAAAATTTGGTTTTTCTCCTCCATTTCTCTTTTTGTGAATTCGTGTCCAGTCAAGACAATACCTATTTTAAAATATATATATATATATATATATATATATATATATATATATATATATATATATAAAATTTTGTATATATTTTCTCGGAATTAGGTCTTCAGTCAGGCTATGTATTTTTCATTTAATACTACGTTTCGTCACTGTTTATGTCATCTTCAGGTAAACTCTTGAAAAATAATGTAAAACATGTAAAGTTACAAACATAATACGCTAGATAACATCAAATATGATTAAAATTGGAAATGGGATGCGAGTTGGCTCGAATTCGTTGTCCACAAGTAGAATAAAACAACGTAAATTAACAAAATTCTGTATGCACTTCAGGGTTTGTAATCACCAGACACCAGACGTACAAAATCTGGAAGAATTCAATTATAATTATGGGAATGTTACAAAATTGAGGAAACCTATACTTGAAAACATAATATTGAGGTGAAATAAAAACCAGAAATTAGAGGATAGTTTGGACTAACCCTTAACGAGTCCTTATTTTCTTTCTTTTAATTTTTGTCTGTTTGAAAAACAGCATTTTGGTTGTCGAAAGAATAACTATAATAATATATATGCACTATAGTGGACTATATTTTTTTTTTTTTGAAAGCATTGAATTCTTTATGTTTGAAAATGATTTAATGATTTTGGGTCATAGAGTGGATACGGTTACTGAGCGGAAGATGTCTCTTGTATAATGGCGTTCTGTTCAATACATCTGATACACTAGAGGTGGCAGAGATGTGGGAAAAATGGTAGGATATGTAGAGATGAAAGTTGAGAAAGTTAACGAATATAATAGTTTGAAAAAACTGAAAAACACGCTTTTATAGAAAACCAGACTAAAAAAATAGAAAATAAGAAAAAAATGTATTTCATCCAAAAAAAAAGCGTGGGGTGCATGGTATCGCCTCGGCCAACAATTACCTGTGATCTGGGACATTTCTTACTTCACTGCCCTAGGTGTGTAATGTACTATATAATTATTGATACTATGCACCCCACGCTTTTTTTAAATAAAATACATTTTTCTCTCATTTTTATTTTTTTAGTCTGGTTTTCTATAAAAGCGTGTTTTTAGTTTTTTTAAACTATTATTTATTTCCTACTTTTTAGTGTGGTTTATTTATAGAAGCGTGTTTTTTTAGTTTTTTTTTTAATTTATTTTTATAATTTTTTTGCAAATTAAAAAACGGAACAATCTTGTCAAATTAGGTAATCATAATCTCCGACCCCAAAAACCCCCACATACCAATTTTGAATAGAATCAGACCATAATCACAAAACTCGGCCGCCATTTTAAAGCCGCCAACTTGACTTTTCCAATTTTCACAAAAGAATCATAATATTCGACCCCAAAAACCCCCACATACCAATTTTGAATAGAATCAGACCATAATCACAAAACTCGGCCGCCATTTCAAAGCCGCCATCTTGAATTTCTCAATTTTCACCAAAGAATCATAATATTCGACCCCAAAAACCCCCACATACCAATTTTGAATAGAATCAGACCATAATCACAAAACTCGGCCGCCATTTTAAAGCCACCATTCCGAATTTTCCAATTTTCACAGAAGAATCATAATATTTGACCAGAACAACCCCACATACCAATTTTGAATAGAGTCAGACCATAATCACAAAACTCGTCCACCATTTTGGAGCCGCCATCCGAATTTTTCAATTTTGACAAAAAAATCATAACTCCGACCACAAAAACCCTCAGATACCAATTTTGACGCGAATCGGACCATAATCACAAAACTCGTACGCCATATTGGAGCCGCCATTTTGGTTGTTTTTCCCACACAAAAATTTCCTAATGCATTTTCACTGGAATTATGTACACCTGCCAAATTTCAAATCTTTCGGAGGTCTGGAAGTGGGTCAAAATCACGCCCATAGGAGTCGGTTACAAACAAACAAACATACAAGTGAAGCTAATATAAAGCGTGTAAAAAGAAAGAGCTTCAAATGAGTTTAGGCAATCAAATTCTATTTGGTCGTTGACACAATCTGTACCGAGTGAATTTTTGGATTTGTGAATTTTAAGGATTTTCACAATGTTCAATTTGGGGCCTTTGGGGCGGAAATGTAATATATCCACATTGTTATTTACCTCAAAGTTTGAGTGTCCAGATTCCAAGAGATTGTTTGCAAAAGCAGATTGGGTATTACAAATGTCAGTGTGGCAATATTTATTGAAAAAGTTGACGTGTTCTTTAAGACGTTCTGAAAATTTCCTACCGGTTTGTCCAACCTAAACAACAGGACATTTGAGTCACCTGATCTTTCAAGTCTTTCTCGTTTGTCATTGGAGTTACATAAATGTGTATTTAGTTTTTCGACAAATGATTAAAATTCAAATTTAACCGTTATTCTTTCATTATTACGTGTTCATGATTCACGATTGGAATGAACGTTGTCTGAGATTGCTGGTATCGAGTTTGTTTTATCTGTTATCGTTTTTATAAATATATTGGAATGTGCGACATATTCAGTTATAGTATGTGGGCTCTATTGTTCTAATTCATGCAAGACTTTTCCCTGTAAAAAGGTAAAGATCATTTTATCGAGAAAGCTTATTTGTTATTTGATACAACTATGATGTATAACAATTTTCGCAAACTGGTTCACTAAAACCCAACTCATCACATTGCTACACAAACTATTTGTCAAATGCACCACTTAGCTTATTCAGAACTCAACTGACCGAGCCATTAAACTTGCTCACCCAAAATTCAGAAAAAGTAATTTAAAGAATATCCTAAAAGAAAATTAATACCCAGATCACTTCGTGGAAATAACGATCCAAAGAAGCCATTTTAACAAAATATATTACCCTTACCATTCGTACTAAAAATATCCAATAAAATCTGAAAAACAGTAAAAAATAGCACATCGATTACAAAACAAAAATAATATCCTATACTCAAAATTAAAACCTGAAATTCCAAAGAATTAACAAACCCACACCGTATATAAAATATCATGTAAAGATTGCGAGAGTACATATATAGGCCAATCCAAAAATACCTTTTGGAACGAATTCAAGAGCACAAATACTCAAAGATGGACATTACAGCATTGTCTAAACATGAAAAGGAAAATCAACATGAATGCGATTCTGACAAGGTTAAAATTTTGACCAAAGGAAAAAAATCCAAAAGTAGAAATTTCCTCGAAATGACTGACTTAAAAAAGATATAAACAGTATTAACACTAGATACGACATGGAAAACCCCAATCAAATCTACAATAACTTATTTTAAACGCTTCCTCCACAACAGAAAATATAAAAGAAAAAATAAACTGATCTTTACATTTTTACAAGGAAAACTCTTGCATGGATTGAAACAATAGAGCCCACATACTATAACTGAATATGTCGAACACTCCAATGTATTTGAAAAAAATGATAACAGATAAAACAAACTCGATACCAGCAATCTCAGACCTTCAACAAAGTTAATTCCAATCGTGAAACATGAAAACGAAATAATGAAAGAATAACTGTTGAATTATATTGTAAGTTTTGAATGTCTCCTTGAATTTAAATCATATTTGATGTTATGTAACGTATTATGTTTTTAACTTTACATGATTTCTATTATTTCTAAGAATTTACCCGAAGATGGCATAAACAATGTCAAAACGTAGTATCGAAAGAAAAATACATAGACTGACATAGAGAAAATGAAGGAACTAAACATAATTGTTCAAGAAATTAAAAATATCTATATATATACATATATATATATATATATATATATATATATATATATATATATATATATATATATATATATAAGAAAATAAATACAACACAATTTCATCGCCCTTCCGTGTATCCTTTGAGATTTCATGTATAGATTCATTACTCCGATAGGCGATAGTTTGTCTCGCAAATGGTGGATTCTTCAGGTGATCCAGAGCTTTCCCGAATTTCTCTGCAATTAACCTCAAAGTATTTCAACAATCGTAGTAAAAAGTTCTGTAACGAATTATCATACTTTTCTTGCAGAAAGCAGTTCGTAGTTTGCCAAGAATCAGACATCATTAGCGAGTTCGAAATTTTCAGCAAGGTGTACGTTTCAAAGTGCATTTTTCCACCTCGTGACATACCAGAAACGCTGCCTGAATATCTTACGCAAAAAGTTTATTTTCGGAGCCAAACAATGACTACTGCCGTTTCTAAAAATAGGTGAACTATGTGCTGTTCAAATCTTCTCGCGTTTTTTTTCTCTCAGCGAATCGTGAGGAAAGGCCCTGCTTGAACTAATGGTTTGTACTGATCACAACATATCGATGAATTGACAGCGTTGTTGGCTAATGAAAAATAATATTGCCATCCCCACAAATTGTGAATTTTGTTTATTTTTGGGACGGCAACCCAGTAATTAAAAAACGAAGAAAGATGATTGTAATTCTTGAATAAAATTGTTTTATTGAAGGCGATTTTCACTTTTCCGGTGAAAATCAGACCCCAGCATGATTAAACTGAAAATTTTCTGCCTGCTCAAGTAAAAATCCAATGACATCAGTTAATTTGGGGTCATCTGATTGAACACAACCAATCAGAACAACATTGTACTGAAAACAGATCCAATGGGCTGTTTTCAATCTATTACGTTACTATGGATACATTTGGATTTCTTTCAATTTTGACGTTTCAAATATTTAATAATTACAAAATGACACATAAGTGAGACAAACAAATTTTTTCAGTGCTTTTCGGAATTTGAAGAGAGTTCCTTCTTGTTCAATATTTGGAAGTGGGTGATTGTTAATCCTAATTCCATTGGAGATGGGACCATTTAGGCATATATTCAAGTGATTTTAAGTGTGCACTGATGATGACTCAATCTTGTTAGGTAATTATGTATGTCATTATGACAGGGAATGAGGTTTCTGTTTTTATGTATGTAACAGGAAATTTCCAGGATATATATTCAGCATAATGGAAATATTTTTAATTGGTTGAAGAGAACTCTGTACGATTCTCTTTGATTTTTCTCCAACATTGCACGTATGCATTTTTTCTGAACCGCAAATAGCTTTTGTGCTGAAGAAGACATGCTCCACAACAATATGCCATATGTTAGTCGAGATTGTATTTCAGCAAAGTAATAGTTTTTCAGAACATTCAGGCTAAGCACTCTCTGAAGCATCTTAATTGATATAACTCACAGTTCAGATTTTTCGTTGTATCACTTATATGTGATTCCCAGTCAAGTGTATAACTCATAGTTATACCTAGAAATTTAATAGTATGGCAATACTCTGGAGTTATTTTCCCTAGATTTATTTCTATGTTTTCAACGGTTCTCTATTTTGTTTGATAAATCAGAAACTGAGCATTAATATACAGATTATTGATGGAAAACCATAAGTTTTTTTTTTTTTTAATGAGGTTATTGCATATTTGTTGATGAAGATTGGGGAAGCCTTTTGATACCAGTATAGAGAGGTCATCAGCGTAGAGTGTTAATTTGAAAGGTGCAAGGTATTTTACAATATCTGCTCTATAAATTGAGAACAAAACTGGGGCAACTCCAACTTCTACAGGTGCCAGACGAGAGCAAGATATTGTGTTTTGACTTACCTATCCATTGCGAAATATATGTACATATTGATTCCTATAAAAGACTTGTACCAGCTCAAACCCGATCCTCTAATTTCATATGACCAAAGCTTGTCAAGTAGCCTATCATGTGGAACACAATCGAAAGCCTTGCCTTAATCACAGTATATGCCTATAGGACTTTTGTTTGCATCTAATTAATTGAGAATGTTATTATATGTAACTATTGTTGCCGTAGATGTTTATTTCGAATTTCTGAATCCATGTTGTTCATCTGGGATAAGTTTGGATCTTGCAATGAAGGGTTCAGCCTCTCCAGCATACAGTATTAAATTTTTTAGAGAAAACTATGCTATTGATATGGGTCTGTAGTTATTCATTACATTTTTATCCATTTTTTGCGAAATGGAATTACTTTCGCTATTTTGAGGGCATCGGGGAATGTGCCTGTTTCCAGTGAAAAGTTTATTTTATGAGTTACAGGTTTCACCAGTCCATTTTTAAATTATTTTATAATATCAGGTCCAGAACGTTTATTTTTGAGTTTTCAGAAAATTGCTAGTATTTCTTCCTCAGTGAAAGGAAGTATAACCATCGAAGTAAGAGTGGTGTTGATCCTATGTTCAAAATACTCGTGATCGTTTTGGAGCATCTTTAAAAAAGTTATTGAAGAGATTTGCAATGTCTTCAGGACAGGAAAAGTCTTTATTTTCATGAGAGATATTAATTTTTGATATTTTGTGTTTTTGGTATTTTTCATTTTATTGATAACTGTCCAAGAGGTTTTACTTTTATTCTCAGTGGATTGAATTATTTGGTCATAATGATTTCTTTTACATGATTCTATAAGGCTAGTGTATTTTCCTTTTTGCACCTGATATTGACCTTTCAGCATGGTGTATTTTTTTGAGAGTATGTAGGTCTTTCAGAATTGAGCTGTGAACATGAGAAGAAGAGATGGTACAGGGTTTGAAGAAGCTACGGTCAAAGCCATGTGAAACCTAACAAATAAGCTTTTACAAGCAAATTATAAAGAAATAAAAGTTATAAGAGTGTTGCATTTCAACAAGCGCGAGCTGCCTGCGAGCATTAAGTTAGTAGAAATATAGACCAATCAATAGAGATTTTTTTGTGACAAAAATACTACCAAGAATCCAACTGTGCCATCATATGGAAGACGGTCCCTAGTTATATCCTGTTATGTTTCCTACTCCGAACCCATTGCTAAATTCATTACAAACATTTAAAAGCATTTTTTTTATTTTTTTTCGTTTTCGACTTGAAAATTAATGGAGCAATCTCGTTACTTTCCATGGACGTGTTGTGGAGAATCAAAATGCAAAGAAAATGAGCACTAGCACAACTCGATTGGATTATTAGTAACGGAGAAAAAACAGAAAACCCGCAAAAAATCTGCGATTTTGTTAAAATTCATACTACCACCATTCCTTAAGTTTTGATGCAGACTCTCCACGACATAGTGGAGATTGATATGAACTCCATGTGTGAAAACCCCAGGCACTGTTGGATCATGAGTTTAAGCATAATTGCACTTTGATTCCTTTAATGCACTTCATTGCAGCAGACCTGGATGCGTCATGCTGGTCCAATTTCAATTATCCTGGCAGATTTTGAAAGTTGCGTATAGTTCTACAAAATGACTATTCTCATTTTGCGTTAAAATGCTGCGAAATGGCTGAAAAATACTTGCAAACATTTCGGTCATGTTTGCAAGTATTTTTCAGCCGGCGAGTGCATGAAAGCGGCTCAGGAGTAGTGATAGAGGCAGATTTTGGGAGTTAAAGTATAGTTCTACAAAATGACTATTCTCATTTTGCGTTAAAATGCTGCGAAATAGGTGAAAAATACTTGCAAACATGACCGAAAACCGGCGAGTGCATGAAAGCGGCTCAGGAGTAGGGATAGAGCAGCAGGTTCACAACGGGCGCAGCGCGCTTGTAATGCTATACATTCGCTTCCCCGCGACTGCTGCTCTACCCCCACTACTCAGCCGCTTTCAGGCACTCGCCCATTTTCGATCATGTTTGCATGTATTTTTCACCTCTTTTGCAGCATTTTAACCAAAATGAGAATAAACGTCTTGTAGTACCATATTTCTATTCTCGGAATCTTTTTGAAAAATTGGAATCGGACCACCTATGACGCATCCAGGTCTGCTGCAATAAAGTGCAATAAAAAATTCAGATCGCAATTATGCCAAAACTAATGATTCTACAGCGCCTGAATTCTCTACACATAAAGAACATATTAATCACTACTATGTCGCGGAGAGTTTCCACTACAAGTCAGAAAACGGTGGTTATGAATTTTTTTCAAAAAGCTGATTTTTTTCTGTTACTAATCATCCGATCAAGTTGTGCTAGAGCTCATTTCCTTTGCATTTGAATTCTCTACAATATACAATTCGTCCATTGAGAGTATCGAGATTGCTTTATTAGTTTTCAAATTACAAGTCAAAAACGATAAAAAATAAAAAAAATGCTTCTGAATGTTTATGCAAAAATTCAACAGTGACAGCTAGGGGTTGAAAACATAACAGGATATAACTACGGATCGTCTTTCGTATGATGGCACAGTCGGTAATAGTTTTGTTACAGAATCAGTAGAGCAGAAGATCTCTATTGATTGGCCTATTTAGCGGTTATCAGTTAATCAGTGAGTCACTAAGTCAGGACATGGTGATTATATATGTACATATTATATGAAACACTAGGTAGCTGCTGTGAACCGTTGAGGATATCCCTCGACTGTTTTCCGTCTCCATTATCAAATTAATTCCGGGTCTCCATTATGTTGTCGTGTCATCAGAACTACATATGTGTGCCAAGTTTCAATGGAATCGATGTAAAATCAATAAATCTACCCCTATTTTTCTACCCTTGGAAGTGTAACTATTTGCTAGGTATGTGTGTGGATGACCAAGTGCCTCTTTGACCCTCTAAACGGGGGCGTAAAGGGCTACCCTTGCTGCTGTTAGAAGAATTGCAATTGGTTTATGCTAGGGCTTTTGTTTTGCAAAAATTGAATAATTTGAATTTACCTCCTGCGAGCTTATGCGGGTTTTTCGCTTGATTGATTATAATAATTCAAAAAGGGAAATTTTTCAGTAATGGACTTTTTGAGTATTCAATGCTGAAAAAGTTTAATGAAAAAAAAGTTTCAGAAAATTTAGATCTGCCGCTTTAGACTGCTCGGCTAACTGGAGAGATAGTAAGTGCCAAAAATATTTCCAACATGTTAATACATTGGTATGCTTGCTTTTTCCGAAAAAAGGCCATACAAAACTTATGCTCAACTTTTGCCCAGGCATTCAATTATTTTTCTTATGTTTGCTGTTAATACTAACATTTTGAAAACATTTCATTATGTTACTCGATTGGCCAGGTTTTCTGCAGCCCGCTCCTGGACTTATATTTGAAATGTCAAAATCGAAATAAATCAAAATGTATCCAACAACGTAATAGAGTGAAAGAAGCTCTGTGTTCGGTATAATGTTGCTATTATTGGTTGTGTCCAAATTAGCCGATTTCATTGGATTTCTACTTGACCAGAATATTTTCACTAGTTATATCAATATACTTTGATATTTTTGTGTCAATATTGTTGTAGAAATTCACAAGACCAAATTTCTTTAAATTTTTTTTTATTGGTGCCCCATTTCACCCATTTAAAGTACGCCTCAGCGTGTTTAAATCGAACTTTAAAAAACGCGCGTTTTTTAAAGTTACCATGGCAACATCAACAAATCGAGAAACGTGAAGTCTAAATGACAAATATTTGATTATTGATCTGACAGGAGTACCTTGTAACGTCAAATAAAATATTACTAACAAATGTAGAACTTCATTCAAACATTATATAACAATTGATATTTATAAATGAAAATTGAAAGTACAATTGGTGTTATTTGATATATTGATATTTCGATTTTGTAAATCGGAGGAAATGGAATTCAAATTAATACTGTCAACATTCTCAGAACGCAATGAGGTTGAACGTCCATCAATGGCATTTCCAATAATATTTGAAACATTATTTTTATTGCTAATGCTCTCTTCAACGTAACCAGTCGCCACAGCTGCCCATTTGCATCCTACTTGTCGTTGGATTTGATCTATTGGCATGCCACTATTTGCCATAATGGTAGCGGACGTACGTCGAAAAGCGTGCAATTTGCAAGGAACATGATCCAAATGTATTAATACCAACCACTTGATTGGTACATTTCCCCTTATCATATCGTAAGAAAACTCGATCTGTGCTTACATTTTGGGGGCGCAATGATAAATACTGCTTCACCAAACGCACATAACTAATTGCTTCACTGTCGCCTTCAGCAAAACGTCGAGCCTTCATTGTCTTAGACGGTCGGATAGTAATAACCAATACGCTTCCTTCTTCTTTGATGTCATGTGAGCGCAAATCGCATAATTCACATCTTCTACAAGACCGCAAATGGCTACCACCTTCTAAAATAAATACGTAATCTATGAAAAACTTCCGCATATGCCTTCTTGGCTACGTCATTCTTACTAAATGCCTTCATGAATGCATGCACTTTCGCAAAGGATTTTATATCGACTCCTTTGTTTATCCTCAACAAACATTGTAATTTCGAATGGATAGCCCACATGGTCGACGCCTTGTACTGCTCCGACATTTTATGAAGGTAAGCAAGCACAACTCGTTCATTTATATGTGATACCTCTTGCTTCTCCATCCATTTGATGAACTTTTCATATTCTTTTTTATATATATCACTGGATTTTTGCGGTATTAACCGCGATTCTGCCTTACTATTAAAAAATTCGATATTAGAATAATTCATTTTTGAGCTCTGGTTACAACAAATATTTATCTTTGATAACGAATTGCAAATGAATATCTGTTTGTCTCATTTCCATGACAACGAAAGGTATACTGATGTCACATCACGAATTAAACCATTTTGCATTATTAGTTCTTATTTATATTTTTTGTAGTAATAATACCAGTATATATGATTTTAAAGTGCACCAATAAAAAAAATTGCGTAAAGTATTCGTGGATAACTGGTCTTAAAAACACTTGCTCTATTTCGAGCACTCCGGCTGCGCCGTCGTGCTCGAAAAATCGCGCGTGTTTCAAAGCCCTTTTTATCCACTTATACTTTAATATACCATTTTTCAAGAAATTTGGTCGAATTGTATTTCTGCTACAATATTGGCGGAAAAATATCAAAGTATATTCTACCCAAGATATCTATTACGAGTGGTATATGACCAGATTATATATTGAGCTATAACAAACATACCCACCCTTGAAAAAACTATGATTTCCTACGTTTTTTCGAATTTCTTAATTTGACAGTGACTTGGATGTCATCTGACAATGATTGAATTATTTTGATAGGTTACGTATGAACAATGGTAAATGCATACCTGTTCTATAGCGAGTAGCGTGGATATTCGCAGATATACTAGCATCATGGTGTATATTCGCTGATATTGGGATTTGATTGGTTAGATAAATGCATTTGATTTGCTGAATTCTATTCGAGGTATACCTAGAGGGTGTTTCTTACTAACATGCTAATATTCGAAGAGGCTATTCTTGGGCCCATTCTGAGAAAAGAACTTCATATGAACGTATGTCCTAAAGGTCTTAACTTTTAAACTGCAGGGTGCTAATGTTTAAAAAAAAGTATTTTGTGTATGATTACTTTGGTATTACCCTAGATATTGTTGTGAAACGTAGTACACATCTTCGATGCATCAGAAGTCATTTTTTGCTGTACAACATCTTTATTCTTGCCAGTGGCGTTCGTGCGGGATTTGCACTGAATCATTTTAAAGAGAAAAGTGATACGCCACTGCTATTTCTTGAGTTGAAATCCTCATTCCTTTTTGAGCAAATCTGGTCTCCTGATTTTTTTTCGTTTGACGTACGGTATTCGCATAAAAAAATAAAATTCATTCATTTGCATCTCGCTGGACCACTTACGGGAAAAAACAGTTTATGTAACTTTAAATGAAAATGTATTCAAGAGAATAATTTTCAAACAGTAAAATCATAAAATTGATGAAATGTAAATACATTTTGGCATGCAACACAAAATAACCCTGAACGCACAAAGAAATAATTAAATCAGATGTTCAAATGTGAACCTTCTGCAAATATCCATGTCTCTGGTTTTTTTCTAATACACTCACGTACTCTTTGGAAAATACCGGGACTGTTTCTAATAGTTTCGCAAGAAACTATGATGCGATTTCTCAACTGTTCTCCAGTATGAATTGGTGAGCTGTAAACCAATGTTTCAAGATGACCCCACAGGAAATAATATAAACTATTGAGGTCCGGGGACCTAGTTGGCTATACCTGTGGTCCTCCGCGACCTATTCAGCGATTATTGCATGAATCACAGTCGATTTCTTACTAAAATGGGAACATCTTGTATCAAAGCTGGCAGTTCTTCTTCGAGAACCTGCCGGTAATTATGCCCATTCAACCTCGCATGAAGAACCTAGTGTCCAATCAAATAATCACCGCATATTCCAGGCCACACGTTAACGGAAAACTGCTCCTGGTGACGGGATTCCAAGATTGCATGTGGGTTTTCTTCAACTCAAAAGTGATTATTGTGAAAGTTTTTTATAGCGTTTCTGACAAAATTGGCTTCGTCAGTGAATAAAATTTCAGTATCAATCAAAAATTCCTGGAGAATTTTCCAAACAAGAATATGTGAGGTATTCAAATTGGTCTCAATTTTTCGTGTACTCAATCCTGGATCTTCCTCAATTGAATTCAAAACCGCTTCCTCAATTTCTGCTGTTCTTACAGTACGTTGTACTCCTTTTAGATGATTATCTAATTCAAAACTTTCCTTTTCGCACAACCTTCTATGAATGTTCAAAAATATTCGTGATTCCGGAATATTTCAATTTTGAAAGCGGTCTTCATACCGCCTGGCTTCCATTGCGTTACCAACAACAAGCCCACACATGTAATGCATATCTGCAAACTCAGAATTCGTAAAATGGAACATGTTTTTTTTTAATAATATTGTTATTTTTGATGACTTTAATACGTGACAACCGGACTAGGTAGACAACTTTTCAAAACTATTTATGTTTACAAAACAAAATCTGCTTCTTACCTACTAGATAGATTTTTAATCCTTGAGAATACCCAATTCTATAACAACGTGCAAATGAATAAATTTTATTCTTTATTTAAAAATCAGGGGACCAGATTTGCTCAGAAAGGAATGAGGATATCAAAAATAATGTTTACTTCAACAAAAATCTGTGAATATTCTCTTCATTGATTCAGTGCAAATCCCGCACAAACGCCACTTGTGAAAATAAAAAGTTATGTTGTACAGCAGAAAATGCCTTTTAATGCATAGAAGATGCGTACTACATTCCACAAAGCTAACATCTAGGGTAATATCAAAGTTATCATAAAAAACGTGATTTTTTTTCATTTTCAGCATCCTGTAGTTTGAAAGTTAAGAACTTCAGGACATATGAAGGCTACAGGAAAAGCATATGACAAAAGCCATTTAGGCCCAGTATTTTCACCTCCGGTTATCCTAGGAATAAATTAACCAATGGTTAGAATGTGATTTTGCTTTATCAGTACACGTTAAACAAAAGCATATTCTAACCGTTGGGTAATTTATTCATAGGATAACCAGAGGTGAAAATACCGGGCCTTAGCAAATTTTACAGGAGAGAGAAAAGGAAATTCAAAACAACATAGTTTTTAAAAATAGAATTTAAATAAACTTCAACCTTCTACAAATGGTTGATAAATGTATTATTAGCTTAATTTTATGAAATTCTTGTAATAATATAACTCATACTGAAAATAAATATAACATAACCTAAATAGTAACAGTGGAAAAATCTGATAACTCCATTTTACAATGAAAAAATCCTGACAACTCCACACTATTCATACATGAATTTTGGCGTAAATTTTTTTTATTAAATAAGGCAGCATGTTCTTATAATAAAACTCGTTTTATTGAATCAAACAAACAATGAAATGTATTAATTTAACCTTATGAATGTGTTTTACACATAGACTTCAAATAATTTTTATGAGGGAGTTGACTGAAATATTCTGCTGCAGCTGTACTTCAATAAACTTTGAGACTCTCCCTTAGTGATTGACAGAAGATTTGTTGGAAAAAAATGTAAAGTTACTAGAATATACTGTCTCTGGAAGTGAGAATTCCCTGTCTGAGAGGATAGGAAGCCTTGAAGTTTTTTTTTCATTCGGGTGAAGTACTGCTGCTTCCAGTCATGGACCATTATATGTAGCCAATCCTGAGAGACCATTGATTCTCTTACAGGTCTCGAAGCAAAAGGCAGTTTCTTTTTGTACATCTTATAGCTGAGAAAACAGTTTCTTCCAATTTAGAAACCAAATAATCCAATTTTTCTCTTTCTATCCCGTGAATAGATATAAAAGCCTTTTTGCAAACAACAATTTCTTTAACTTTTCCATTATACGGACTCGATACTGAAAACTTGCGTCTCTAAAATTTGTCTTGTCTTCATTTTCAACACTCCTTCGCTGAACCGGAGGCACTGTGATCAAACCACTCAAATATAGATTTTCATGATCGTGGCTTTTCATTATCGTGGCTTTTCATTTCATTAAGAAATTTTAGTATTCTATTCCTTTCAGCTATGTTAACTACATCAGATTTTTTTTTCTTACAGTTACAAGATTCACCTGCTTCTTCAGTTTGTAGATGGAATTTTTTGTTGACATCATTCATTCGGTCAAATTGTTTACGTTTTTTTGAAGAAGACTGTTTGTTAGATTCGTAATCAGAAGTTTCACTGTTTGGCATTTTCGACAACACTAGAGTCACTAGACACTTATACACAATGAACTAATTACCAAAAGGAGTGTTATTATCAAAATAAATAGGAAAATGCACACTTATTACACTTGAATACATGAATTCTCGCATAATAACATCAGAAATTCGACAGCAGTTGCAATAAATAATGGTTGCCAACAACTGCCTAATCAGTTAATTGTTGTTATACCAACATTTGAGTTCAGGTTTCTCTCCCTGTTTCGATGACACTCATCAGGTTATTTCCCTGCAAAAGTGTTTTCATCTCTAAATATCTAGGGATTCATCAGGCTAATTCACTAGCTGATAGTCTTTATAAATTCGAATCAATCAACACAAAACAATTGAAATTGGATACAATGTTACTTATCACTGTACCCCTCATATGGTCATATGGGGTTTCTACCCAAAATGGACCCAAAAATAACCTCCTCAAATATTAGCATGTTATTAGGCGATATTCCTATGAAACTTTCATAGATGCTTCAAAACATGATAAAATCACCTCAGCTATCGAAAATTTGGTGCGGAAAAAGTAACTTTGGGAAATGTGGCCTTTAAAGTTGAAACAATTATCCATGGAAAAGTCACTATATATAGACGATCCCGGAGACATGCACTCCAAACGTCAATTTCATTACTTTTGGCTCCATCTATATAACTTTCAACGAAAACGAATAAAAAACTAGTGACCATGACTTCCGTGGAGCTCTGTTAGTTACAGTTTTGCCGCCTGAAAACTGTATTTTGTGGTACCTATACTACTGAATCATAGATGGCAGCACACTAGTTCCAGTAAAATAGACATTTGTTATGTGTACCTGTTTTCAGTTATCTCTCTGTTCACCCTGATCAATTATCGGTACCATTGTATATAGACTATATATACAATGTTGGTACCTACTTTATTTCAGAGAACTACTAACCCAAAAAATGTAAATTTTTTTGTTATGGTCTTTACCAATTTGGAAAAAAATTATGTTTTACTACATCAGAAAAAAAACACACTATTTGACAATCTGATTATATGGAAAATTAACTTGCATTATAGTGTTCTACCAGCTGGTCCATGTTTAGCTTCGCCGGAAAACTGTATTTTTCGGTACCAATGCTACTCAGTCATAGACATTCTTAATATTTAGCAAAGGATAAAAACCATCCATCTAAGTAGATGCAAAAAATTGCGGAAACCAACGCACTAAATTAACCATAAGTGAAAGGGTTAAAAGGTTTCTATCAAGCAGAATAGGAGAGCAGAATGAACGTGTGCAAGAGCGTAGTTTTCTACTTTTAAAAATAATTGGATTGCGTTCAACTTGGATATCAATGTTGGCCAAGTTAGATTAGGTTGTGTTCCCTTCTTTTACTTTAACAAATTATTAAATTACATTTCCTTTCAATGAAAAAAAGAATTGCGTTCAACTTGGATAGCAATGTAAGCCAAGTTAGGTTAGGTTAGGTTAGGTTAGAAAGTGACAATTGGATTTCCTTCTACTTGAAAAAAAATGAATTACCTTCAACTTTGATAGCAATATTAGCCAAATTAGGTTGAATTGTGTTTCCTTCTTTTACATTAAGTTACAATTCCTGGTGAGCAATAGCATTCACTTTTCATTAAAAAATGAATTGTGTTCAATTTGGAAGCAATGTTATCCAAGTAAGGTTAGGTTGTGTTCCCTTCTTTTACTTTTGAAAACTAGAAACACTGGCGTGTCTCGTTCAACATAAAATCAAACTCAGTCACGTGGTTGTGATATTAGCTCATTTCAACCATTTTTTGACATCAATTTCCTAACTGATAAACGTCCACCTGTTCATATTTGCGAACAAAAACAGTTCATATAGTTAAAGTAAATCTCCTCATTCTAGAAACAAATTGGCAACGTCGCATTATCTTCTTCCAAAGTATTTGTCAGTTCAAGTTGGCTGATACGCAAAATGCTGAATCTAAAGGTTTGTATCCCTAAATTGGGTAAGTTCATCCTATGACATTTTGTTGAAAAAAAATTAGAAAGGGCTTTCCGCGCCAAATTTTCGATAGCTGATATGTTTCAAAGCATCTGTGAAAGTTTCATCGATATACTCGTGTCCCCATTTACGTCACCTTTTCCTGTTATTAGGAAACACCCTGTATAATCAGGCTTACACCTTCAATAACAAAGTTTGTGTGCCCGATGGTTGCCACTTCATCTATCGGCTAGCATCTGGAGATCATGGAAACATAAATGTCAGAATTTGACAAACTGAGTACAATGTCCAGCGAAAACGTTTCGGTTAATGAAAATGCCGAAAACGATGAGGAACAGGAAGATGAAGATGAAACGAGCGAAATGCATTCTGAAAAAGATCAAGAATCGATGGCTGCCAGCAAAAGTAGTAGAATTCCGTCTGCTGAAACAATGGTGGAGTCACCACCGAAATCCCCTCCAATTACTAAGACCAAATCATCGACGGGCGAGATAAGGACTAAACTGGATAGTCTAGACAAATCGTTACAGAAATTGGTCTCCCTCTCGAGTGAGAAGGTCAAGTCGGAGAAAAGCAAGGATAGATTCTCAACGCTCCACCAAAGAACCTTAGGCAGTGTTATCGATGTGAGAAAGATGAGTGTAACAGGCGATATAGGTGAGAGGAGAACCGCCAGATACATGAACACTTACAGAATGGAGGCTGAAAACCCCTTCAATACCGAGAAAGTCGATAAAATTCTGAAGAAAGTTATGGAGGAAGCTTTGGAAAATCTCGATTACGATTTGGACAAGTGCCCCAAGCAGGCGAAATGGGCCAGTTCGGTGATTAGATCCAAAGTGAAGAAAATGAACTTCGACAGATATAAAATAATATGCGTTGTGTCGATAGGGGAGAAGCATTCTCAAGATGTTTTCGCTACTTGTAGGTTTCTTTGGGATACAGAGAAGGATAGGTATTCTGTTTATAGCATGGAAAATACGTATGTGTATGGGTATGCCCAATGCTTTGGGCTTTATTATGAATAAATATGCTTTTTCGAAATTGATGAGTACATTCCAGTTACTGGTCCATTCTCAAGTGGTTTAAACTCCAAGCTTCCATGGCTAAATGTGTCATGTCAGTTATTTTACTACGTTTATATTAGCTAGCTTTCGTTGTCGGTCCGTTCGGTACGAATCTTGCAATCAATTTCAAACTAACTTCCCTATGAGCTAGAGAATTGAAACTTCAAACTTAGCTCATAACTAGATAACAATGCAATTTCAACTCACTTTTTTGTATGTCTTTCATTCGTCATAATATTGAGAAGCAATCAATTTTAAAGTAACTTCTCGATGAGCTAAGAGTTGAAAGGTCAGAAATAACTCAGAACTGGATAACAATGCAATACTGTCTCGCCTTTTCGTCTGCCTGTTTGTTTGTGTGTAATAACAATAATAGTAAGGAGCAATCGAATTTGAACTAACTGAAAAAAAACCTTGAATTTGCCACATGTCTGTTATAATATCATCAAGATGTTTGAAATCGATTGCAAATTTCACACTCACACAAGACTGGAAAGCAGAAAATGATTATATAGATATTTTTTTTGATATACCACGTCTATAAAAATAATTTCTCCAAGCCCCTTACAGATTCCCAAGCCCATATCAGTCTAGTCAACAAGTGCTTTTTGGACCAACTTTTTTCAGCAGTCTCCGAAAATTATGATCGAGGTGTCATTCGATTCGAAATGAAATCTAGATGATTTAAAAAAAAAATGAAGTACCGCTTGCAACAATTGTAAAAGTTATTAACAATTGACTAAAAAAAAGGAGGGGGCTTTTGGTTTTCAAATCTGAAAAAAGATTCAACAAGAGGAGGAAATTTCCTTGATTCCCAGAATTGTAGGATCAATATTCATAATTTTCCCAGAGGGATGAAAATACGACCGAAAACGGGTACTCTGGCTTGGGCAAGCCGCGCCCACTTTGGACACTTTAACAATAAAAATTATTTAAGCATACTAAATATGAAAATAAAAAATTGAAAAAATTCAGACACTAACTGAACAGATGCATGAACAATAATCAGCTCAAAAAAAAAATTTATCACAATTTTTCAATTAGTTATTCAATAGTAAATTAATAATTTTTTTCTGCTTGAACATGAACATTGCAAGTGTGATAATTGTTAAACTATAAATTTAAGATTTTTTCCTCTCTTGAAGCAATTCTTGGAAGGCTTCAGAATAGAACCCCGTTGGAAAAATTCAAAAGTTTTCATTTTTCAGTTTTTTATTAACAATTTTCGTTGTTGCAAAATTAAATACTTAAATTATTCATTGAAAAAAATGTTTTTTTCAAATATCATCAACGATCCGTTTTTATGTTATCAGAAACTGCATAGAAATAATTTTAAAAAAATGTTATCTCTAATTGTTTAAAAAATTGTTATAAACAAATGCGTTGTTTATAAGATAATTGAAATTTTTTTCATGGAATTTCAATCTTTGATACAAATAATGATTTTAAAAGAAAAATTGTTCCATAAATAAAAAAAATTATTGCTTAAAAACGCATTTGTTAATTAACAATTATTTTCTCCAACTTCTAATTAATATTAAGGAACCATTTTCTCCTTAATAATCATTATTTGTTTTTCTTTTTGATAAAAAAAAATTTCATTTTATTAAATTTTTCATTGTTTATGCAATAAACAATTTGTTATAAACAAATAAATTTTTACCTTTTTTTTTCTATTCTACTTTCTGTTACAAAAACAGACATGGTTTTTATTTTTTTTTTAATTTTTAAATATAAGTTCTTTGTAACTTCGTCATTCTTACCTGGTTTTTCATCCTTAAAATTATTATAATTTATAAACTAATCGAGATACGATGAAAATACTCGAGACTTATTCATTCTCCATTAGATAAAGAACAAATTTAGCTAAAAAGTTTAGTTGTTACTTATTTATTTATTAAATTTATAGCAATTGTTGATGAAAAATACTTAGGGAGAATTTTTTTTGCTTCAATGCTTAAAAATCTTATCAACTCTTAAAAATATGACTACCTCATTCAAGTATCCTATCAATGATTGTTCATTACTCTACATTTTTACCTTTTACATTTTAATATCACTTAATTATACTTCGAACTCTGAATATTACTATGAATGGCTCTGACTAAATATTTTGCTCCTTTTGATTTGTCCTGCCATGGTTTCGCACAAAACAAACACAAGATTTGAAAATTGAAATCATCACAACCACGTGATGAATGCCGAGATGTTGACGGTGAAACTAAACTGGAGTTACGTTTTGCAGAGTAATTATAATCATCCCGACACTATTTATGCACATCTACTTCAGTTTTATCCCTCAAATAACTCCACTTATTATCTTTTAAAGCTTGACTAACACTTATTAATGTATTCATTGTAAAATGTAAAAGGTAAAAATGTTGAGTAATGAACAATAATTGATAAGATACTTGAATAAGGTAGTCATATTTCTAATAGTTGATAAGATTTTTAAGCATTAAAGCAAAAAAAAATTCTCCCTAAGTATTTTTCATCAACAATTGCTATAAATTTAATAAATAAATAAGTAACAACTAAACTTTTTACCTAAATCTGTTCTTTATCTAATGGAGAATAAATAAGTCTCCAGTATTTTCATCGTATCTCGATTAGTTTATAAATTATAATAATTTTAAGGATGAAAAACCAGGTAAGAATGACGAAGTTACAGAGAACTTATATTTAAAAATTAAAAAAATTATAATGAAAAAAAATTAAAAAAAATCATGTCTGTTTTTGTGGCAGAAAGAAGAATAGAAAAAAAAAATAAGGTAAAAATTTATTTGTTTATAACAAATTGTTTATTGCATAAACAATGAAGAATTAAATAAAATGAAATTTTTTTTTATATCAAAAATAAAAACAAATGATGATTTTTAAAGGAAAAATGGTTCCTTAATATTAATTAGAAGTTGGAGAAAATAATTGTTAATTAACAAATGCGTTTTTAAGCAATAAAAAAATTTTTTTATGGAACAATTTTCCTCTTAAAAATCATTATTTGTATCAAAGATTGAAATTCCATAAAAAATATCCAATTATCTTATAAACAACGCACTTGTTTGAAACAATTTTTCAAACAATTAGAGATAAGCATTTTTTTAAATTATTTCTATGCAGTTTCTGATAACATAAAAACGGATCGTAAATAATATTTGGAAAAAAAACATTTTTTTCAATGATTAATTTAAGTTTTTAATTTTGCAACAACGAAAATTATTAATAAAAAACTGAAAAATGAAAATTTTTCAATTTTTCCAACGGGGTTCTATTCTGAAGCCTTTCAAAAATTGCTCCAAGAGAGGAAAAAAATCTTAAATTTATATTTTAACAATTATCACACTTGCAATGTTCATGTTCAAGCAGAAAAAAATTATTAATTAACTATTGAATAACCAATTGAAAAATTGTGATAAGAAATTTTTCCAAGCGGATTATTGTTCATTCATCTGTTCAGTTAGTGTCTGAATTTTTCTCAATTTTTTATTTTCATATTTAGTTTAGTATGCTTAAATAATTTTTATTGTTAAAGTGGGCGCGGCTTACCCAAGCCAGAGTACCCGTTTTCGGCCGTATTTTCATCCCTCTGGGAAAATTATAAATATCAATCCCACAATTCCGGAAATCAGAAGTTTTTTTAGGAAATTTCCTCTTATTTTTTGATCTTTATTTCAGATTTCAATAATCCTTATTAGTTTTTGAGATATTTGCAAAAAACCAAAGCCCCCTTTTTTTAGTTAATTGTTAATAACTTTTACAATTTTTGCAAGCGGAACTTCATTTTTTTCAAAAATCATCTAGATTTCATTCCGAATCGAATGACACCTCGATCATAATTTTCGGAGACTACTGAAAAAAGTTGGTCCAAAAAGCACTTGTTGACTAGACTATATAGATTGTCCTGAAAATTTGTGATTGTGAATTTTTTATTACTATGAAAATACTTGTAACATTTGAAACGAAAAACGTGAGGTGCATGCAATAGGTAATAGTAAAGAGAGCAGGGAGTAGCTGACGTTGAGAAAAGTCAAACAAGAGTTCATATCATTTGCAGTGCAATAAAATTGTTAGTGACTCAGGTAAAGTATTCATGCATCATCCGTCTATTGCATCTCAAGTATTTTCATAGCTCAAAATTCACAATCACAAATTCACAGTTCAATCTGTATGGGTTATAAATCTGTATGGGGATAGGAGAAATTATTTTATACTTTTTAGTCCATTTTATAAACGTGCATTATTAAAAAAAGTTATCTAAATAATTTTTCAGGTTAACTTCATGAAATTTCACCAATAAATACCAAATTGGCAAAATATTGAGGAAAATTTCCATTATCGTACCAATATTAACAAACGATATAGAGCTTTTTGAGTCCAACAACTCTAAGATGTACACAAAAACAATATCGATATTGAATACTGTTGATGTTTCATTATTTCTATCTATCTATAAGAACTTTGTTCGTACATGTTAATAAGAATGTTTATCTATCAATCTGACTGATTAGTCTTTCGAGAATATGATGTGATAAAGTAGCCTAATCCACAAAAAATTAATAAGCCAGGTGGAAAATTGGTGTGGCGAATTCGATATCTCCCTTATTTCGGAAAGCTAGGGAATTACAGTTGGGAAGGTCATAGGGGAAACACAAGGCACATATATTTAATTTGCTTCTTGTATGCAAGGGACAGTTCTCGGTTCAATACTCATCAGTTTTGCAGATGATACGTCATCTTGTGTACGGACAAAACATGGAAAGATCTGAAAAACACCTCAGGGATAGACCTAAAACATATTCTTGATTGGTTCAACTACGAATTACTCACGATTTTTGTCACAGAATCAGCCATTTTCTTCTTTACTGATTGGTCTGAGATGGGCTGCAGAATTTTCATTCACGGATAATTTCCTGAACATTTCACACCTCTTTTCTATATCCAATCAAATAACCTATTTCCAAACATTATCACAGCACCCAGGAAAAAAATCAGGAATTTTTTTATTTTGTTGGGTACCCTTGACATAATTGCACTAGAAATTATTTGATATTCGAAAATAATGATATTAGTCACATAAGTGTGATTTGAAAACTAACCTTCCATGTATGTATATGTTAATCAAATTTGACTTCCCGCCATCGTGGGAGTCAGCGGTCGACCATGTGGTTACGAAGTCAAGTAAATGTGTGTAATGGGCGGGGACACGAAATTTTCAAAATATGTTCAATGGACTCTTCAGCTTATAAAAACTCTGTTGATAATTTTCTTTTTTAATTTTCTAAAACTTAGAAAAAAATATGTAAATATTTTTTTTAGCGCCATTGCAGAATGTTGTGACGTAATCACCCGATCAACCAATCCCACAGTTGGCATCTTCAAACAATTTTGCGACGTTGCCATATTTTCAAATCTTAGGCCGCGCCTCCATAACAAGAATGAATAATTGGCTTTCTCTTCATCAGAAATCGTTTCGATGACTCATAATATCGAAAATAACAAGGTTAATGTGCACTGTAACATCAATAATATATTGTTTTATGAAAGATCGATTTTTTTTACACCCTTCAAATTCGCCATCGTCACTTGACATTGCGAATAGTGTTCTGGTTCTGACGTTTATAGTTTGAGACTTGAAACCGTTTAATGTCACAATCAACCCGATTACGCCTATTGGCTGCTCGGTCGTTTACGTCACAAAGAGCGCCAATATTGGTAGTTTCGAAATTTGCTGATTTTCAAAATCGAATGGAAACTGCTGTAATTGAAATTTGACTCAAAAACTATTTTCTGGTTACATTTATATGCGCTTTATGTATTTTAAAGCATATTTAAAGCGATAATAGTTTCTCGTTTCCTCGCCTATTGTACAGCCGTTGTTCAACGTACGTTGAAAAATTATTTAATTATTGTGAAAGTTTCGAGCATTCGTGGTATCACTTAGAGTGAGACAATCCAGTTTTCCCACCGAAGGGGAATCGAAGTTGTGCCCATAATCCCCGATACTGGCGAATTGTCCGTAGTTGACAGCCCATAAAAAACAAGCAAGCAAGCAAGCAAGTTATGTTAGTCATCTGTCTTTTTTGGATTCTTGTTCGATATCTTTCAACACAAGGGCTTCAAAGAACTTTCTTTACATTTTTCTGTTTAGAGTTGCTAATAACAACATGAGTCATTTTCAAAAATAATAGTGGACATGCCAGTGCATTCATTCCACAGCCACCTACGCTGAAGCATGCTAATCATATATTCGTGAAACGGAAATAGTTATTTAAGCAACCAGTTGGGAAAAGCATTATTTTTCGTAATGAGCGAATTTCTGCGGAACGAGCGAAGCGATATGTGATCCTTTTCAATTCAAGTTGAAAATATAAAAAATATATATTTGAAAAACTAAAGAACACGCTATTAACGCACTAAAAATTTAAAAATAATTTGAATACTCAACGACTATGCCGAAAAGCGCGAGATCTAAGCTCTGGATCTCAAAAGTTTGGGAGGGTTTGAATCCAAACGCCTGACGATTTTTTTTTATTTTTCACTTCAAAATTGAGGAATGATCTTGTATTGGGATGAATATTCAATTTAAAAAAAATCATGTTTCAATTTTGGGGGAAAAAAAATCGTCAGGCGTGGGGATTTGAACCCTCGCTAGTTTTTGATATCAGACCTTAGATATTGCGCCTTAGACCGCTTGGGCAACTAGACGATATTAATTGTCAAATGCATTACCGTACTTCAACGTAAGTGAGAAAGTTTTTTTATGTACTTTTTTCACTTTCCAGTCCGTTAAAAGCGTGTTCTCATCTTTGGAGAGACTTCCTTGGAAAATCAATATCACCAATTGTTCAAATCATGTTATCAGTATTTATAACTAGTTTTTACCTTACATATTAGGTATTGAATTCGAATAGAACTCAATCTTCATAATATGTACAGAGAATATAATAACAATGAAGAAGTACTTCAATTAGTTTAGCCTCAAAATTATAACAAATTTTATTCCTGTATTTTTTGCAACTGGTGGTGAAATTAACTTTGCGAAAAATTTTACTTTTCGCAACTGGTGATGAAAAGTAAAACATATGATAATGTCAACATGTTTTGAAAAGTGTCACTTTAAATGTCAAAATTGGAAAAAACTATTCATATCATCGTCAGTGAAATAAAATAGCGCAAAAACGTTTACCTTGTATTGGATTATTAAAAGCTGATTCATACAGAAATTAAGAAGGCATATGAATTTCTTAAAAATTTTGGTGTCCTACCGAATACCATACAGGCTTCCTGGACATCTTTTCTTCATCACGAACATTTTGAAAAATCACCCCTCTTCTTCTACTTTTATTCGTTACCTCTGAAAGACAGCCAAAAATAGTACAAAATAAAATAATCAAATATATAAATAATATTAACGAAGGTAGAAGTCCATTCTGCTCGAAGAGGAGTGGATGTATGATGAAATGAAGTACTCGAAATCATCTCCACGAAATTTATTCAAAAACGGACATGTTTCGGAGCTTTAAGGCTCCATCTTCAGCTGATACATACAAAATTCAAAAAGAGGGGAGGGATAAGCTTAACTATAGATTCAACAATTTACATCACAGAATGGAAGTTTGGTTGTGAATATTAACTTCATGGAGGAATAACAACATGAGAAGTGGTGATTCGTTAAGGTCAGCAAAGCATTATAGCTTTGAACCATCTTGACACGTAATTGGGATGAAACAATACCACCCCATATAGAAGGGGCAAGCTAATCGTTTGCATAACATTGTTGGCATTTCGAATGAGCTCGACATTTTTATATTTTTCTATGTCTAAATGATGACTGACCATTGACAGAAGGAAACAGAGGAGAAATGTAAGCGTTCCAAGGTATAGTACGGCCATCTAGTATAAAATTGTTGGACCTCTAGTAAGTGAATAACGAGAGGGCGACATCTATTATTATGGGGCTAAAACTAAGATGAAGGGTTAAACGAAAGGTGAAGGAAAAATACAAAACTTCGACTAGAAGTTTAAAGAATCAAAGAATTGAATGCTCAAATTTGATCTGTTCATTCAAAGAAGTTGTAGAGGGGTCTTTCAAGGAAGAATTTATTTCGAAAATTTCTAGACAATTCATTAGGGAACTCTTATTAGCAATGTGAAGAATTCTAATATATTTACCGGGATCAAAGTATTGGTTAGAGTTAACCACATGGTTGGCAAATGCACTGCACGAATTGATTGATCCGAATGGGTGGGTTGTGAATTTTTATTCATATTTGTCTATGATTTCTGTGTGTTCTCTAACTCTACCAATAATTTTCCTTCCGCTTTGGCCGATATATTTGGCATTGCACGATGGTTCAGAGCAAGTAATTTCGTATATACCAGAATTCTCTTTCTCTTTGGTGTTGACTAGTTTTTCAGGCAAGGAATTCATCGTGTAAAAGCTAATGATCAAATCATCACCATGGCGTTGAAAGATGTTTTTTATATATTGGGAAACTTCACCCATGGGTATAGAGCAATGTCGTGTAGGTAAATTTGGGTTGAAAAGATTTTGATTAATGGACGTAGCCAAGTGTCTGTTGTAAATTCTTTCAATCAGGTGAGAAGGGAAATCGTTATTCCAACCTATTTGTTTGATAATGTTC
This sequence comes from Gonioctena quinquepunctata, assembly GCA_018342105.1. Taxonomy (NCBI): domain Eukaryota; kingdom Metazoa; phylum Arthropoda; class Insecta; order Coleoptera; family Chrysomelidae; genus Gonioctena; species Gonioctena quinquepunctata. Next base: position 374,774 of record JAFIRS010000196.1, read on the forward strand.
AGTTCATTGGAGAAATTTAGTGTGTTCATGGGGATCGAAAAACGTCTATGGAATGGTGCATCAAAAGGAGCTAGTTTGTGTGAGACGGGATGGCAAGAGTTATAAGGTATTACCGTATCGGTGTGTGTTGGTTTCCTGTGAATAAAAAATTCGAACCTGTGATTAGTTTTCCTAATCAGTTAGTCTAGAAAGGGTAGAGAGGCATCTACATAGAAACCAATTACGACTTCAGTCAACCAAGCGTTGAGATCAAGAACGTATGGAAACCACTTATTGCTCTTTCTGGCGGGCTACAGAGGCGCGAAACTTCACGCACCACCACACCGCACGAAATTATACGCACCACTGCACATGGCGGAATGACACGCATCATTGCACCGGCAGTCATATAAATTGGTAAGTAGCACCTAAACTTGTCAGTAATCACCTGAAGACGATTGCAGATACAAGCATTCGAAGCGTCGTGAATGCGAAGACGATGGACGTCCGAAACGAGAGTAATCAAGTTACTGACTAATTGAATATTTTTTTATCCGGGAAAAATAATTTGGTGGACAAGTAACTTATCATGGCAAAGTAATTTATCTGCCCTTCTATACTTTTATGGATTCCCTGATCCATTTAATTTTGTTTCCAGATTGTAAAAGGTCTTAATCCCAAGAAAGTATCAAGAATGAGTTTTCCCCCACAAAGAATAAGCTTTAAACAATAACCACAAAAGTTCTTTACACATGTTAACAATCTGATATACATACTCATTAAAAAACTGAAATTAAACCAAAAAATGAAAGATACAATGAAAAGGATCAGAATACGATACGTTTGACTAAATGGTTCAAGAGAAAATATTTCTGGAATAAGTACAACTTAGATTCAACATTTCGATCGAGAATCATTTTATCAACGAGACCACGTTCGTTTAGAATGTATGAACGTTTTTTCCCAACAAGTCAGCTTCGACACCAACTCTCATCATTCATCTCTTTGATGTGACAAAAAAAATCGAGTCTAATTCGAAATGCCTAGCAACATGCACCTCAAACCAGAAAGTAATTCCTGGTAACGTTCAGTATCTCCGATGAATTATTAGCCATTCATTCATGCAGCTCCTAAATCTTTTATGAGAACGCAATAATGTTATAGGTATTACATCTGGTGGCTTCATAAACACGATCAAAGGAATTTTCACATTAATTGTTAATCGAATCATAAAATCTTTTCGAATCGAACCAACGAAGACAGGGTCGGATCCATTGTTTTGTGTCTCGCACGGTATACCGGAAGAAACTCTTTATTACACGGTGGCCCACATAATTTTTTCGAGGCGTCTCGTATATCAGGTGATCCAGAATACAAAAACACACTCACAAATTTGAAATAGATGGTATCGATTTTTTCAAATATCGCTTAGGAATATTAGATGAAGATTTCCCCCATGGAAAAATTATTTCTGTTATATTCGTTGACATCATCAGAAACTTTTCGAATCGAACCAACGAGGACATGCTCGGATCCATCATTCCAAGTTCTTGAACAGTTGTGACTCGAATTGGCGGCCTTGATCCTGTCGAATACTTCGATGGGCGTCGTTACCTGCCAGCTTATCTTTGATCGTTGACAGTCCACACAACTTTTTGCACATGCCCGGCAGTTCTTGTTGACAGATGGCCACACAAAACGTTGTGTGTCAAACTGTTGCAGTTGGAACGTCGCATACAATTGTCGCATTGTTTCTGGGAAATTGTATGCATCTGTTGGAGTTTTTTGAGTACGGCGTCAATTTCCTGAGAGACGGCGAAGGCTTTGAAGTTAATGGCAACTTCCAATTCTTCGACGCACGATAATGCATCCGCAACCACATTGTTTTCAATTTAAAACGTGTCAAATGTCAGTTGAAAATTGTCCAATTAAATCCAGATAAGGAAACTGGCGTGGCGAGTACTGTTTAGCTTTTTGACGGAATGCAAAAGAAAGGGGTTTATGATCAGTGTATATCCCGAACTCTCTTGCTTCCAGCATGTGACGGAAGTGTCGAATGGCCAAGTATATATCCAGAAGTTTGCGGTCGAAAGTACTTCTCTTCGGTGACGGTGAGTTTTTTTGTAAAAAAACTAAGTTGCTCCCAAGCACCCTCACACCAGTGATGCAAGAAATGGTGAGGTTGGAGTACAACTTGAACCAATAAAGTCACCTGAGCCAGGCTCTCTTTGCATGTCCTGAAAGCTGTGTTGGCTGTCGGTGACCAAGTCACTGGTGTTTTCCCTTTGAAATTGATTTTTGAGAGGTCAATCAGCGGGGCTTCAGTGGTAGTAGCTATGGGTAAAAACAGGTGATAAGTTTATCATACCCTAAAATTGTCTGAGTAGTTTAACGGTGTTCGGTCGCGGGTACGCATGAATCGCGACGACTTTTTCGGGAAAGGGACGTGTAACTGCCTCTAACACTAGGCAGCCATAAAATACTGATTCTGCTTGACCAAGTTACTGATCACACTGTATTTCACTAATCGTTCGAAGAGAATTCTCATATGAACGAGATGTTCTTCTGGAGGAGCTGAAGCAACTATAATATCGTCTATGTAGGCATAAATCTAATCCTTGTAGAACTCCGTCGATGAAACGTTTAAAAGTATGTGCTGCATTCCGGAGACCGATAGTCATAAATTGGTGCTCAAAAAGTCCGAATAGGGTCTTTATGGCAGTTTTGGAATGTCTGCTTCAGCGACCGAAATTTGACTGCGAAAAGTCTTCAGGATTTGTTGAACTAGGTAGCAGTCTGGAATTGTTCTGGCACTGAGTCCACAATGATCTCCACAGGGTCTCCACTCGTTGCCTACCTTGGAAACTAAATTTGATGGTGCTGCCCAACAGCTCTGTGAAGGTCGAGCGATTCCCAACCTGAGCATGGAGTCAAATATCTTTTTGGCGGCTCGGAGTTTGTCCGGAGCGAGGCGGCATGGTTTCTGAGCAACTGGCGGTCCTGGGGTGGTCACTATATGATGTCTTGTGATATAGTGGATAACTTTGGGAATTCCTTCTCGAAGAATTATGTCAGGAAACTAGTCTCCACCAAAAGTTGGGTATTGGAGTACCTGTGATGAACGAACAAACGTCGGGACTGAATTGAGCTGACGTCGCTACCCGCTATGAGCGATTGCACGCTCTGTTTTACGACGGCCACTGGCATGGTGCGGTACAACTTTTTGCTGCGTAGCCGATTTAAGTATGATATCAATATACCTGATTGAGAACGTGCTGGTGTCTCTACGTTGCTCAATTGCACATTGGCGTGCCATACCTCGTTCCATATTCAATGCGGGTTTTTGAAGGTAGCTGGTGAGATTTGTAGCTGAAATTGCCACCAAGTTGGTGGGTTCTGAGCCCCCACGGTGGGCCTGGTTGATCGGCTAGTTTGCAGTACGTCACTTGACCAAACGAAAAATATCTCCTACGAGAATATAATAATAATAATAATAAATCGTCTTCATCCACCATAGGATACAAAACTAATGGTAAAAGTAAAATGAAAGGTACATGCCTTAATGGAAAACATGGTGAATAGGTGGAGTGTCAGCCTAGGCTGTTTTCAAACTCAACCTTTACAAATAGTAGAAATATGGTGTGGAAAAGTAGGAATATATTAATCATGGAAATGCAGTTTCAGCCTTTTCTTGAAATTATTAATTGTATAAGACCTAAATTCACTGGGTAGCATTTTGTAGTATTTTGGTGCAAAATAAGAAAAACTGCGAGTAAAGATAGATGATTTATGCTTGGGGATGACCAAAATTGACCTATTGCGTGAAGCAAACCTATTTATATTTGAAAAAGTTTTGAGTTCTTTGCAAGATAATCCGGTTTACGATTTATTAATAAATTATGGGTGGTGGTTAGGAGGTGCAAGGCTCCAAGCTTCTCCAGTTTCAGCCAGCCTGATTCTTCCAGTACAGGGGATATATGGTCGTATTTTCTAACACCGAACGAGAAACGCAAACAGCTGTTTTGAATACGTTGCAAACGCAAGGAATCAGATTTCCTCAGAGCCGGTCCATAAACACTATCGCAGTATGAAACTTTTGAGATCATTAGCGACTCACATAGTTTGAGTTTGAGTTTAGTTGATAGAAGATCTCGATTTGGATATAATTGTCTGAGAACATTGAAGGAAGTTTGGGCTATGTGACTGAAATGTCTTGTGAAGGGGAGCTCTTGGTCAAACCACAAACCTAGATCTTTTAATTCGGAAACAGATGTAATGACATCATTATCAATGCGAATTTGTAGTAGGTTCTGGGTTTCACCTCTGATTCTTTTGGGTCCAAAAATCATAATTGCCGACTTCTTTGGATTGAGTTTCAATTTATGGGCTGAGGAAATGTCGAATATTGCCCGAAGGTCTCGATTTATGAGTAGCTGAGCAGTGTCAAAATTCTGAAATTGGAAGGGGAAGTAAAGCTGGGTGTCGTCTGCGTAGTGATGTATTTTGCATTCCTGAACGTATTGGTAAAATTCGCAGATATACAAGCTGAAAAGTAAGGGTCCGAGTATTGAGCCTTGCGGAACACCTTTCGCGTCACTTCACAGAAGAATGTTGTTCATGAAAAAAAATCACACCACTTTGCAGAAGAATGTCGTTTACGAAAAAAATACCACGGTTAGCAACAGAATGTCTCTCATGAAAAATAATCACGTCGGTTAGCAAAAGAATGCCACTCACGAAAAAAAAAATGAGTATGCTTTAGACCACACGACTGAAGTAAAACTTCTTCAGCTCCATCTATATGTATATATATATATATATATATATATATATGTATATACATATACATATATTAATTTTCTAATAACCTATAATTTCATCAATTTATTTTGGTAAATTTAGTAAATTATTATTAGAGTCATGAATGATTATAAAAATGAAATAAAAATTAATTTACCTAACTCCAATAATTTGTCTCGGTTTTTGTACATGATCTATAGTGGGATTTTCAGCATCAACTTCCATTTGATTATTGTCATGTTCAATCACGATGTCACCAATTATACGCGCCCCAATGTCGAGAGTAGAATGCCGCGTATTGGTAAAGGCAGAAAATAGACAAGGAAAAAGGAACGCTGCATATGACGCTACGACACCAGCAACTAGTACGAGATACGCACTCACCTTTGTCGAGACCGTTCGCCTCGCCCGATCACACTTTTCGTAACGCTTTCGTCGCGCATTCACCAGCTTACTCCCCAAGTCAAGCGTGCGTAAAGAAGTTTTACTTCAAAAATCACGTTGGGGTCACCACTTTGTCGTATATCGGCTTGTAACCGTCACATCTAATAAATATTTCTGTGGGTAACTATTATTTCTGTGACAGAGCCGAACACTTCAGTTAATGTTGATAGAATATGTTCATTGCTTATAAATTATAAAAGCTGAGGCGTTTCTACTTTTGCAGAGCGGAGTCGCGAAAGAACCGTTTGTTGAACTACGAGTTATCACTCTGATTATATGACCTCGGAAGACTCATTTTTATGCCCCAGCCAATTGGCTGTACTTTATTAATTGTCGGGGGAGAATTTAAGGAATTATCTATTGGGCTGATTTGATCTTCTCAATGCATACTTGAAGAAATAACAGTAATTTGGTTTTACTTATTGATATAGTAGTTATTGGATATAATGGCATAATTCCAAGGGATTCAATGATGCTACTAGAATTTGTAATCCGCTAAGAAAAGTTTTTCACCAATTTGTTAATTGGGGTAATTTAATGATTTAGGGAAACACCCGTACTTTGTAGATAGGTAAAATTGCCTCACTTGAACTGAAATATTTATATCATGTGTATGAAATGAAAAATATGAAACTCAAAGGTATGAAATGAGATATTCGAAATATAAATGTATGGAATAATATAGGTCGAAATTCCCCACAATATGAATAGAAGGGGCATTGGATTGGGAAAATTATGTTTGAAAGTTGATTTGAAAAAACCTTTTGCTCCTCACAATTCTGTTTATTGATATCAATCGAATTATAGGAAAAATACTCTCAATTCTGCAATTTGAGGATATGAATAATCATCAGAAAAACTACAAACATCATAATTCTCACATTAACACATCTCAGGTTGAATAATGATTATTGAACTTTCTCATTTATTCTGAACAGAATGGTGATTCTTTCAATGCCAACGTTTAATAAACATGGATAAGCACGAGTTGTTTTGAATTCTCAGTTCCGCCTATTATAAATCAATGACAATTATTTTTAGACCGACTCTCTCTAATGGGCTGTTCATTATCATACACATATTAACTGAGGTGTCCAAAGTTGCTTCGAAAATTCAATACCTCATCTATAGATTTTCGTCGGAATTTCTATGAAAAATTATATTTTTTGATAAAAAGAGAACTTTGTTCTGAGGAATATTTTGAATTAGTCCTGTAGTAATTAGGATATCTCGTTACATAATAGAACTTCTCCCTTCATAATATCAGTATCCGTACGGAAACCTCTTGCGGAAAATCAATAATAATGCAATAAAAGAAATGAAAAGAATGAAACTGCAGAAAAGAAATAATATGACGTTGAAGTCGAATTAACAAATCTTTGATATTAAAAAGGGAAACATTCTCAATTGAATATTGAATAGAATTAGTTTTCTGTGAATTGGAAAATCCACGATCAAAATAAAGTTATTTTTTGTGAATGTCCAACAAAAAACAACTACTTCCTTGGCTATTTGCATTTTCATTCAGATACCCACCAGAAATAATTTATAACATTAACCCAAGAGAGGCATCGCATTCACTAGGTCTTCAATACATTTTTGTCGACGAAAATCTATTCTACGATCATCAGGAGGACCGGGAGAAATGGAAAACACATTTTCTAGAAGCTATCTCACTTTGCAAAGATAGAAAAAGTTTGTTTTTTTTGTTTTTTTTGAGAGACAGGAGAGGTTGTATTCTGTCCCCAACACTATTTAATGTGTATTCAGATTGGCCTTTTAAAAAAGCACTTGAGGGTCCGTCATTCGGGATAGAAAAAAAAACGAGCTACTTAATGTAATTAGATATGTGGATGATACGGTGATTCTATCAGACAACATTGAGGGCCTCCAAGTTCTGCTCGATCGTATTCATGAACTGGGAGAGGCAATAGGCATCAAAATAAACGAAAATGAAAGCAAATTTTTGGTCTGCAGCCGCATCCCACATCCAGATGCAAGGCTCCAATTAAATGGGGTACAAGTTGAGAGGGGTTTACAAATCCACATACTTAGGAACTATTATAACGAACCAACTAGATCCAGACATAGAAATAAAAGGCAGAGTTGCAATGACTAAAATCACTTTTCAAAAAATGAGATCGTTTCTTTGCAATTTAGAACAAAGACAAAGAATGACTGAATGCCATGTTTGGTATTTATAGAGTGGCCTTCAAAGATATGAGCAATATGAATTAAGGCATTGGAAATGTGGATATATAGGCTGATGTTGAAGATATCTTGGATCGCACACAATACCAACGAAGAAGTAATAAGGACAGTCAACATGGATAGAGAACAGCTGTAGATGTCAAATATCGAAAGATGTCTGTATTGAGAGAAAATCGATTTCGATTACTTCAACGTATTATCAAGGGCAAGATAGAAGGTGAACGAGGTGTAGAAAAAAAGCGAATGTCTAGGCTGAAGAATATTCGAGAATGGACTGGAATATTTCCGAAGACCGTGAGGCCTTTGCTATGGTGATCGTCAACATCGGACAGTTCTAATGTGGCAATTTTTTTTTAACTGAATTTAATTTAATTCATATAGGCTACCCAACGGACATCATCACCTGTCCAATGATAGAGTGGCACAAAATAACAACCGATATACAAGTGGTTAGTCTGTAGCTGCAGAACTTTCAAAATTGGGTTACAGAATAAAAGATGGAATATGGAAGTACAGTAAGATATTAATCAAGTGTTATATAACAAATCTTTTTTTTTCAGAGAGATAATTTTGGTGGAAGAAATGTCCAGATCTAGATTGTTGCCCACAATGAAGTTATAAGATCGAACGCATCAGTAAAATGGAGAGTTGAGAAAAAATGTGTACTACGCCTATCCGTAACTAGAAGTGTTCTTTTCTCATTGTATATGGTGTACAGTTCAGGGTAAATTTTTTTAAACAGTATGCTAAATCAAAAAAGTTGTTGAACAGTTTCTATACCAAACAAATATCGAAAAATTCAAAGTGTTCTGGTTTATAGAATCTTAGGTTGGAGTCATATGAAAAGAAGTGAAGTTGCCTGTGATCTGTAATTCAGAGAATTGATGAATTTTCTTTAAATTTCTTCATTCTCATGGTGTGGTTACTGTGACAGGGGTTCCATATTATGGATTTAGTTCAACAACTGCATTATAAAGAGTTATGACAGAGAAAGTGTTGAATTCTTAGTAACCCTCCAAACAAAACCCAGATTCCGAAAACTCTTTCGAACAACTTTGTCAATATGACCAGGTCCTTTATTAATGTCCAATCTATCGATTGTGTATTGTTTATGATATTCAAATGGAATCGTTTATCAGGATTTGTGAGCATGATGAATCAGGTGCAAAAAGGCTGTAAAAATATTCCGAAAACAGTACACTAATAGATTAGCTGTCGGAAGCGACTTTGTTTCGAAAATGAAGACAGGTCGGCATGGACTTTGTATTTTTTTTGTTGCCAAGGAATGACCAGAAGTGTTTAGGGTTGGTGTTGATGTCATTTTCGGTGTGACTTATGTTAGCCTTATAGTCATTGTCTATGTAACATTCAACAGATTTGCGTAGTTATGAAAAAAGTTCGTAATCGCCAAGATTGATTGTTAAAAATTCCATTTGACGCGATGTTTCCCTTTTTGAGATATGAGTTTCAAAGGACGAATTGGAGGGAGTTTTAATGCAAAAAAACTGCTTTAGCGCGAGTCGATCTGATTATAAGTAACGGATAAAAGCAAAAAAACCGAAAAAAATCTGCGTTTTTTTTTAATTCATAACTCCGTCACTTTTAAAGTTGTAGTGGTGACTTCCCACGACATAGTACTGATTAATATGTACTTTATGTGTGAAAAACTTGGCGCTGTGGGATCATCAGTTTTGGCATAATTGCAATTTGAATTTTCTGATGCACTTTATTGCAGCAGACTTGGATGCGTCATAGGTGGTTTAATTCCAACTTTCCAAAAAGATTTCTAGACTAGAAGTATAGTACTACGAAATGTATATTCTCATTCTGCATTGAAATGTTGCAAAATAGGTGAAAAATACTTAAACATGACCGAAAATTGGCGAGCGAGTAGTAGTGGGGATAGAGCAGCAGACGCGGGGAAGCGTATGGTTAGTAACACAAGCGCGCTGCGCCCGTTATGAATCTGCTGCTCCACCCCCACTCCTCAGCCGCTTTCGTGCATTTGGCAGTTTTCGGTCATGTTTGCAAGTATTTCTCACTTTTCGCAGCATTTTAACCCAAAATGAGAACATACGCTTTGTAGTAGTATACTTCTAGTCTCGAAATCTTTCTGGAAAATTTGAATCGGTCCATTTATGACGCATCCATGTCTGCTGCAATGAAGTGCATTGAAAAATTCAGATTGCAATTATGCCAAAATCAATTATCCATCAATGCCAGAGTTTTCCACACATAAAGAACATATCAATCACTACCATGTCGTAGAGAGCCTGCTTTAAAAAGTTGAAAAATAGCGATGTTATGAATTAAAAAAAAAACGCTGATTTTTTCCGGTTTTTTCGGTTTTCATTCGTTACTAATAATCCGATCGAGTCGTGCTGGGGCTCATTTTCTTTGCATTTTGAATATATACATTGCTCTATCTAGATTGCTCCATTAGTTTTCATGTTACATGCAAAAACAAAACAGATATTTTGCATTTAAATGTTTATAACAAATTAAGCAATGACATTTGCGAGTAGGAAACATAACAGGATATAACTACGGATCATCTTCCGTGTGATGGCACAGTCGGTTTTCTGGTAGTATTTTTGTCATGAAAAAATTTCTATTGATTGGTCTAATATGGGATACTTGGATTTGATGATTGTTTTTGTTGTGACGTGAGACTGAATTACTGTGTCGAGTAACCCGTTCGCTTTCACATGTATTGACGTCAAGACTTTTGCAGAGCTCCTTTCCAATAATTTTTTTGAAGTTCATCATTAATTATTCTATAGTTTGCATCGGCAAATCTGAGTTTCCTGTGAGAATTAGGGGGCAACGATCTAGAAATGGGGATGTTCATAACGATTCCCTTCTTTTACGGAAGGAGTACTACACCTTTTAACAGCCACATTACTGGAGTAAGACATGATCAAGTCAAAGACTTCATGGTTGAAATTCAGAATATTGCAGTATTGCTTCAAATTGAGGAGACACATATGATTAATGGAGTACTGGCTGGGGGTGTCAGTGACATACCGAGGGCGATAGGAAGCGAGTTTAAGGTCGAACTCCCACATAATATTTGATAGGTAAAAATCACCAACAATCATAAAATTGCTGCTTTCGTGGTTGCTCAATATTTCTTCCAACTTTTGGAAAAAGAGTATGAAGTTGTTCAGGATTTCATGAGGGGAAATATATACAAAGCAGATATAGAGCTTCTTACCATCAGAAAGTGTCACTGACACCCATAAATCTTCAATAATGCCAGCCGTAGACCAGTCAGGAATAGAAGATGAGGCTAGATGTTCCTGTACACTAATCATTACACCACCATCGTCATTTTTTTCGCTCAAAACACCGTTGCGATCTCTCCTATACACATTATATCCACTGGGAAATAACTCTGGGTTGTTGATTCCATCGTTGAAAAAGAAGAAGAAGAATATCATTAGGGAAAATGCTGATTATTTCAGATAAAATGAGATACCATCTATATTAGTTTTTATGGCGCAACTACATATTGAAAGTGGAACGACGTTTTCAATGCCCAACTACATAACATTTTCACCAAAACAAATACTTCAGTTCTTTCGTATCCTATGTATATGAAAAATGATCATGAATCGCATGAAAAACATTTCCCAGATAATATTTTCATCACCAGTAAAGTATTTCTTAATTTCATCAGTTTTCGAGTTCATACCAATGCACATCATGTAAATATCTTGAGAATCGCTACTCACATTGGAACCAAAATGTTTCAAATCAGAGATGTACTCAAAATGTATATTTTAAGGATTTCACATGATGTTTTTCGATAAAATTTATGGGACATCACGTTCAATTTATTCATTCAGCCAAGTTCAAAATATCGAGTTTTTTTATTACTATCATTCCAATGTCATTCCTCAAAATATTGTTATAAATTATGGTCAGTGAATATTATTTTTTTAATCAACAGATGTTCCTCCTAAACATCATTATTTATGTTACCATATCTATTACAATATTGAAAAATTAATAAATTACAAAAATATATAATAACCACCAAGAAAAAGGCGGTTATAGACAATTGCACATGGCAGCATTTGTTTCTAGGAATAGTGTGGAATGTGAATATTTATACATGTTTTCAAAGAATAGTATAGTGACAGAAATGTCACGAATATATCGGAATAGGTATTGTTGCCGTATTTTGAATAACGTTTCAGCGCAGTGAAGAGTACGAGGCGTTTTTGATGTGAATATTCAACGGTAAATAGTACCATTATGCTTTAATTACAATAGACATATATCCAAAATTTTCCCCTTTTTCCCTAGGGAAGATTGCAAAACATCGATCTGAGAAGTCGAAAGTATTTTTCTTAAAAATTGGTACACGATATTGAAAGCATTCCGCCATATCACAATTATCTATATATCTCATGATTAGGTAAGTTTAGAAAAGATTTTATTGAGGAGCTTTTTGAAAGATACATGTCAGAATTGTATTGTAGTTTCACAAAAAATATTTATATATTGTTTGTTTTTTTTAAGGGTGCTCGTTTGCAAAAATAACAAGTTCACTTAGACTATATTGTAAAAAATAGTTATCTTGTTACAGAAAGTTGCGATTATAAAAGTGCAGAGAAGAGTTGCAGAGGAGATTGGGAAAACAGGAGTTCATGTGTTATTAGGGATGCATAAGCTTGACTCAATTTTCTTGATTTCAAGATCAAGCTCAAGTCGAGCATAATAATAATATTGTTGTATATTTTATGAAGAAGTGGATAACACACATTGCATAATAAATAGATTGATTGATCATGAAAACTTCTGAAAGTGCTTGTTGGTGATTTTTTTTACTTTCTCATTTATCGTTCTATCGTATATATGTTGACCAATTTTTTAATCCATCACGACCAGGTGACGTGTTATGTGTGGTGTCAAATATATAGAATGAATATAATTTCCTAACGCCGCATGCCGTCTCTTTTTATCACAAGCTTTCATTTAGTTTCACCTTTACCGGTGTCTGTATGTCTGTAATAAAATCTTGCAAGTTTAAATTTGACCCTCTTCTAGTTGCCCGATTGACGTGAAATTTGGCATGTGTTCATAGCTCTTGTGACAATGCGTTATGAAAAAAAAACAAAATGGCGGCTCTAATATGGCGAACGAGATTTGTATTTATGGTTCGATTTGACTCAAAATTGGTATGTGGGGGTTTTCGGGGTCGAAGATTAAGAATTCCTAAAGACAAGATGACGGCTCCAAGATGGCGGAGATTGAGAATTTTTTGTCAAAATTCATAAATCCAAGATGTTGGACGAGTTTTGTAATTATGGTTCGATTTCATTCAAAATTGGTATGTGGAGGTTTTCGGGGTTGAATTTATAGTCAAAATTCAAGATGACGGCTCCAATATGGTGGACAAGTTTTGTGATAATGGACTGTATCTATTCAAAATTGGTATGTCGGGGTTTCTGGGGTGAGAGATCATAAATTGAGTCGAATTTTTTGTCAAAATTCATAGCATTAAAATGGCGACTCCAAGATGGTGGACGATCTCTGGGATTATGGTCCGATTCTATTCAAAGTTGGTATGTGGAGGTTTTCGGGGTCGGAGATTATGAATTTATTGTCAGAATTCAAGATGGCGGCTTCAATATGGTGGAGAAGTTTTGTGATAATGGACCGTTTCTATTCATAATTGGTATGTCGCGGTTTTTGGGGTCGGAGATTATGAATTTAGTCGTAGATTATTGTTTTTTTGTCAGAATTCATAAATTGAAGATGGCGTAGGAGTTAATCTTCAGATGGTCTCTTCATTGAAGAACTAGATAGCTCAGAACTTACAGGAAAAAAGCCTCATAATGACGATGCATTAACAAAAATCCATAGATTAAGGCGTACTTACTTAAAAGCAAAAAATAAAATAATTATTAAAAAAAAAATTTTCAAACACAAGCGTTTATTCACATGCGCTGAAAAAGTAAAAATAATAGCTTTGGATGTGCGACGTAGGTTATTCCGTGAGTTATAGATTCAACAGCTTGTCGCTTTTGTATTCGAACTGAAAACTATGCGCGACAAGCTCTTGAATCTATAACTCACGGAAAACCTACGTCGCACATCCAAAGCAATTATTTTTTAGTTTTAAGCGCATTTGAATAAACGCTTGTCTTTGAAAAGGTTTTTTAATAATTACTTTTTCGTGTTGTGTTGTTATTTTTGCTGCTAAAGGCATACCTATTTCAGAGAATAATTTATTGAAATTATTTGAGATCTTCTATTCATCAGTCAATTCAGTCCCTTCCTTAGGATTATTCTATACAGGGTGATTCAAAAGTACTTTGACAAACTTCAGGAGGTGATTCCTCAATATTCGAATATGAATTGTCCGAATAAACATATGTCCGGAAACGCTCCGTTTCCAAGATACAAGGTGTTGAAGTTTTATTTTTATTTTCGATTTTTTTAAATTACTTTGGAAATACTGACCTTAATTAAACGAAAATTGATATTGAGAGGTTCTTTGAGGTGTGAAATTCGAACCTGATGTTATTATTGCTCTTACTCGTGGGGGACGCCACCTACACGTCGTTTTCTTTTTTGAAGATTCATAACTTTTTTTAGCGTACTTCTAGCAGATTTTTCAGTAGAAAAATGGATTCCTCTACCATATCTACGTAAAGAACTACCTCTGTTACAAGTCGCTATAAGCAACCGTTTTCTAGATATGTGGAATGTGGAAATTTCGAGTCGATTATTTGATAATCGATGCGTGTTGAAGTTATCACCATTATTTTGAATTTTTCACAAGAATGCTTAGGAAATGAATTTGACGTTTGAGTAAGTAGTTTTGGTAATCACATATCATGTGACAGTTTTGTTGTTTTGATGATGTTGTTATGATGAAGTTTCTGTAAGTTTCAAAACACCAATTTTTTTAAACAATAATGCTCATTTAGACGATATGTATTTCGTTTATGGCCTTGCGGATGGCAATGCGCGCGAAGCAAGACGTATTTACCAGGAGCGATTTCCTAATCGAGTACTGCCTTCAGCTCCAACATTAACCAGTCTCCACTGTCGTTTGGCAGAAACAGGTAGTTTGAGAGGGTAGCTGATATTGGTGGTAGACCACGAGCAGTCCGAACCCCAGAATTGGAAGAAGCTGTTTCAAACGCTCTTGGGGAGAATCCAGAAACAAGTACAAGAATAATTGCTGAATCCCTCAATTCTACTAAGTCCACAGTTTGGAGAATTATCTACGATCAACAATTTTATCCATACCATATTCAAAGGGTACAAGCTCTTTTGCCACGAGACTTTCCCATCGAATTTCTGTCAGTGGTTTTTGAGAAAATTGGCTGGAAATCCTCAATTTTTAAGATATGTACTCTTCACGGACGAAGTAAACTTCTTCCGAAATGCATAACAACCATGTTTGGGCTCTGGAAAATCCGCACGCAGTTAGTGAAAGACATTATCACTATCAATTTTCTGTAAATGTATGGGCGGCAACAATTGATAATTACTTGATAATCCTTACAGAGACTTTTTAGAAAATGAATTACCGAGACTTCTTCAGAATGTACCATTAGAAATTCGTATCCGTACGTGGTTTATGCAAGATGGGGCTCTAGCCCATTTTAGCGTTGTAGCCAGGGAATTCCTTAACTCTGTCTATCCAAATCGATGGATCGGTAGGGGTGTAGAAGAACCTAACCAGGCGTGGGTACCAAGGTCCCCAGATCTAAACCCGCTAGATTTTTATTTTTGGGGACATTTGAAGTCATTGGTTTATAAAACTTCAGTAGCGAACGGAGATGATCTAAGAAACAGAATAGTAGACGCCTGAGAAACAATAAAAACTCACCAATAATTTTTGAGCGGGTACGAGATTCAATGACTAGAAGACTGAATGCCTGTATCTTCGCTGAAGGTGAACACTTTGAACAATTTATTTGAATAGAATTCAGTTTCCTTTATTTTATTCCATTCTACATTTCTTGAAATAAAATGTTGATATTTCTTGCAAATTTTATTGAAACAAATACAGATTTTGCACCCTTGATACAAAAATAACTATCTTAAACGTGTAAAAATGAATAGAATAGTTGGTGCCCCCTACAAAAAACCAAAACTACTTACTCAAACGTCAAATTCATTTCCTAAGCATTCTTGAAAAAAATGCAAAATAATGGTAATAATTTCAACACGCATCGATTATCAAATAATCGACTTGAAATTTTCAAGTCCAAATATCTGGAAAACGGTTGCTTATAGCGACTTGTAACAGGAGTAGCTTTTTTACGAAGATATAATAGAGGTAATAATTTTTCCACTGAAAAATGTGCTAGATGTACGCTCAGAAAAGTTATGAATCTTCAAAAAAGAAAAAGACGTGTAGGTGGCGCCCCCTATGAGTAAGAGCAATAATAACATCAGGTTCGAATTCGACACCTCAAACATTCTCACAATATCAATTTTCGTTCAATTAAAATCAGTATTTCGAAAGTTATTAGAAAAAAACGAAAATAAAAATAAAACTTTAACATCCTGTATCTTGGAAACGAAGCGTTTCCGGAGATATTTTTATTACAACAATTCATATTAGAATATTGTGAGGAATCACCTCCTGAAGTTTGTCAAAGTACTTTTGAATCACCCTGTACATCATTTGTGTATCTATTCCATAATTGTTTGTAAATGTATCCATCACTTTCCTAATATTTGTGGATGAACCTTAATTTATTTGTATTTCTGATTTGACATGAAGCCTGAAACCATGTTTATCCATATTCAAATGCATTTATTCACAAGTTGCGGATTATTCGCATTTTTCCTCTTCAAAGACGTCCTTGCCGCTAAGTTGAAATACACCAGGTAAACGAAACGATTTTTCAAAAAATTCACCCACGGTTCACAAAAATGTTTTGGTCTCGACAAACAGCTATTTCTGATTGAAGTTGGGAAATTGGAGGGACTCCAAATTACTCGCTCGAATACGACCGTGATGTATCACGGCGATAAGAATAAACAAAAACCATATTTCAGGTAAGCTCGTTGGAGCGTAATCACAATAATTTGGTGGCGAGCTTGCCACCAACTGAAACACTTTTTCATTACGATTCATACGGGGTGAGCAACAAACGCTTTCTTTTTCACGAATCAGTGCAAAACTTACTAATTGCACGCATGAATTTCTGACATTGAACCAACGTCTTAATTTCAGTCTAGATGAAACTATTTCATAGCTGGGTAATGATAGTGTTATAACTCATCATCATATTAGAATTTTGGTGATCAGTTCATAACTTTCTGAAAGAGATGTTCAACAAGGTGGCCCTTTGGGACCCGCACTATCTTGTCTCACAATTGCAGAATTGACAAAGAGTCTGTCATCTGAATTCAACTGTTGGTATTTAGATGATGGCTCAATTGCTGGATATTTCAATACAGTTTTGGAAGATTTGGATATGGTTATCTATCATCATATCGAAACAAATTGGTCTTGAACTCAATTTCAAAAAGTGCGAACTAATTTCACTACTAGAACCAAAAACTGATTTTGAATCCAAATTCCAATCATGAGCCCCTGGTATAAACATTCTGGACGAGTCAGATTGTGCGCCCACCCTATGAATGCTCTCACTGGACTAGAAAAAACACACTCGCTGCAGTTACTCTCTACCCATCTCCATCTTGGAAAAGTCCCAATGATGCTTCATACTTTGGAAAAATGTTACTAATAATTCTTTTGATGAAGATTCTTGCTTACAGGCGATACTTCCGGTGAATCTTGGAGGTCTCGGGCTCCGTTTGGCTTCTTCCCAAGCTTTACCTGGTTTTTTAGCTTCCATGAATAGTGTTTTCAGTCTTATCGATTCTATTATCCCTGACACAGTTGCAGCGCCTCATTTAGTAAATACTTCTAAGTCCGCAGGTGCTGCAGCAATATCCAGCAAGAAATTGAAAAGAAGGAAATATCAAAATCTTGGACATTATTATCTTTTCCATCCAATAGCTGTCGAAACTTTTGGTGTCTTCGGCCCTGAATCTCAGTCTTTTATCCATGAAATTGGAAGGAGGTTGGGCCACGCTACGAAAGATACACGTTCAACCTCATTTTTAATACAAATAATGAGTGGGGCAATTCGAAGGGGCAATGCTTCTGTGATGGGTACAATTCCTCCGTCGCATCCACTGAATGAATTATTTTATCATCCCAACTTTTCTACGAAATACATATCAGTCATCAAAGATAATCCCTCAGTACCTTCCAAAAAATCAATATCAGTTTCTCTATCACCTTCTTTGAATTACAGGAACAATGAACCCATGGATTCTTTGTTCAACATAAGTGAGTATCTCATACCAACAAGAGACTCCATTTCTACATTTGGCCTAAGAGGATTGAAGAATGTAGGAAATACCTGTTCCATGAATAGCATGATCCAGTGTCTTTCGAATACCAAGGTTTTGTTGGAATTTTTCAAGAATGGTTTTTGTATGGAGGAGATACTACTACATCGACAATGGAAGGAGATCTAGTGAAATCTTTTATATCTTTGATGGAAAATATCTGGAGTCCTGATTCTTCTAGGAAAACGGTGGATACTTCACATTTCGACCGTTTATTCAGAAATTTTGCTCCTTTCTTTGATTATAACGTCCCAGCAGATTTGGAAGAGTTTCTAAGATACCTTCCCTTAGGTTTACATTAAGATTCAAACGAGTCGAGTGCAGAGAATCATCCGTCACAAAACGATTTTGTTATCATTAATGATAATCAAAAAGCTTCCATTTTTTGGACAATATACCTGTCTACCCATAATTCCAAAATTCTGGATACATTTGCCGGTCAGCAGAAGTCTATTTTGAGATGTACTTTTTGTTATTACTGCTCTGTTACTTTTGAACCTTTCTGGGTTTTTTCAATCCCTATTCCAGACTTGCCAAATGAAGTCGTGAATTCAACACAATGTATTGAACTGAACAGAAGAGGAGACTCTGACTGACGATGCCAGCCCATACTGTGAGACTTGTGAAAGGAAAAGCCAATTCAAAAAGATGATTCATATACAAATATTTCCAGAAATTTCAGCTATACATTTGAAACGTATTTCTCCAACTTGAGGCAGTTAATTGGACGATGTGATTGATTTTTCCATAAAAAAAAAATTGAACCAATATTCTGCTCAGGATGGAATGAATACTCCTTATAATATCTACGCCATATCTAATCATAGCGGCAGCATTTCCAACGGACACTATACGGCATATTGCAAACACCCTTATCCTAATCGTTGAAACCTCTTCGATGACTCCCGTGTATTTTCTAAGATTCATTATCTCATCTCCCAAGGAGCATGTGTCCTTTTTACGAGAAAGTTGATGTACGAATTCTGATGGTGTTGTGGGTTTTTCCGGATTTTCCTCCAACTGAAATGCCCCATCACTTCGAGTCCCGGACTTCAAACAAGATTTGTATTTCGAAATTATTTTATATGCAACACTTCGTTTTTGTTTTTTCAAATTAATATATCTATGTATTATTCTTGATATTGGAAAAAACTAAATTTGAAAGAGTCGACGGTTTGGAACCTTTATCATTTTATCTTCAGAACAGAACTCTAAAGTATGAAAAAAAGCGCATCCAACTCAGTTCTTTGTTCAACATAAGTGAGTATGCCATACCAACAAGAGACTCCATTTCTACATTTGGCCTAAGAGGATAGAAGAATGTAGGAAATACCTGTTATATGAATAGCATGATCCAGTGTCTTCCGAATACCAAGGTTCTGTTGGAATTTTTCAAGAATGGTTTTTGTATGGAGGAGATACAACTACATCGACAATGGAAGGAGATCTAGTGAAATCTTTTATATCTTTGATGCAAAATATCTGGAGTCCTGATTCTTCTAGGAAAACAGTGGATACTTCACATTTCGACCGTATATTCAGAAATGTTGCTCCTTTCTTTGATTATAACGTCCCAGCAGATTCGGAAGAGTTTCTAATATACCTTCCCGTAGGTTTCAAACGAGTCGAGTGCAGAGAATGATCCGTCACCAAACGATATTGTTATTATTAATGATAATCAAAAAACTTCCATTTCTTGGACAAGATACCAGTCTACCCATGATTCCAAAATTGTGGATTTATTTACCGGTCAGCTGAAGTCTATTTTGAGATGTACTTTTTGTAATTACTGCTCCGTCACTTTTGAACCTTTCGTTCTTTCAATCCCTATTCCAGACTTGCCAAACGAAGTCGTGAATTTAACACAATATATTGAACTGTTGACAAAAGAGGAGACTTTGACTGACGATGCAAGCCCATACTGTACGACTTGTGAAATGAAAAGAGAATTCAAAAAGATGATTCTCATATAAACATTTCCAAAAATTTTTGTTATACATTTGAAACGTGTTTCTTTAACTGTAAACTGGACGATGTGATTCATTTTTCCATACAACATTCAAATTTGAACCAATATTCTGCTCAGGATTGAATGAATACTCCTTGTAATATCTACGCCATATCTAATCATAGAGGCAGCATTTCAAACACCCTTATCCTAATCGTGGACACCTCTTCGATGACTCCCGTGTATTTTCTAAGATTGATTCTCTCAACTCCCAAGGAGCATGTGTCTTTTTCACGAGAAAGTTGATCCAAATTCTGATGGTGTTGTGGGTTTTTCCGGATTTTCCTCCTACTGAAATGCGCCATCACTTCGAGTCCCGGACTTCAATCAAGATTCTTATCTTGAAATTATTTTATATTCAACACTTCGTTTTTGTTTTTTTAAATTGATATTTATAACTATGTATTATTCGTGATATTGACGAGAACTAAATTTGAAATAGTCAACGTTTTGAAACATTTAGTATTTTATATTCAGAACTCTATGGTATGAAAAAGAGAGCGTTCAACTCAGTACACGTGACAGAAATGAAGGTAACGGAGGGGCTAAAAAGCCATATCGTCATGGAAGACTTATTTTGGGCCCCCAACTATCCAACTATCTGGAAGTATTTGATGATGTGGAGTTTGCTTGCGGAGACTTTTGCAAAGTAACGCACACAGTTTTCGGAGATACCAAGTGCGTGTATGTAGAAGAACACGGAATGAATTTCTTCCTCAACCAGGACGAACTAGATAAGCTGTTGTGTCCGATCGAGTGGCCATGCTGAAGAATAAACTATTTAATTTCAATCAACAACAAGAGTGTTTTGGTAAAATGAAACTTTTCCAAAAACTTTGTGAAATCTCTTCAGACAGTATATTGAATAATGCATTGAAAGAATTCCTTCTCTAAGTTGTAAACGATTTATGCCCTGAATAAATATTTTTTCTCTACGTTCATCCTCTTTTCAGATAGAACAATAACACATAGAATGCAGAATGGAATTCTGTGACGTCTCATAGACTATGTATGGCGTATCATTTTTCTTACACGACAAAACTGGCACATTTCATAGATGGCAGAACTGTCGCGTGACGTCACATTTCTCAGAATTTAGAACTGGTAAATGATGTGACATTTCAGAAGTCTCATATCTCATAGATGGTAGAACTGTCATATCTCATATTTCTCAGATGGCAGACCTGTGGGCTGTCAACTGCATGACAACTGAATGGTCCACCATTAGAAACGTGACTCTTGTCAAACAAGGATGTGTACGCAGAAAGACTGGCGACAATTGAAATCACGCATATTCAAAGGAAGAATTGATCGCAGCTGGTTTGATCTATATGAACCGAGAAGACAGGTGTGTTTGAAATGTCGTGTAGAAGGATTCAGATGGGAATCGGGAAAGGAAGCCAGGCTAGATCACTTCAGAAGTCCGCATTGCGATTTCTTCAAAAATGATGATGTGACATGATGAGACGTATGCGGCTTGTAGACTGTCTTTCATATAAAGACAAAGTCACGAACAAACCTGCCAACACCCATGGAGAGACGTCGTTGTCGTGCAAAGCTTATTTGGAGAAGGATATGAACGTGGTGTCGGAATTTATTTGGAGAAGGAGATGAACGTGGCTTGTTGTACGGAATGCTCCGTGAACTTGGACAATTGTACTGTATGCAGAGCCTCAATATAAAAGTCTGTAACATCATCAATTCGACATATTACCCTGAATATCAGAATGGGAATCTGTAGTACATGACAGAAGTCTTTAACATATCAGTAGCAAGCTCAAATCCATTCTTGAGGAAGAAGACATTATTCATTTTAGGTTGCTACTGATGTGTTACAGACTTCAGTCACGTATCACATATTCCTATTGTGATATCCAGGGTAACATATCGAGTTGCTAATGTGAGTTGGAGTAGATGAGAAATGGCATTCTCCATTTTGTTGATGCAATCTCAACGAAAACTGAGAAGTGGATGAAGTTTGATCATTTCATTCCAGTTCGCAGACATTAGTCATTGTCTGCCTGACCTACTTCGTACCGATGATAGATACATACCCCAAAACCAGTCTACATGTAATCAGGCCGAGTGAAGTGGTTGTTAATATCTATTAACTTCGCAACAAACATTTGCAAGGACATTTGTAGGACTTTGCACAATCATCCATCGGATGTATTCCAACGTCCGTTGAAGTATTAGCCAGGGAAGTAGTTGTTTTCTGATGATGTTCGACCAACATACACCTATTGTAAAGGTGTTCGTAGTGAGCTGTCTTGGGGAAGAAGACATTTTCAATTGCGATTTTTTTAATATTCTGGCATACTGAATGTATGTTTGTTTATATAGCGCAGAATTTAAATAAAATATTGTCCCAAATGACAATTACTTATCGAAAAAAACCTTCGAAGGAAAAACAGATACATGAAAACAATGATACTCACATTTAGGTTGGCTTTCCTTGTCAACAATTATAAATAAGAATGGAATCGACATAATACATAAATACATATACAGGTTTACGGAAAACGAACACCATACGCACAATTATGAACAAACTTAACTGTTGACAATCGTCACCCGTGTTCAACACCCTTCCCAGTTTGAAAATCAACCGATAGAAGAATGACGATAAAAAAAACAGACCGCGATTCACAGTTTCTGTTTGATTTTAGCAATCAGGTTGAAGAATTATGTGTTTAGGTTCTCAATATCAGATCTTTTTTCATGTATTTTTCTCCATGTTTCATTATTTCAATAAATTTACCGTTGTACATTTTCTCTAGCGCTGGCTGATTTTAGATCTTCAGCGTTCTATACACCTTTGTAGTTACTCATCTTCGATCACATACGTCCAAGGGGACGGGATTGTCATAAAACGGTCCTACATACTTCGGGTCCCACGTTGGGCGCCAAAAATTTTAGCGCAAGGACCACACTAGGCTGAATGTCGCTTTGACAATCCGAGCTTTCGTCTCCGGCTCAACTCAAGTAAAGATGAGCACCGGTAAGAACCGATGATGACATTTTTGGCGCCCAACGTGGAGAAATAATTTTCTTTGAAATATTTAGGATCAACCTTCGACTTGAAACATTTTTTATAATGATTGGAAACGGAACAAAATACGCGGATATCATAATAATTTTTTTTTTCAATACGACCAACTAACTGTTGAGTAAGTGCATCGTTTTCACTCGAAAGTTTTATAACTTCTGCGGTTCATAATTTTGTGGAATTCATTTTGAAAATAAATTAGTATGTAGTTGTTGCAGCCAAAACGCTCTTCTCTGATCTTTTGACATTTACTAAAATGTCAAAAGAATCGCTTACTACAAACGGAAAGCTTGTACAAGTCTACATGGCTGCAGATAGTGATTTTTATTTTTACGATATTGACACCCTTGATTTGGATATGACAGGTCACATCAAAGATGCGTTTTTAACTTCCAATATTCTGGAAAATTTCCTTTCTTGTTTCGATGCTACATGGCATATTGCCATTTTCTACAATGGTCAATATCATCGCAAATGAAAGAGGTAGCGAAGCGTCATTTGAAAAAGTTGATTGATTGGCCATCCATTTCGATAACAATGTTAGCCAAATCAGGTAAGGTTGTACTCCCTCCTTCTACGTTAAATATTGGCTGGGTTTATAGACCCATAATGATAAGTTAATTGGCTGGCCATTAATTTGGATAGCAATGATAGCCAATTTTGGTTAGGTTAGAACTGGAAGATCAACTATAAACGTCGGAAATTATCTACTGCATAGCAAGAAAGGAGGACACAATAGTAATAGGTCGCAGTGTACTCATCACCCTCAGCTACACCAGGTGTCGAGGTATCCTTCAGACAACCATGATTTCCATAGCTCCGAGGGTATCAGATCCAAACTTGGCAGGAGTGTTGGATTCAAGAACTGGAATTTTTTAATAATTCATACTCTCCCATCACTTTCGGTTTCTCCGGAAACGACTCCAGCTTGATAATCGCAAATGGAACACCCTGTATATTTTAACGATTCTGGGGACGAGTTTGATCACATGAAACGGGAAATTGGTACATTAGATTTTTTAGAAGCATTTTTATTTTTGCATCTAGAGTGCGTTGGACCCACTTCAACTAATCTTATAGTCATGAATGATGAGTAAAAAATATTATATGACAGTTTTTTCCGCCCATGGCGGTTTGATATTTCCAAAACCACTAATTGTGGAGAAAGTAATGTTTGTCAAATGACAAAATCTTCTAGACACACATTCCCTAGATTATTATTTTCACGGCGAATCCATTGATGGTTTTGAATCGGAAATCGGATGGATAACATTCCTAATACAATAATTATTTGACGGAAAATTATGGGAAAATTTGGATATATCGCTCATCAAGTATAATTTTTTCCAACACTGCTATGGCACTCTGGTCAGCAGATCTGGATCGGTGATGATCTACTTCTTTTGCTGGTTCACAACTCGGGCTATGGTTAACGCGCGCGTGACAACTTGGGCCGGTCTCGATGAGAAAACTGATTTCACGAGTGCGCTCTGAACTGAGTTCCAGTCGCTTTCCTCCTCTTCACTGCCTATCTGACGTTCATACGCGGACCGCTCATTTATTAACTTAACGATCTTCGATATCTTCTACTCGTGATTTATATTCACCTATCTTCGGGTTCGGTAGTCCGGGCTAAGGCTATTCGTTCGGCAGGTCTCGGCGCTGTATTACTTGACGTGTTACTCCGATCGCGGCTGATGATAGACTACCTTTCTATTCGGATCAACGGTGGTTCATCGTCCGCGTTCAATTATTTATGTGATTATGACGCGGAGTCGGGACGGCGATCTATATTATTCATACTGAAATGGATGTTGTAACGAAGTTACTATTTTCCCGTTATATTTATCAGCCAATAGCTCCCTGTGAGGAATTAAACCCATCTTGACAGTAATAATAGGTCTAGAAATACCATTCGTGTTCGTGATAAATCCGTGGATTACATATATCCTAATAAACAGACTAAACGCCTTCCGGAAATCACGCTAATACCGCGCGGCGTAGATGAATAGCACGCGCGAGTATCACCTGCGCTAGCCAACAACTCTCGAGAAAACATTTGTATCGAACCAGGGAGGATATTTACAAATACGGCCGAGAGAATTCAGTCATCCGATAGAAGCGAAAGACAGCAGTCCAGTCGAGCCAAAGACACACGCTACCGAGCTGACGTCATCCGACTGACGTCACAAGCAGTGAGCGGAGCACATTCAGTTTTCCGCCAGAAGCCAGAGAGTACAGTTGAGTCGAGACAGAGGTGCACGCCGCGAGCTGACGTCACAGCAGGATTTCACGAGCTGGGTAATTATACTATGAAAATATAATTTGGATCTCGATCGACAAAGTCCACAAAACGGCGCGCGCATATAAGTCGGTCGAGAGGTATTCGCAAAAGAGGGGGAAGCCGGGTGTAGTTCCGTTTTGAAATATTTCTAAGATTTAGTAGCTTGCCGAGCCCAGCAGAAGCAGTCACGCGTCCGACTAGTATCCAGAGTGTGAGCCAAAAACCGAAGCAGTCCACGACCGTCCCGGGCCTTGCCGAAGCAGTGAGATCGGTGTTTGGGTAAATATGTTGTATCAGGTGAAAGACATCAGGAAATGTTTGTAAGTACCACCAATGCGATGTGCGCATGATCAAACCAGAGCCGTAAGAGGCACATATTCATTTCGATGTTGCGCTGGTAATTTCTGCATACGAGTCCGTACGATACCCCCCACCGCAAAAGCTTTTGGTTGCTAAGTTTACCCCGCTTGCTTGAAAAACACCCTTTCCGCTTTTTCTGTAACTAGTGCTTGCCGGTTGTTTATTTGTTGTAATAACTTGAGGCTGACAGCAGCCGCCCTGACGGTATTTAATATACCTGTTTATCCTGTTTTTAGTAATCTTTCATTTATTATCTTGAGTAGAATTTAAACATCTAGTGCGCAGTCGCCACCCAGGTTCGAAACCCAGTTGAAGGCAATTAAAGCCTGCCTTGCTGGCCCTGTTACAGTGTCACGACTATATTGACCCCTGGAGTGTCTTTCTTCACTGAGACTGCCCCGAGCAAAAGTGGCTTTTTCCACTATAAACCAACAGGTGGCGCCCGAGGTAAGACCGAGAACAGTGATAGGCGCCAAAGTTTGATAGTAGGGGAAAAAACCCCTTTACAATGTCTTGGCTTAGATACATTTATTCAGAAGGTTCCAATCAAACATGAATGAAGTTTTCAAGAGCATTAATACCGGAGATATGAGTTCCCCCGTATTAGTGCTTCTGCCTGTTTAGAAAGGACAGCAAAATAGTAACTTCGTTACAAGCGATATATCCTCATAATTTTTCGACAACTACTTAGTGTATCAAGATTGTTATCCATCCGATTTTTGATTCGAAACCATCAATGGAATCGTCGTGAAAATCAGAATCTGAGGCGTGTCTGTCTAAAATATGTAATTTGAAAATATCAAACCAGTTAGTGGATTTGGAAATATCAAACCGCGATATGAACTCAACTAGGCGGAGAAAACTGTCTATAATATTTATTACTCATCATTCATATCCATCAGATTGCTTGAACAGGGTCCAACGCACTCCAGATGCAAAAATAAAAATGCTTCTGAAAAATTAAATTTTTTGTTTATACGTCCCAAATCTATGTGATCTTACTAAGAATCGTCCCTAGAATCCAAAAAAGTTTAAATTTGTAGGGTGTTCTATTTGAAATTCCCAAGTTGGGCTCGTTTCCGGTGAAACCAGAACTGATGAGAGGGTATGAAATATTGAAAAAAAATACAACTCTTGAATCCAACACCCCTGCCAAGTTTGAATCTCATACCCTCGGAACTCTGGAAACCATGGCTTGTCTATAAAATTCGTTGACATCCGGTATACTAACACAATAACAAATTGAGTATACAAACGGACAATTAGGCATTCCCTCGGAATAAACTTTCATTTTTCTGTCAGTTTCCATTCTTGTAGGATTATAATTCATCTTTCATTCACCACACGTTATATCGAAATGTGAAGGTAACCTATAATTGGGAATGTGATAATAGAGAGAATGGGAGCGATTAGTACGTAGTTGTGGCAGCCCTCTCCTGTAATAGTAAATGTCAAAAGAATCGCTTACAGCAAACAGAAAGCTTGTACATGTCTAGCGGAACTGTGGGAACAAAGACCTTAATCGTATAAAATGGGCTGAATCAACACTGAAATAACGAACTTCCATTGTTCTTGTAATTAAACGAGAGGAAGCGCGTATCGGGAGCAATTTCACGATGTTGATTGTTATTCGTATAATCCAGAATGTAGGAAAAATGGGAATATCTGATATATCCGTTATAACTGTAATAATATGCAAAAACATACATCATAAGCTTTATTTACGAACTTTTCCTTTCTTGTATATTTCTCATATTCCCCAGATTCATATTACGATACTGTTCAAAATTTTGAGGTGGCAGTACATTACACAGCATTGTTTGGGTTTTCTCTCATCACTGATTCTATGTTACTGCGTTGTGGAAACTTTGTATCACGAAATGCAGGAATTTTCAACTTGTCAGTAACATACCGTAAATAGTTATTCTTGTATTAACCCTTCCGGTCACTGCGGTCATTTAAACGCACATAGAATTTGCATAGCATCAAATTATATTGAATTTTATGTTCATGCCGTGATATCATATTGTTCTGTTGGAACATTACCGCCATCTCTCAGCGACAGTTCAAATGTTTCATGTAGAAATTGTGTCTTGTGTTGGGCTGTTTTCGTATATGCAAACTTTTTGGTGGGAATTTTGTGATAAAACAGGGAAGTTTTTGAATTATAAAAATGCTGTTAGGTAGATTATGGTTCCGAGTTCATATATATTACATGAATTTTACACATTCTTCTTTTTTACGTATCGTTTGTTGGTTTGTTTAAATGTGCGTTGTAACAAATACTGTGACTTAAGGTAACACTTTTTGCATAATTCGTTACAACATGGCTAAGCGAAGAGATCTAACAGAGACAGAATTATTAGAAATAATGGAAAATTAATCAGATATTGAGGTGCTCAACGATGATGACTTAGATTTTTTAGAGGAATCAACTTCCCAAGATATTATTGTAGGTAATAGTCAGTTGAGAATGATTTGATAATAATAGTTTAGGCAAAATCGGTGATGATAATAATAAAGATGAATTCGGAGGAACTGAAAATGAAGATGTTGATTATGATGACCAAGATGTACAGAACAAAAGTCAACAAAATAAAGGAAGGAGATCAAGAAGAGAAAAGCTCATTTTCTTTAATAAATTTCTTTACTTGACTCTCATATTGAGTTTTATTGGGTCATCATGTTAATTTTCGTTCGAAAACCACCCAACTAACAAATTGGCTTTGTGATTTTCAGGTAACAGAACAATTCAGTTTCATTGGCATTATATTGCGACTGTCGAGAAGCCAATCTGTTGAATTAACATTGCGAACATGATTATTTTGTTCTTTGAAACCAAATTGTTGTTTAGATCATTGTTGAGAACGTTCTTAGAGTTAAATTATAAAACATCTCAAAGGGTAAACTTGAAACAGTTTCTTAAACGTTTACACAAGTTATACGACATTTCAGCTTAGAGGACCAAAGTGATTTCTAGTAGTTTTGTAGTGATATTATCAGGTACTGTTCTGTTCTTTCGCAGATAGCTCTAGTTCTATAAATGGTTTATAAAAATTCATCAACAGATTACAAAATTGTTGTATCGGTGTTTCCTGTGACTCTTTCACTTCAGAAAGCGATATGCTCCCGACAAAAACGGATAAATAACTATTCTATAACAGTACGAATAACATGCTCCTGAATGGTCTAACAAAGCAGTGATAGAACAATAAACTGTTATTGAACACAAAATGATATTGAAAATCACCTCTATAAAATGAAACTGTTACAGTAGTTTTTCATATTAGTTCGGTCTCTTTCTGTTTCCTCATGTACATGTAAAATGGCGTCAATAACACAAATAAGCAGATGGAAAAAACTAAAAAGAAGTGGCGCTTTCCGCAGAAAAGTTAAGACCAACTATCAGAAAATTTATCACGGCACTGCGGATTTTCGTATGAAGGTGAACAATATGGAAAATGAAGAGAATTTTGATCTAATAACTCATCAACACTCAACCAGCTCTGGGCATATGTGGTACACAAGCAGCAAACGTGCCAAATGATATCGAAGTGACCAAAAATAACTGGGTTTCTGAGTTGGATTATTCTAACGAGGAGGAAGATAATGTTATTTCTGAGATGGAAAGAGATGTGAAATTCAGAAATCATTTGAGATCATGGGCGGTCTCTTTCAACATATACCATTTGGCTCTGAAAGATTTATTGAAAAATATCAATAAACGCAAGCATCCTTCTTGGAGATCCTAGAACGCTTTTGAAAACGTATCAAACAGTTACATTTACAAAAGTTGGCACTGGCAACCATTGGCATCATGGTTTTGAAGTTAGTTTGAGATAGGCTTTGGATAAAATCAGTGATTTACCTAAAACAATATCTATCAATGTGAACATGGATGGTTTACCAATATACAGAAGTAGTAAATATGAGTTTTGGCCGATAATTTTCAACATATACGAGTTTCCTAAAATAAAACCAGAAAAGCCAAATAGATAGGTTAAGTCTAGTTTTATTAATAATGCATATACGTTTTCAAAAGTTTGGAGCTGCTCTAATGTGATGCAAATACATCACAATAAAACAGTGAAGCTCTATAAGTGCTACAACTGAGGCCCAAAGTAAAGCTAGCTGTATAAGTGCCACACGACCTGCTATTATACAAAAGCAGAATTTTCCGTTGTTTAAGACACAAGCAAACTGCTGCTAAAAGATACATTTATTCCGTAAAAGTTGCTTTGGAGCCGTTGTGGCAGCGTTACAACATGTTGACGCATGGGCGTTGATGAAAGTGTTTTCCTGGACGACAGGCAGAAGAGAACAGGATCCAGTTTGATTTAAAAAAAAAATAATGATATTCAACAAAAACTTCAAAGGTAAATGAAGACAAACGCCGGTTCTTTTTCAATACAACCTGTCAAAAATAATTTGTACCTTTGCATACTCTTCAAAAGAATTCAAAGTAATAATCGGAAGAACTAATTGAATTTTTTGTAATACGTCTCTGTGAAGTTTAAAGACAATATATTTTGTGAATATGTTATAGAAATCACCAACGAAGTTAAATAGCCATATAGACACTGTTCTTGTGATGAAAGTGTTGTATAACATGAAGCCATATTGAATCGCATATTAGTGATGACCATTGTGAAGGCGAAAACTAAAACATACAAAATCTCTATTCCTCAGCTATAAAGAGAAAAACTAATGCCCAGAAATGTTTACTGTCGCGAAATCAACAACAATTGATCAAATTAATAGCAAGGTTCTGAAAAAAAAATTTAAATAATTTCTGGTAAATTCAAGAAATCTTCAAAAATTCCAAAGCGCTTGAAAATTTTATATTATATGTACCATATAATCCACAGTGAAATTCACTCCGCAGTCGAAATCAACTTCATAGTTAGATTTACGATGTGTTAATTAATATAAATACGCAGAAGCGGTCCACCGCAATACGAAGAATAGACAGTATACAATCAATCCTGACATGTTTAATTGTCACGAGAACAACAAAGAAATCACTTTCGTGAAATTGGTAAGATTATTTATTTTCCGTGGAATACATTAAGAAACTGCAGAATTTTATTATTGTTCCTGTACGCGATAAAAAAGTTTTATTACGAATGAGAAAGCAGTTCCCATAAATTTTTATTTTTAGAGATTTATAATAGTTCCTTAAGTGATAAATAATGAACTGAATAGAAGTTGTGAATGATTATTACAAAAATCTTATGAAACTATTCGGTGGTGATTCTATACAGTTCCTATAAATTATATATAAATGTTTATACAATAATTCTGTAATAGCTGTCACAGGCCTAATAAAACTTCTTAAACAAATGTTTCGTTTTATAAGACTGTGCCCATTTAGCATTTATAGTTGCTGTAAGAACGCCGTAAAAATGTTTTCGAGACGAATAAAGCTTTATAAAAAATGATATGTAAACGTTCTTTCAGTTTTTATAAAGCACCAAATTGTTAGTTGGGCAGTGACGTCACAAGGTTATGGATTTTTCTAAAAATCTAAAAAAAACTATATTTTATGTTTTTTTGTGCAAAAACAAAAAGTCGTGATTAAAAGGGTTGAGTGCATAACATTAGTGTTTTCTAATGGCATATGAGAGTGTTACTTTTTGGCCGAGACCGCAGATCGAGGCTAAAAATGTTCTCGGATTTGCCATGAAAACAAAACCCGAATTTTATGAACGAAATACAAACAATATTCAATTACTAATGAATATCGTCTAAAATATGTCATAAATAAATACCTACTTCCTATACATCGTGACATGTTTCGAAAACTACTAATTCTTTATTTTTCGTCAAGAAGTGAATTTCCTCCACAAAAAAAAACATTTAATCAATACTTCCTGTACAATTTCTAAACATCCAGTCATCTTTTTATGTCGATACTATAGAAGCGGTTTGATAGCAAGCTGCGTGTTTGTTCGCATTTGCTTCAATTTCGAGTTATTATCAATAATGGATGGATGTTGATCATGGTAGGGGTAGCGATACCCCATCGCAAACATCCGATGTAGCAAATGCGATAGTATCTCACATGTTTTCGGCCAAATCCCAGTTAGTATATGAGAAAAAATATAACTAATTTCGTGCATTTGTAAAAAAAGGTGTCTGGAAATGTATTTATATGCTATTTTGAGCAAAAATCCAGAATTATAAAACTACTTCGTTATGGAGAGTCTTCTCAATGTTGGAAAGTACAATGAATGTTAAAGATATTGACATAAGGATGTTTTCACAATTGGTTTCGCTTATTTAAAACAAAAGCAACGGATCTAAAGTTTTATCAAGGGATGATATCATTAAATTCATTCAGCATGCCGAAGATGAACAAATATACTTCATAAAGTACAGATCAACATAATTTTGTAATATTACAGTAATTTCAATTATTTCTCAATGATTGTAGGTTGATTTAATTTTGGGTAAAAGCCTTGCTTGTCGCCGAGAAGATTTATAACATATAACTAATAATACCATTGAAGATGCTGAGTCTATATTGATTGTTAAAATACCGCATACAAAGACCTATCGCGCAAGAATGTTTACTGTTTAAAATTATGATTATATTGAAATATACCGCAAGTATAGAGCACTATGGCCGCTCCATACAAAAAGTGTTAACCAATATATGGGAATGAATAAAATAGGAGAAATTCCCAGCCTGATCGCAAAATGGCTGGGAAAAGACCTGTACAAGAGATACACAGCTCACTATTTTAGGAGATCTGTAACTCTCTTTGCCAATGCAGGGGGTGACATTACATCCATAAAACGTCACGGTGGCTAGGAATCTGCCACCGTAGCAGAAGCATATATGGAAGACAGTTTGAATAATAGAATTGATATTTCTAATAAAATTTTGAATTATCCATTGGCTTCCAAACAAATTGAAATATCTGATAAAATTCTGGAATCATTTTTCGAAAAATATCTAGCGTTTCTGAGGAGCAGCAAGGTCAAACATCTTCGGGAATTTATATTGGAAGTACATTTTCAATATAAACCATCAATTATTATTCTAATAAATGGAATTGTTTCATAAAAAAAATTAATTAACTTTGTTGAAAATGAAATCATTGAGAATAAATGTTTTTGTCGTGAATCATTTGTGCAGTGAAAAAAAAATTTTTTTTGTGAGTTGTACAAAAATGATATTAGAGGTGATCCCGAATCGTTACCAAAGTGTTAGATATATGTATGAAGAAAGCTTACTTACACTCTGTATATAATTACTAGGATATGAAATGATTATTGATAGAAATGTCATGTTAAGTTGTTCATTTTGAATCGAATATATTTTCTAGTATTTTCTCAATTTCACTGATATAATCGTCCTTTGACCACTTACAATATTTCCCAAGAGGTTATGGGCCCAGCCCGTTACGTTTCCGCATTTAACGTTGTTGCTCTCACAAAATAGCGAGGTTAAGATGGACAAGAAAATATACTCAATTCAGAAGTTTGATGGAAATTATTTCTCATTGTGGAAGTACAAATGGAAATAATATTCAGAGCAGATTATATCAAAGGCTTGATTGATGGAAGTAGAACAAAGCCCAAAGACGAAGCTACAGTTCAGGAGGGGAAAACCTGGTAAGAAAGTAATGCGAAGGCTATGCTGATAATAATAACTGCTATTGAGTTCGAGCAATTACAAATAGTCATGACATGTGATTCAGCATCAGATTTGTGGAGAAAGCTCAAGATTATTCACGAGCAGCGATCAGCTGTGAATAAAGTAACGCTCAAGCAAGCGTTCTTCAACTATAGGATGCCTGATGAGGACAGCATTGTGAATCACTTGAGTACAATTGAATCAATCACACAAGCTCTCAATGACGTGGTTGAAACGTTTAATGAAACCGATGAGATTGCCAAAGTTCTCGGTAGTCTTCCAAGTAAATTCAATTCATTTATAACATTCTGGTATTCGTATGATAATCTTGCTGCAAGATTATTGAAAGAGGAACTTTTATTAAGTCAAATGAAGGAGACAGCTACGGCTCTACAAGTTTCGGAGTCTAGAAATATTGATAAATTTGGTGGAGGCAACATGAAAATCTAGAAGAAAAACATTGAATGTTTCTTTTGTCACAAAACAGGTCACGTCGAAAGTCACTACCGATTTCAGACTAAGCGCTCAGCAGAAGAAACACAATTCCACAGAATCGTGTTCCAACGATCGAAATCTTAATGCCGAAACGAAGAATATATCTGCGATTAACGCTTAGGAAATCTTGCTCGCTGATAGTGCAGCATCTAAGCATATAACGTTTCATGGAGGAGAGTTTAGGGATTTCAAAGCATTACCTGCTAAAATTTCCATTCAAATCGGTGATGATACACTCGTTTGAGCTGAAGGAGTTGGTACCGTTGCTAGGAAGGCATTGGTTAAAGGACAGTGGGAGCCACAAACTCTCGAAAATACTAAATTTGTTCCACAAATGAAGAAAAAACTTCATTTCTAGTGGAAGCTACAAGTAGAGGACTGCAAGTGACATTCATTGACAATGAAATTGAAGTAACAGGTGGGAAACTGTTAGCACAGGGTACAAAGCAAAAACATCAGTGCTATGCTATCAAATGGATTTCAAAGTGAATGTTAATGAACAAGCAAATATCACCATGAATAATCAAGTAATATTTTGGCACGAAAGCCTAGGTCATGTGGATTTCCAGAAACTGAAAGGAATCAGGAGAAGAGGAAACTTGAATATACCCATTTCTGTTAATAGTTTGCCTATTTGTGAAGTATGTCAATATGGGAAGTTTCATCGGAAACCATTCAAATCAACTCCGAAAGAGCCAAGTATCCTGGTGAATATATACAATCAAATATTTGCGGAAAAATGTATACTTTATCACTTGGAGGTGCCAATTATTTCGTTATTTTCAGAGATGAATGCACATTGTTTCGAAAAGTGTTTTTCATCAAGAACAAAAGTAACGATTTCAATAGATTCAAAAAATTTGCTAAGAAACAAACATGGAATGAAATCAAAACATTTCGTTCGGATAATGGTACCTAATATGTGAATCACGATTTCAATAATCAGTTCAAATCGAATGGAATAGTTCATGAAAAATGTGCCACGTATATGCCAGAACAAAATGGTAGAATTGAAAGGGACAACAGATCAGTGGTGGAATCTGCACGTACGATATTGCTGAATTCAGGCTTACTAGAAACGTTATGGGCGAGGCTGTAAATACAGCGGTGCATATTCTCAATCGAATTTCAGCAGGAGTTTCAACACCTTATGAAAAGTGCACTGGTGAAACAAACAATTTGAACTACTTGAGGAAATTTGGTGCTGTTGCTTTTGTACATACCCCCAAACAATTAAGATCCATTCTTCGTTGGCTTATATATATATATATATATATATATATATATATATATATATATACATAGGTTGTGGCACCGGTAGTTGACCAGCACCCGGTAATTGACCATTTTTCCCTTAAATGCACAGA
This sequence comes from Gonioctena quinquepunctata, assembly GCA_018342105.1. Taxonomy (NCBI): domain Eukaryota; kingdom Metazoa; phylum Arthropoda; class Insecta; order Coleoptera; family Chrysomelidae; genus Gonioctena; species Gonioctena quinquepunctata. The sequence continues at coordinate 409,823 of JAFIRS010000196.1, forward strand.
AGTAACGATACTATATTGTTTTGTTGATATTGATTGAATAAATCCACTTTTCCAGTTTTATCGGAAAAAAGCATGAAAAATGCATTTTGAAGTAGAGGCAGTAGATTTAGAAAAATGTATGCATCATGCTTCGCGAACTTTGGGAGATCAAGACAGAATAGAACGAACCAAGCCAAAATACGTTTCTATATTTCGATTCACTTATTTCCAAGGAAAGACCGGAATCGTTCAAAAAAGCAGAAATTAAGGAATGGGGCGACGATGTGTCAGCAGAAGAATTACATGATAATACCAAGAAGAACACAATAAAGGAAAACACATTGATATAGAATTGGAAAATAAAACTGTTCTAAGAGAAAACTGAGAGTAATACTGGAACGCAAGAAAAACAAAAATTTAATATTGAGACTGAAGTAAAAGAATATAAAAATTATACGAAAATTGAAGGAAATTGTAGTCCAAGAAGTTTCAACTTGTTAAATAACTAGTATTTTTGGAAAAGGTTTGAATTAAAGAATTATCAATCCTTTATAAGATTCTGTTTGAAAATCAAAACTTGTTTTTTATATCAATGAATCTACAGTTTTGCTTAGAAACTTGTTTTATTTGAATTTTATCAATGTCAACCACTCGGTAAAATTGTGGTCAAGTACTAGTTCTTGCTGGTCAATCACTGGTGATTTATGACTATTTTGACTCATATATTCTCTTAACTATTTTGACTCATATATTCTCTTAACTATTAGCTGTATGGGGTCGGCTTCAGAATAGCCCCAGGGTAAATCCTGCCTGTCGTAAGAGGCGACTAAAAGGATAACCGTAGGTGGAAGATGGTCTCATCGCCCGGTGAAATACCACCATATCGACTTTGTGTGCTGTGAAATGGATCATTCCATGTTTCAGTGTTCGGTCGATACTTTCCGGTCTCCCTCTTTCCTTTTCCCCAATTCCTCCTTTATTTTCAGCTAATAGTAATAATGATGAAGTCTCCTAGAGTAAAACACTCCGGAAGTAAAATACCTCTCCATTCGATTTCCGGGCGAGAGGTACTCGAGGGACTCAACATTGAAGATTAATTTTTGCAACATCCGTGGACTCAACAAGAACATCAATGACGTCCACCATCACCTACAGACGAAAAAACCGGATATTCTGGCTCTAACAGAAACACAAGTAAACTCGTCCACCAACAAGGTCCATATGCTTTGTCCTGGTTACGAACCCCATTCTCGATTCAGGTTCAAAGGTGGAGTCTGCCTTTACGCTAAGGCTAACCTTTCATGCCAGCGTGAAGAGAGTTTGGAACCGAAAGACTTTGATGTGATGTGGTTTAAGCTATCTGATACCAAAGTGACTAAGTTCCTCTGCTGCCTTTACCTATCACCTAATGAACCTTCATATAACAACCTCTTTGAGTTTTATCACTCAAACTGGACTACATTCAGGAAAACCATCCAACAGCTGAAACCATAATCATGGGGGACTTTAATGTACATAATGCTGCCTGGCTCAAATTCTCTAACAAAACAGATGATGCAGGTCGTCAAGCTGAGGCCTTCGCCATCACTCATGGTCTAGAACAACTGGTCGAGCTACCAACCCGCATCCCTGATGTCAACAACCAGTCTGCCAATACACTAGATCTTTTCCTCACCACCAATCCTGACCCGTATAGAATAGAAGTTTGTGCCCCACTTGGAAACTCTGATCACACCCTCATCTCCACAACATGCTCTTTCCATTTACCATCGAGCAGCACAATACCACCCCGTCTCATGTGGCATTACAATTCGGCCGACTGGGAAGGTCTTCGTATGTTTTTCTCAGCGTTTCCATGGAAGAGAGTTTGTTTCTCTTCAGTAGATCCAACACGATGTGCTGAGACAATTTCTGAAATCATCATGTTGGGGATGCAAACTTACATACCGAATACCGAAAGAAGAACATCATCCGATAAGACCTGGTTTAACAGAAACTGCTCTAGAGCTGTGGCTTCCAAACAGGCAGCATACCATCGATGGCAAAAAAATCCGGGACCTGAGACCAGAGCAGCATACGTTGAGGCTAGAGGCATATGCAAAGAGACAATAGAATGTTCAAAAGATGCTCATAATGCCAAAATAAGATCAAAACTTGTTGAATGTCCCAACGGATCCCGTTCATTTTGGTCTTTCGCCAAAGCTGTGGGAAGAAACTTCACTTCCAGCTCTTTTCCTCCCCTAACCAAAGAAGATGGAACACTAGCAACGACTGCCCAGGAAAAAGCCAATATCTTTGCGCACCTATTTGCTGGAAATTCCACTCTGGATTCTTCGGGAAAACAACCCCGAACATTACAACGACTCAGAAACGCCCATGAGTTCACCTATCCCAACTTATCAGAAAGATTTTGCTGGGTCTCAACACCAACAAAGCCTGTGGATCTGACGGAATCCCGCCGATTGTTCTCAAGAAATGTGCCCCCGAACTAACACCTGTTCTTTGCAAGTTGTTCAACCACTCTTACAATTTGGGAGTATTTCCGTCCAATTGGAAAATTGCAAGAGTACAGCCAGTCCCTAAAAAAGGCAAAAAGACCCTACCTAGCAACTACAGACCTATCGCACTGCTATCTATTATTTCGAAGGTCATGGAAAAAGCCATCAACATCGAGCTCATGAAATATCTGGAAGACTCAGGAATTATCAATGATAGGCAATATGGCTTCCGCCATCAGAGATCAACTGGTGACCTGCTCGCATACGTCTCACATATATGGCAGCTATCTATTGAAAAGTATGGAGAAACTTTAGCTGTGGCATTAGATATCTCCAAGGCGTTCGATCGAGTTTGGCACCAGGGACTCCTCGCCAAGCTTCCATCTTATGGCTTGCCCCTCAGCTGTGTTCTCTGCTTGCTAGTTTCTCTCAAACAGGTCTCTCCATGTAGTGGTCGATGGAGTTTCATCTGACACTCTACTCATAAATGCTGGTGTTCCGCAAGGATCCATTCTAGCACCAACACTATTTTTACTCCACATCAACGACCTATTGAAAGCAACTTCATGTCCCGTACACAGCTTTGCCGATGATAGTACCCTCCATACCGCTTTCTCTTCCAGGGCCCCTATATCAGCCCGTGAAACCAGAAATGAACGAGGAAGAAATGTTAACAATGTAAATATGGACTTAGCAACAATTCTCGAATGGGGATCCAATAACTTGGTAGAATTCAATGCAAACAAAACACAAGCATGTCTTTTCTCTAGAAAAGCCGATCTCACTGTGCCTAACATAACTTTGTCAGGAGTAACCATACCACTGAAGTCATCCATATCGATGCTTGGTATTACTATCAGCAATAACCTTTCCTGGGAAAATCACGTGAGGTCCATTGCCAAAAGTGCATCCCAAAAACTTGGTTTTTTGTTTCGTGCCAAGAGCTATTTCACCTCCAGTCAGCTGCTTATGATCTATAAGGCACAGATCCGACCTGTCCTGGAATACTGTTCCCATATTTGGAGTGCGGCACCTAAACATATCCTGAAGCTATTGGATTCTGTCCAAAAAAGGGCAATTCGTCTCGTCGGTGATGCCTCGCTTACAAACTCGCTCACTTGTCTGGAACACCGTAGAAAAGTTGGCGATTTGTCTCTATTTTATAGATATTTTCATGGGCGATGCTCTTCTGAAATATCAACAATCGTTCCTCCTTTGGCAGTCTCTTCGAGATTAACCCGTCAAGTTCAGTCTTCACACCCCTTCGTGGTCACTTTGGAGACCTGCAGAACATCACTTTCCAAAGACTCATTCTTCCAACGAACTGCGAGGCTTTGGAACTCATTGCCTAGGGAGGTGTTCCCCGAGGCATACAACCTCCAGAAATTTAAGAAGAACACCAACTCCTACCTTCTTTCCCTTGGTTCCCACGATGTTCTCTGAACATTACAGGATATCCCTTTTCGTGGGAACCAGAACATATAAAAAGATTGTACATAATATTAAGATCCCAAACCTTCATTCTTCTTGTATATTTTTTTGGTTTTCATGAAAATTAATATTTCAGAATCTATTAGTATTTTTTTTCAAAGAAGCTCTTAATTGGTCAACCATTGGTGCATCGGATTCCTTGGGATAGGTCCAGACGGAAAAAACTGGTTATTTTATTAACGTTTCGGCAGGAACTCATGCTTTTTTCAAAATATGCATAGGTCAAACTGTAAAAATGTTACTAATTAGAAAAATAGTGTGAATGTTGGAGAAAAGGAGATTGGAACTTACCATAAAGCATATATTCCGGTTTTTATTATTCCAAATGGTCTAATTGCTTATACTGATTTCTTTCTCAGGTGAGGTAAAACAATTTGGGGGAACATTTAACATATTGTTTTTTTTGTAAAAGACACAGGACACGTTTAAAAACGAACCGTTGAACGGATTTTTATCGACTGAAAGGAGGCCAGCCCATCTTGGTAGATGTTAGATTGTGTTTTTTTTAATTGTGTGTTTTTGGTGTTGGTTTTTTTTTGTTAGATTATCGAATGGATGTATACATTGTTCTTTGTTGGTGTGTACGAGGATGTAATTTCTAGGGGTGGAATGTTTTGATATCCCAACTGGAATTTTTGGCGAATATGTTACGGCATTTCAACGCGCACCTTCCTTGTCAGGTGGGCCCCTATCCAAGTACTAAAAGCGCCCGACGTTGCATGGCTCAGATATCGATAAGACTATCGTCAACCTTACCAGCCGCCGGTGCCCAATATATATTTATACATATATATAATATAATAGACGTTAATTGTGACATTTTGATCTCTTCGAAATTGTAATGAAAATCGAGAGAATAAAGAAAATAATACCATTGGATATCAATATAAACTATTTGCTTTGGTCAATTCATTGGAAGAAGATAGAATCAACTCATTCCCACTCCCGTCTTGAAAAATCCAGGCTTTTGAAAATAAAATTGACAGTTGTCAAATTAAATTTTAATTAAGTATACCTGACGTTTGGGGCGAATGCAGCGGAACCTTTCAAAAATCATTCCAGGAGAAGAAAAACGATTTACTGAATAAAAGCTAAGTAAAATAATTAACTCTCAACATATATCTCAGATTATGAACGATAAAGAAATTATTTATCATTCTTGTGATTTATGTAATAAGAGTTTCAAGTCTTCTAGGGGCCTTAAAATTCACAAAGCGAAAACTCACGAAATTTCAGCAATACCAGAATGTTCTAGAGAAAATTCTCATTATGATTAATCTAAATCAAGTCAAATATCTGATGATACTCAAATACAATCTAATATTCTTGCATTGCATTCAAGATTGTCTTCTTTGAAACGAAATAATCATGTAATCAAAAGAATTCCAAAGTCTGCTAGAATTTGTTCAGCCTCAGCTCTGAGTGGAATCATCGATAAATAAAAATTAATTCTTTTATAGTTGGAAAATTTTTCATTCACTGTACCTAGTTCAAAAGAAACTCGTAAAGTATATCTAGCATCTTTCACCAAGAGGAATATAAAAACTCTAAATTTGAAGGTTGATCCTACAATAAGTACATCTCCTTTAGAACATTTCAATACGAAAAAATATAACCAAGATAGTTTTGAATAAAATCGTAGATGGAGACATTACTTCAGCTATTAGGATTTTGAGTTCCAGCGACATTTTAGCAAAATACGATGATTATACTTTATCGGAACTTCGTTTGAAACATCCTTGTTCAGACTCCAGAATGAAATTTCAAGATATCAATCGAGATTTATCAAATTATTCACTTCTCCAAGTTTCAGAAGAAGATGTTGTGGCAGCTATAAAATCTTTTAGTACCGGTTCTGCAGGTGGTCTGGATTCCCTTAGACCTAGCCATATACAAGACATGATCAGTCATAGCTCTGGTAGTGCTGGTCAAAAACTTATTTCTTCAATCAAAAATTTATGTAATTTTCATTTATCTGGCAAGGTGAATTTAGAAATATGTCCTTTATTTTTTGGTGCTTCTCTCTGTGCACTCCAAAAAAAACATGGAGGTATTCGTCCAATTGCTGTTGGTACTTTTTATCGCAGATACGTAGCAAAACTTTGCTGCATGAAAATTAAAGAAGATCTTGGTTCTTTACTACGTCCCTTACAGTTTGGTTTCAGTACGCCAGGAGGTTGTGAAGCAGTTGCTCATTCAGCTCGTAGATACATCAATCAGCATCCAGACCCTTCTTCCAAAGTGTTTTTGAAACTCGACTTCAAAAATGCCTTCAATATGATTGATAGGAATGGCATGCTCCTCAAAGTAAGAGATAACCTTCCTGGTATATACCCTTTTGTAAATCAATGTTATAACTCATCATCATATTTGAATTTTGGTGATCATTTAATAACTTCTGAAAGAGGTGTTCAACAAGGTGACTCTTTGGGATCCGCACTATTTTGTCTCACAATTGAAGAATTGACAAAGAGTTTGTCATCTGAATTCAACTGTTGGTATTTAGATGATGGCTCCATTGCTGGAGATTCCAATACAGTGTTGGAAGATTTGGATAAGGTTATCATCCCATCGAAACAAATTGGTCTTGAACTTAATTTCAATAAGAGCGAACTGATTTCACTATTAGACCCAAAAACTGAATTTGAATTCAAATTCCAATCATTAGCCCCTGGTATAAAATTTTTGGAAAAGTCAGATTGCAGCCTTCTTGGTGCGCCCCTTTCTAAAAATTCTCTTTCTGGACATATAAGGAATAAAAAGGACTCTCTGCAGTTACTCTTCACCCGTCTGAATGAACTACCAACTCACATCTCATTCTTCCTCTTGAGAAATTGCCTCGCTATACCAAAATTGATGTAAACCCTCAGATGTTCCCCATCTTGGAAAAGTCTCAATGAGCATCAAGATTTCGACGATTGAATACGCCATACTTTGGAAAATGTTACTAATAATTCTTTTAATGAAGATTCTTGGTTACAGGCAACACTTCCGGTGAATCTTGGAGGTCTGAGGCTCCGTTTGGCTTCTTCCCTAGCTTTACCTGCCTTCTTAGCTTCCATGAGTAGTGTATCCAGTCTTATTGATTCTATTCTCCCTTCCACTTTTTCTGAAACGACTGATAATTTTTTTTATGAAGCTGTTTCTCTTTGGTTATTACAAACCAACTTAGATTGGCCACCAGCTACGAGAAACATTCAGAAATCCTGGGACCTTCCACTTTTGAATATAACCTCAAAAAATTTACTTGATTCGTCCAAGTCTGAGGTGGAAAAGGCTCGTCTGAGATCTGTTAGTATTAAAGAATCCGGAGCTTGGCTGAATGCTCTACCTGTGTTAGAACCTCCTGGAACTAGCCGAGATGATGGTAAACGTCCTGATGGTATGACGCTGATACCTTGGAAATGTGGCAAACCCTTGGTGTGGGACTTCACTTGTGCTGACACAGTTGCAGCGTCTCATTTAGCAAATACTTCCAAGTCCTCAGGTGCTGCAGCAATATCCAGCGAGAAATTGAAAAGAAAGAAATATCAAAATCTTGGAAATAATTATCTTTTCCATCCAATAACTGTCGAAACTTTTGGTGTCTTTGGCCCTTAATCTCTGTCTTTTATTCATGAAATTGGAAGGAGAGTGGGCCGCGCTACAAAAGATAAACGTTCAACGTCATTTTTGATACAAAGAATTAGTATAGCAATTCAAAGGGGCAATGCTTCTTCTGTAATGGGTACAATTCCTCCATCGCATCCACTGGATGAATTATTTCATCGTCCCAATTTTCCTAAGAGATACATATCAGTTATCAAAGATAATCACTCAGTACTTTCCAAAAAATCAATATCAGTTTCTCTATCGCCTTCTTTGAATTACAGGATTAATGAAACTATGGATTCTTCGTTAAACATGAGTGAGCATGCCATGCCAACAAGAGACTCCATTTCTACATTTGGCCTAAGAGGATTGAAGAATGTAGGAAATACCTGTTTTATGAATAGCATGATCCAGTGTCTCTCGAACACCAAGGTTTTGTTGGAATTTTTCAAGAAAGGTTTTTGTATGGAGGATTTAAATACTACTACATCAAGAATGAAAGGAAATTTAGTGAAATCTTTTATATCTTTGATGGAAAATATCTGGAGTCCTGATTCTTTTCGAAAAATGGTGGATACTTCACATTTCGTCCGTCTATTCAGAAATTTTGCTCCTTCCTTCGATCATAACGTCCCAGCAGATTCGGAAGAATTTCTAAGGTACTTTCTGGTAGGTTTACATGAAGATTTAAACAAGGCGAGTGCTGAGATTCATCCATCACCAAACGATTTTGTTATCACGAATGATAATCAGAAAGCTTCCATTTCTTGGACAAGATATCTGTTTACTCATAATTCCAAAATTACATTTGCCAGTCAGCTGAAGTCTATATTGAGATGTACTTTTTGTAATTACTGCTCCGTTACTTTTGAACCTTTCTGGGTACTTTCAATCCCTATTCCAGACTTGCCAAACGAAGTCGTGAATTCAACACAATGTATTGAACTGTTGACAGAAGAGAAGACTTTGACTAACGATGCGAGCCCATACTGTTCAACTTGTGGAATGGAAAGGGAATTCAAAAAGATGATTCGTATACAAACATTTCCGAAAACTTTAGTTATACATATAAAACGTGTTTCTTCGACTGATGGCAGTAAATTGGACAATGTGATTAATTTTCCCATACAAAATTTGAATTTGGACCAATATTCTGCTCAGAATGGAATGAATACTCTTTATAATATCTACGCCATATCTAATCATAGCGGCAGCATTTCCAATGGTCACTATACTGCATATTGCAAACACCCTTATTCTAATTGTTGGCACCTCTTCGATGACTGCCGTGTATTTTCCAAGATTGATTCTCTCAGCTTCCAGGGAGCATGTGCCCTTTTCTATGAGAAAGTTGATGATCTGCTTTCTGATGGTGTTGTGGGTTTTTCCCGGTTTTCCTCCAACTGCAAAAGCAAATGCGCTATCACTTCGAGTCCCGGGCTTCAATCAAGATTTTCATCTTGATATTATTTTATATTTAAAACTTTGCTTTTGTTGATTTGTTGAAAATATAAACAGGATGTTCATAAAATCAGATGTGGAATCATCTACGACTGAAAGATAAACTTTAGTCACTATCTTCCATCGTCAAGATAACCTCTTGTAGGGTATTCATGTTGAAAAGGGAAACATTCTCAATTGAATATTGATAGAAAGATTTTTCTGTGAATTGAAAAATCCACGATTAAAATGAAGTTATTTTTTGTGAATGTCTAACAGAAAACAACTACTTCCCCGGCTACAGCCACGCTGGACATTGAACTACATCTGATAGATATTCTAAAAAGGCCCTAACTCAAAAGAAAAAATCTGAAATTGAAAATTTGCATTTTTATTCAGATAGTTATTTGATTTTCTATTCCAGTCTTGTATTTTTTTATTCTGAATAAAGTTTTTTAATATACAAATATATATATATATATATATATATATATATATATATATATATATATATATATATATATATATATATATATATATATATATATTATATATATATTTTTTATATATATATATATATATATACAAATATTTCTATAAAATGTACCCAAAGGAATTTCTCGAACCTGTTACGGCGTAAAATCCAGTTTTTACGTGAACCTTCACCATTTCCTAGGAAATGGCGAATGAGCAGCGTGATTTGAATCTTTTTTATTTTCCCAAATGCAATAAATTTGATGGACACGGTTGAATCGACTGATGATCAGTTCATCAATAATAAAACGCTGGGTAGTAATTATTCATTGTGGGATATTAAAAGGGATGTCATCTAAATATGCAGCAAGACTAGACTTATATTTTTTATGTCATATTTCCATTACTACATTCTGTAACTAACTACCAACCACGTTTTTATTAACACGCTTTCTATGTTCCCTGTTCGGTACAATTCGGTTTCAAACTGATTTTCCGATGAGCTGAAGACTTGAAACTTTCAACATAGCTCCGAACTGGATGACAATGCAATATCAATTCGCTTTTTTGTCTGTTCGGTACAAAGTTCAATCTATAACGTTGCCTAAAACTTTGAAAATTACATTTTTAAAAGAATTCCAAGCTTCTTTTGTGTAAACTTGTCATGACACACTTGTTGACCTAACCTCATTCCAAAGTAAGAAAAAGATTAATCTTTTCCAAAGTCTGTCATATCTCTCGTTTGTTTTACTGAGGAATATAGTCCACAAATATACCAAAATATATCTGAACTCTTCTCGCAATACCGAGATGCCATTGTTATAGATCTATAAGGAAACAAAACCTCACTCTTCGGAATCAGCAAACCAAATCCACATGTTTTTGAAGAATGTTTCTCAAGTACAAAACTGTACCTTGTGAATTATTCTCCCAAATATTTAATTCCTTCCTTGACTTCTGAATAAATTATCGTTACTCATATATCTGAAGCGGGTAGCCAGAAAACATCAACATCATCAGAAATTTGGCTGTAGTTATTATCCACGCTTTTCCTGATTTTTACACACTTTCAACGAATTGAACAGGTGGTAGGAAAAATTAGGGACAGCACAGGATTATACATTACCAGCTGTCATAATTGTTTGCCAAAATTCCCATCATGATTTATCAAAGACACCAATCAAGAATAAATGCAACACAGTAAGAGTTATCTGATGAATGCTGATATTTTCATTATATTTACAATATTTGTCAATGTCAATATTTCATTTTCAATTGACGAAAAAATGGAGGAGATTCTCAAGTCGACGCGTATATTTTTTTTATATTTTTTGTATATATGACCACGCATAACATTTTATAGAGTAGTCCGATTTTGATGATTATTTTTAATTGGATAGAGTATACCTCAAAGTGGGTCCATTCAGATTTGAAAAAAGAACATCCCCAAGGGTAAGGAAATAGGGGGTGGTTGATTGAACACCCACTGAATTTTCACCTATTAGGCGATTCTACCACACATAACAATCTACTGGGACATCCGATTTGAATGTTTTTTTTCCTCATTGAATAGGGTATACCTCGAAGTTGGTCCCATTTAAATTTGAGAGGAAACTCCACCCCTGAGGGGAGAAAATGGGGGATGGTTTTTCACCTGTGAACAGATTCTGTTGAAACTTGGCACACATATGTAGTTCTGATTTCACTACAACATATAGGAGACCGGGAGTTGATCTGATGATGGAGACGGAAGTCATTCGAGAAAACTATTCAACGGTTTACAGCAGCTACCTCGTGTTTGGCCTTATTATTTGCTTCCAACCTTTATCCTCCAGAGTACTCAAAAATTGAGAAGGTAGTAATTAGTAGATTCCAGCCACAAAATATTTAAAAATAAAAACTTTTTAAAAAGAGGTTATCTTGACGATGGAAGATAGTGACTGAAGTTTTTCTTTCAGTCGCAGATGATTCAACATCTGATTTTATGAAGATCCTGTTCATATTTACAACAAATCCAAAAAAAATTATTAATTAAGCCGACAGTAAAAGAAACTGAAAAGCGAAAAATCCATTAAAACCTTTCAGTCTCAATAACTAAGTCCTAAACTAATGTAAGTAACTTATTTTGAGTCGACAAACAATCGACAAAGATCATTAATAATAATAAGTATTTATTCCTTGGAATGATCATTTCACAGTGATATTGGAATCATTAGTTTGAACATAAAACATATAAATGTATAAATACACAATACATAAATTACTGATATAGACACAATACGTTATAATTACTAGTAAATCTACTTGTAAATGAACGGGTACTCAAAATATCAATCGGTGGAATAAAAATACCCCTCCCAATGTGTTTTTTTCACAAAAAAATTAACCAACACCGTTTTATACAAATTTAGAAGGAGAAGATTAGATCGACACAATTTTGAGAAATGTTTACTTTTGTGTGGAGTCTGCCTGAAGTCCAACAAGACTATCATATTCCGCTGAAATGGAGGTATCATCGGCGAAAGAAATAATGAGGTTGTGCTTATATGTTGTGACAGGTAATTTATATGAATCAAAAAAAGAAAAGATACAAAAACTGAGCCCTGTGGAACACCAACGTTCATTTCACATAAATTATCCTTAAATTCATATAGGATAATACCCAAGCAAGAAATTTTCCTCGAACACCTATTGCATACAATTCATCAGCAAGTATATCAACATTTATATAGTCAAATGCCTTGGATAAATCAAAAAGAGTGCAGCTTCATATCTTCCTGTGTCGATAGCATTATAAATAGTTTCTAAAGAAGTTGCCGTCGCACCTTCAGTCGACCTACCTGGGCAAAAACCGTTTTGATGTTCACTAGTTACATTATACTTAACCAGAATACTTTATTATGAAGATATTTTTCTACTATTTTACTGATCAGACTGGGAATTGTAACTGGTCTATTGTTATCAATGAAAGTGGGATACTTTTTTTTCTTGAATAATGGAAGGATTTTCCCTATTTTGGGTAGATCTGGAAAAGTTTTCTCCTCAATAGATTTGCTGATTATACAGGGTGTAACTTAAATGATGTCATTGATTTCAGGGGGTGATTCCTTGTCATATTTCACGAAAACAAGTTCATATAAACGTGTGTCCTAACTTGCTTCGTTTCCGAGTAACGAGGTGTCAAAGTGTTACTATAAAATAGGTTTTTTATTAATAACTCAAAAGTCTTTACGCCGATTTTGATGACACTAGGTATGTTTGTTAGCATTAACAAGGGGCTTCTTTTCATGAAATTAGTTTACGGATTAAAATTCCAGTGTCGTCACAGAGGGTTACCTCAATGATATTTATGGTAAAAATCATCACAGCCACTGTTTTTCTATAACTTTGATATTTTTATCAAATTGAACAATTAAGGAAAATTATTAAAATAACATCTTTAAATATATTCTTTCATGGAAATGCACTAAAATGGAAAAAATAATTTCTCTCATTGTTTGATCTAGGACATTCTGTAACCGATTCAAAATCGTGCCGTGCAAGATTACCAATTGTGTATCCACGGTAAGCCTGTTACAGAGTTACCTAAACCAAAAAATGAAAGAAATCCTTTTGTTCTTTTTAGTGCATTTGTATGAAAGTTTCTCTTTAAGTTTTTCCATTTTTTTTATTTTCAAACATTACCGAATCAAAGTAAAAATTGATTATGTAGTAAAATAAAAGATAAAAATTATTTACTTTTGAATCAAATACATCTCAAACCCGACAAGGTTGAAATAACTTGTGACATTTTTACCGGAATGACATTAATTTTTAAAGTGAAAAATGATTTACCCACGACACTGGTTGTACGAAATTCTTGATTGTTTGACATGATGTTTATAGTTTCTTTTTTAGTTTTTTCGTAGAATTTAAAACTAATACCAGCGATAAGAAAATTCTGATTGTTTTACACAGTAGCGTGCATGCAAACACGATTGTTTACATACTATCAAGTAAATATGAAAACCCGCGAATTAGCGCAGATGCATTTTGTGTATGGAAATGCTGCAGAAGCCCGTCGACTCTATCGAGAACGATATCCGAACAGAGATATTCAAGCAGAAAGAACTTTCACCAGGTTACATGCTGGACTGTGTGAAACTGGATCTGTAACTAAATAGGCTGAGCGTCCTGGTAGACCGAGAACAATAATGTCACTACAGTTAGAGGAAGCAATTTTCAAAGAAGTTGACAACAGTTCATCATTAAGTACCCGAAAACTAGCGTTACAGTTCCATGTCAGTCATCAAAGTGTTTGGAAGGTTTTGCATACGAATTTATCATATCCATACCACAAACAACGGGTGCCGGCACTATTACCAAGAGATTTTCCCAGACGATTGGAGTTTTGTCAGTGGTTTCGTCAACAAATTGTAAACAATCGCAATTTTACGGCCGAAATTTTATTCACAGATGAGGCAAGTTTTTCACGGGATGCCATCATGAATTTTCACAACAATCATTCTTGGGACTACGAGAATCCTCATGCCATTGTAGAAAGTGGATTTCAGCAGGAGTTTTCGGTCAACGTCTGGGCGGGAATTTGTAGCGATAATCTAATAGGGCCGCATTTTCTTCCTCCTCGACTCGATGGCGTGACGTACAGACAATTTCTAGAAGGAACATTGCCAGAATTGTTACAGGATGTACCTTTGCTAGTAAGGCGAAATATGTGGTTCATGCACTACGGGGCACCTGCTCATTTCAGTGTAACCGCTCGTGAATATCTCAATGATACTTTTGCTCACCAGTGGATAGGTCGTGGGGAACCTTAACCGTGGCCACCAAGATCTCCAGACCCGAACCCTCTGGATTATTTCTTTTGGGGATATCTGAAATCGCTTGTCTATGCGACACCAGTTGTCGATGACAATGACTTGAGGAATAGAATTATGCCTAATTCTAATGACATACGCAACACCCCAGGACTTTTTGAACGTGTGCGGCAGTCAATGAGAAGGAGACTAGATGCTTGTATTGCAAGTGGAGGTTCCCATTTTGAGCATCTGCTTTAATTATTTTTCATTATTACCTATGCTGTTTTCCGAATAAATTAGACATAAACTAGCAGTTTGAATACTTCTTCCATCTACTTGCCAAACCAAACCGATTTTCATTGCACAGTATGTTCAAATGGCGACGAATAGCGAAACACATTTTCACACTCAAATGATCGTAACCCCCCATTTCTACGCCCCTGTTCAGCCATTAATTTCAAATAATATCAAACTCAGCGAAAACATTAGCGTACAATATTTATTATCGTAAATATCAATCTGGTTACCGTTTGCGACACCACTGGAAACAAAATTCAAAATCTAATTTCATGACAAGAAGCATCGTATTACAAATAAAACACACACGAAGTTTAATCAAAATCGGCGAAAATTATTTTGAGTAATTCATGAAAAACCGATTTTTCATTAAACTTTAGACACCCCGTTACTCGGAAACGGAGCAAGTTAGGACACACGTTTATATGAACTTTTTTTCATGAAATATGACAAGGAATCACCCCCTGAAATTAATAACATCATTTCAGTTACACCCTGTATATGCCAGCGGTTTGCAAATATACTCAGATATTGTTCTGATTATGGTTGTAGGAAGACAACAGATTGCTTTTGAATTTTTGTTTTTCAGTTGACATTGAAAACCTCCGTGGCTGTGATAGGATTAAAGTGGAAACTATGCATGTAGATAGTTGATGGGATTAAGGGTTAAGTATCCAATAGTTGGCACTGAACCAGTTAATGGCAGCCTCTCCTTACTTTCCTATTTTTTTATATTCTGGCCATATTTCCCTGAAACTCTTTAATTTTTCGAGGAGTAGCAACATTGATGAAGCATCAGAGCAAGTGCAATCTGCATATTTGTTTAGTAATTCGGTAACAGTAACAATAGTTGTGTCGGGTTGTGACAAAAAGGTAAGTTCTTATGTTGAATCGTAAGGAACACTATCTAAATAACATGCAATGATAACTCTCTTGTACTTGATATAGCTTTGCGAAAAAAAAAACAGATCATTCGATATTAATTGATTATTTTCCACATGAAAAACACAGTTATGCCATGTATTTGAAATGAATAATAGGGGCCCAATGATTAGTGCCAGTAATCATATGAAATTCAGTTATTGGCGAAGCTGCCAATAATTAGTTCAAATATCACAAAGAAGAAATTCAGTTGTTGGCACTACTGATAATTCTTTCTTCCGCCAACGAAAGATATTCAGATATTATTGAAAAATTCAATACCTATCAACTGATATTATTAAAAACAAAAAACTATGTGTAGCACTTTGAGAGCATTTACCCCATATTTTTGTAATTAGTGACAGATTTGAATTTCACAAAAATAAATCAGTTTTTTTTGTAACATCGTCAACAGTGTATAAACAACAAGTAGAAGAAAAAGAAAGAATAAACAAGAACGACTCTTGAATATAAGAAGAAAAGAGAAAACACTGAAACGAAATAAAAGTGATAACAATAACGAAAACGTAATGCCAATAGAAAACAGAGGTCTTCGGATCTCTGACTGGTGAAAACTCCGTATTGATGAGAGCCAAGAGCCTGAAACCGATATACGGATTGTTAGGCGGATCTGACATAAATTAAACTCAATCAAGTTTATCGGAAAGAAACATTTGCAATCAATTTTCATTGTCAATGGAAGCTTGCATCGATTTTCAGGTGGATATCATTCAATGTTCTGCGTGATATTTGCCAGGAAAGTGGTTGTTTTTCGCTAGCAGTCTACCACTTATTTCAATTTATAATAATTTTTTGTAAAGAGACTCTTAAGTCCCTTGTTTCGAAAACAATATTGTTTTAGAGAATGGCCTACGTTTTACATGTACCTGCAATATTACACCAAAGAAAATTGGAATAAAATACCAAGTACGTACAAGAACTCATCATAGGATTTGTTTGCAAAAAAGAGCGTTATACAAAGATGTTTTCACGTGTGCGTTTGTACATTAAAAAATCTTAGATCCTAATTTTGACATTTTTTTTTTCGAAAAACATTCTTTTTTTGTTCATAAAAATTATTAGTTCATTTGAATGTTTTTCAATAGATGAAAACATGATGCTTTTTCACTTGGACAACCTGAATAAGTACAATTCAAATTTGATTTAATGAGAATGTTTTGAGTTCGAGATATGAAACTGTTCAGAGTATCAAATAAAATTACTTTCTGCTCTGATCCTTTGATTTGCATTACGGATGATATTTCGATTCTCATGATTGTTTATCGATTAATCACAACCTAGGTACCAGGCACGTTTCTCCTACTGTTATATATTTTTGTCGGTGCCAATAACTAGGAAATTGATGTGCCAATCACTAGGGCTTTAGTGCCAATAACTGGTGAAATACCCTTTCCTTATTAATTGTATTTTTTTTTTCATCAGCTATTTCAAGAAGAAACCAAAACAACACCCATTAAAAATTTCACTACAATTACGATTACTTTATTAAAATTTTGTTATTTTTCCATTCTACTGTCCTTAAAGTGCCAATAGGTGGGTACTTTACCCTAATTTCCACATTATTTGGAACTGTCGTTACATAATATTCTGCAAAAGTATCGGCGATGAATGATTTATCATCGACAAGTTTGTTTCCAATGTACATTTCCTGTGGGTATTCAATTTTTTTATCCGTTAGTTTATTCTCCGTTTTCCATATTTATTTTTGTCTTCTTTGTATACTATCTGATTAATATATTTTGTTTTGATATGTTCGTTTACACGCTTTTATGTTTTTCCTATGCTGTTTTTCAATTATGCGATAGAATCTAGCTCAATCGTTAGGATTTCTCGTTAACCAATAAAATTCCTTCAATTGTCTGCTGAAGGTAGACTTCAGCTCCTCTGTTACCCATTCATACTCGGAAATATAAGAAGCGTGAATAAAAACATAGATGAATTAAAAATCCCACTTTTTGAAATAAGAAATACCTTCGATTTTATTATTATCACGGTAACTTGGCAAATAGCAGATACATCCCTAATCAGTCTCGATGGATATAAACTATTTTACAGCAAGAGTTCATTCAACCAAAATGATGGTACTATTTATTATCTACGCGAAATAATATCTTAACTGTAGATGTGCTGTTGTTAAACTTGGAAAGATAAATATTTTAGAATTACACACTAATGTTAACCATACAAAAATATTACTGAATGGAATTCACAGGACATGTGCAACATCTGAAAAAGACTTTATAAATCACCTATCAGATCATCTAAACTTATGTCAGACATCAGATTTGCATAAAATAACGGGCGATATCAATATAAACATTTTAAACGAGAATTATAACTATATGCATGATTACTTTTAAGTCATAGGTGAAGAGGGATTCAGCTCTTCAATCAATAAATATACTAGAGAATTAGGGTCTGAAAGATCTTGTTTGGACCACATTTTCATAAGAAAAAAAATTGTATGAAAGCATCCCCATAATACTCCAAACGAACATCGCAGACCATAACTCTGTTATGAACCACTTCACCATATTTGAAAAAATGAATACTAATAAATCGCAAAGCTACATACATATATTCAATAAACATTAACTCAAAGAAAGAATGAGAGATGAAACCTGGTTGGACGATTATTCTGGAAACTATGTTGGCGTGTGTACCGTAAATAAAAAATCTAATAGCAAATTCAACACAACACAAATTAAAAGGCATGAAAAGAAAAAAATGCTGGATAACTTCCGGTATAATAAAATCCACTCACGAAAAAAACAGACTATATAAAATAATGGAAAATAATATCACCGAACAGAATAGACAGCAATTCAGAAATACAGAACAGACTGAATTACCTGATGGAAAAAGCCAAAAGTGACTACTATAACTAGAATGTATGAATACCAAAAAGGAAAAAAAAAAAAAAAAAAAAAAACAAATAACCCGGAAGAAATATCCAATACATTCTGTGAATACTTTACTCGAATTGGCGAAAAAATGGCAGAGAATAAGGAAAAAGGAACAGAAACGAAATCAATTGAACAAAAAAAAGCTATAATACAATCTTTCTAACAAGGATGAACGAAACAGAGGTCAAGGAAATAATAATCAGATAAGAAATAGCACCCCCCTAACTAACATTATCAACAAATCCATGAATGATGGAAAATTCCAAGACATTTTGAAAACCGCGGTAATAAAACTTCTTAACAAAACTGGTGATACACTTGATATCGCCAATTACCGTCTCATTAATATCGAAATGCCGCTTGTTCTCAATGCGGACACAGCGCACCGTTGCCAAATTTATTTCGGCCCGTGCAATAGAGCTTACGGATCATTTAAAGCAGCCTCTATTTCAACGAAAGTTTGTGGTCGACGTTAGTGATTGTACTGATATTCATCGACGGCGGCGCGGAGGTTGCAACACTGAACGATCTTGCTAAGAATGAGTCACTGACTATTATTTCCGTCTTATGGTATATATAGTGACTTTAATTGAATGCAAACTGTGGCAATCACTTATGGAAATAGCCAGAACGTGGATACCATCACCACATATCACAATCAAGTGCCTGCCACATTAAAGGTTTGATAGAAGTTGCTAAAACATCACCGGAACTATCATACTCTAGTGAAAGTGATTGTGACTTCTAAGTGATATTTAAGTGGTACAGGATGGTTACCGCAATTTTCCACTTTCAAGTATGAAACCCTTCAGTGGTCTTAATGTTTCAGACACCTCAATTGACACTAACAAGTTATAGAACTGTGGAGTGGCTACCAAAGGTGGGAATTACGTGACTACAACTATGCAAATAGTAAATGAAGTTATTTTTACTGTATAACGGTATATTCGGTGATGATTACATAATAACCAGTGAGTCGAAGTTGCACTCTGATACTTCTTGGGATTATGATGTGTCAACTTCATGGTATCTTTCAATGCCACCTCAATAAGAAAATGTATGTTCAAAATTAACTGGATAATCAAAATACCAATATTATTTCTACTAATATAAGAAAATTTTGAAAATGTCCAAACCAATTGTTGTGGAAATTCCATAATGCTATTGTTAGATGAGACTAATAATCCCTGGAATGGCATTTGCTTCATTCATGTCTTTCATTATGTTTCATTTTCACTAAAAGTATGTCCAAAGAAATAAACAAAATTTCGAGCAAAACTGGCGTTTTGATTAAAAAGTTGTTTTCCGGAAGCATGTCCTACAATATTGCCAATAATATAAATCCCATCATCTCAGGAAATTTTCAATATTGGCTTTCTCCATAAGCACTAATAGTTTTTTAGATTGTTTCTAAATAACTATTTTATGCACTACTGTAATGATTTCTTATTTCATAACATCATCTTATATTTCTGACATTTCTCTTGAATTCTTGTTAATAGATATTGTTCGTATTGTTGTGATTGTTGACAATTCTTTCCGAAATAACCAGACTCAAACCTCAACATTTGTCCATATCACTTTTTTCCCCGAATTTTTTTCTATGTATTTAACCAAAAATTACCAGTAGAGGGTAACAATCAATAAACTCATGGAAATTGATTGATGTTTTTCTACTCGAGTAAGATCTTTGAAAAAATAATGCAGGAAAGACTGCAATCTCACATGAAAAAATATAAAATGTTATCGCTAATTATATATAATAACGCAAATGACAGAAAAAGGTCCTCAATTTACGTTTTTATTGATCTGGTGAAAGAATTTGATACCGTTGAGCATTCAAAATTACTGACAGTGCTCGAAAACATAGGCATTCGAGGAGAAGCCTGTAAATTATTTCAAAGCTATCATAACAACAGAAAACATTGTGTCAACAATAATCAAATGATCACTATGGCGTGACCCAAGGTACTGTATTGGGAACAATTCTTTTCAAATTGATGATACTGCCATTTTTTAACAAGGACCTGACTCTTAAAAATACATTGAGACCGACTTCCGAAATGTTACGAACAATAGAATCTAAACAATAAATTATTTAAAAAACTCATTGTTTACTGTTACGTCATACTCTTCAAAGTTACCAACATAAAAGGACTAAATATACAATGTGAAGACGGCAACCATTTGTAAACAAAATCCACGGATAAAATCAAATATCTAGGCATATACTTAGACTCCCACTTGAGATGGAGAGAATAGGTGAATTACGTAATAAAAGACTCCGTTTCATGGTACATGAGTTTGAAAATATTCCCAACATTATCAATGCCAGATATTTAAATATAATGTACTATGCATTGGTCGGGAGTCACCTTTTGTACGGACTCATCGCATGGGGCGCAGCCTCGGAAACCTTAATTAATAACCTTCAGAGAATTCAAAAATGCATTCTTCGAACAATCTACAAAAAATCCCAAATGTATCCATCAGAAAATCTTTATCAAGAAACTGCGATAATGAACGTGTAACAGTTGTATGATGAAATTATCTTTTTAAAACAATATAAAAATAAATCATTCTTGGTACACATTCAACATGATTACAATACAAGAAATAGGACAAAGGTCGTGGTACCCAGAACAGAAAAAACAATAGGACAGAGATGCTATTATAGTTTTAAGACCAAAACTATTCAATGAACTGCCGCCAGAATTGAAAAAAATTAACTCATACCAAATGTTCAAAATGAAACTTGGCTACTTATCATCCCCCTAAACACACTTTTTGAAACATATATATTCTGTGCCCGTGTATATAAATGTGTTTGCACGTATATGTATACCTCTAGCTAAATTTTATCGTTCATTACAAATTCTGATCTAACCGAAATAAACTATATAGTATTATGCGAATTATCCATTATATTTTTTCTTTATCTTCCATATGTATATCTTTTTCTTTTCAATATATTTATATTGCCTTATATGAGTATTGCCCTCATCAATAATATGACACAATGTAAAACTTATTTTCTTATATAAATGATTTATAGCGGCTAATCAAAGTGCGGATTAATTTCCTTGTGGAGCCAATGTTTTGTTCATTCCATCCATCTATATTTTATATATCTGTAATCGATCTACCCTTACATATCTGTGATAATCACTATCAAACTTGAATAAACATTATTATCAATTCGCCTTTCTATCAATAAATTATTTTAAAAAAATAATCAAAACAAAATAGCATAAAACTGCAACGTGAAATCTCCAGCGATAAACAATAACATTCCAAAAATGCGCTCTCCGCACGACTATTCGCAACGATGTATGCCCTCACGTGTGTTCCCGTTCGGGTAGCTGTCTCGCTGATATTAATTCCGGAAACACTCGGCAATTTCCAGTAGAGGGGCGCCGCGCAGCCATGATTGCAAATTTCGTAGAATGCGCATACATCTGACATTATTAGTCTTTTAAAAAGTGGCATAATTTTAAATTGTGATCGTATCGGTTGATAATTGGGTATAAACTACTCATTTCAAGATGTGGATCAAATTTTCCTCATTGGGGGCACTAATAATATACTTTTAATTATGGAATTCTATCCTTTTAAGGAAATATATTGATTGGAAACCACCGGCTTGCAATTTCATTGAAAATTCATTTTCCCATTGGTGAATGAAAAGTGTATTTTCGGTTATAGAATTATCTCGTTCCAGTGAAATACCTTGATAGGAAATCCCCATTCAACAAAGTTTTCCGGAAAATCATAAGTGTAAACTACCCTTATGAAATGGTAGATTCTGTGTTACTCATTGGTTGCACAAAGAGTATGTTTTCGGTTATGGAGTGGTATCGTTACAATGGATTATATTGATTGTGAACTACCCTTAAAAGGGGTTAGATTCGAATTTCTTCCAGGGTAGCGTAAAGTATGTGATTTGTAGTACAATCACCATTAAAAATCGCAAATCAATGGAATATTTAATTTCAGTCAGAAAAAGTATTTTTTCCCTTTAAACAGGATTCATTCCAAAATTTTCATACGAAGAAACTGAAGGGTAGGACTGGATATGATCAACTGTTGATATAAATAGACCCCGACAGAAACTAGATGAGAGGGCGATAGGAAAATCACAAAATCAACCAGTCATTCGCAGCTAAACTACGAGTTCAACTGTTAACATCTATTTACACTCCACGATACTAAAATTACCTAACATTTCCCCAATTGTATGGCAAAGGTTTCTATTCAAAGCATAACAGCTATTCGTACTACACTTGCACGGGTTTCACTGCTGGCACTGTACGGTATGCAACCCATCAAACATATACCTGTTAGGATGTTCAACGCAATTCTCATGAAAACATTTGAACTTTTCAATCGTTGTGGCTATGATTCCGCTAGCGGAACTATGTGGTGAATATTAGAATTCCGTTTTGGGGCAGATGATACCTATACGATACGTCCAGAAATCCGCCAAAAATATTATTTACGCAAGCGCTGCGAAATGATACACTAGATATTCATGTTGCCTTCGTCCAGCAAACTTCAACGGCGGAATAGTGACATGATGAGTTTCTTATTTTACGAATTCCGTTCACTGGATGCACCATTGAGATGATCAAATCATCATAAATTCAAAAACATAACCAATGTAAATTTCTCTATAACTAAACCATAATACACTTAGGCAATACATAATACATATTATATGTATGTATGATAATGATAATAGTTCACGTTTTAACTAGCAATTTTTTCTGATAGACAAATAATTGTTTTTTCCGGCGACCTGGTATTAAAGAGTCTGTTTAATCTACACGAAATCGATCGTTAATGATCTTTATCAACCTTCAATTCCTCTTTTAATGCACGATTGTGATATTTGCAGCCAAACATGCACCGAAATCGACCATTAATAACCTGTACACTGTCAATTCCTCCAATAATGCAAAATTGTGGTATTAGCAACTGAACATACACGAATTCGAATATTATTCAAATTCCAAATCATATTACCTTTGCGCTGTCAAATTTATGTATTTTGAAATCCAAATATTGTAAGTTTCCTCCTAGTTGAAGGAAATGTATATCGAAAATTTCACGCTGACCTAAGGAACGAGGTCGACGGATTTTTTTTGTAATCAACTCCTATATTATAATGGTGATTGGTGATCCCGAACATTAACGCGCTCGCTTCGCTCTCGCGTTAAATATCTCGATCATTAATCGCCACCATTAATACACTAGCTGATTAAATAACTATCTCCGGCGACCTCGTATTGACGAGTGTAGTCAATCTACACGAAATCGATCGTTAATGACCCCTATTAACGTTCAATTTATCTATTAATGCATAATTGTGATATATGCAGCCAAACATACACCGATATCAACCATTAATAACCTATTAATGGTCGATTTCTCTATTAATGCATCATTGTGGTATAGACAAATAAACATACACGAATTCGAATATTATTCAAATGTCAAATCATATTACCTTCGCGCTGTCAAATTTATGTATTTTGAAATCCAAACATTGTAAGTTTGCTCCTAGTTGAAACAAATGGATATCGAAAAGATCACGTTAACCCCAGGAGGTCGACGGAAAATGTTTGTAATCAACTCGTATATTAAAATGGCACCATTAATACGCTAGTTGATTAAATAACTAAATTGCGACCTTCAGGTCTTCCTCGTTTTTTAAGTGCCACGGGCCTAAACTGTTGTTATATCATTAAGATCATTCGTATCAATAGCAATTTCATTTTCAAACTACAGTCCGATTGCACTACTTCCAGTCATTGCCAAAACTGTTGAAAAAATGATAGTCTGATTAACAAGTTGAAAAACGGGTTAATTCTTGTTCCCGGTCCTGAAAATATGTGCGCTAGCTCATTCGATTCGGAATGACGTCAAGAAAAATGTACCTCGAGCATTTATTAGCACACAAAAAATTGCTATTGTTATTAACAAAATAAGATGAAAATAAGAAGATATTCAGTTTTTCGTTAATAACTCAAAATCTATTGATATTTAAGAACTTTTGAAAAAAGATCCCTAAAGAGGAGGAAATTACCAATAAAAAAATTCGGACTGCCGTTACGGCATGAGCGCAACACAATTGTTTGCTCCTTAGAGCCCTTCTTATATATATACTTAACAAGATCACGTTGTAAAAGTTTATTGAAGTTTTATATTTTGTTTGTTATAATTTTTTTAAATAAACAAAAAATTAAATATCGATGAAATGTTAAAAAAAATTGTTGACAAATGTTATTATATACCTGTTTTTGTATCTAACATTGGCATTAATTAACGTAAGAAAAAAAATAAGTATAATTTGAAAAAAAAACAAAATCTTAAATACATTTTTCAATTGTTTATGATATTTTTTTTTTTATATTTTGTTCGTTTAAATAATTATTTAAGAAATTTCTTCCTCTTTGAAAATTATAATTGGTATTTCTCTATAGGTTAACAAAAAAATCATCAATTTAATTGTTTATTAAGTTAACAATTTTTTTAAACAATTTGTGACCCTCGGTTTATGTTATTCGTTAAAGAAAAACAAAATATAAAAACAGCCATATATAACAAAGTACTGAAAAAAACTGTGTTTAATTTTTTATAAAAAATTTTGTGTACTTTGTTATATATGTTTTTGTATTTTTTTTTACTTCCAGGAAAAAAACCGAGGCCGACAAATTGTTTATAACAAATTGTTAACTTAATAAACAATGAAATTATTGATAAAAAAAATATTTTTTTGTTAACCGTTAGAGAAATGCCAATTATGATGTTTAATTATTTGAACAAAAGAAATATAAAAAAACGATTATAAGCAATTAAAAAATGTACTTAAGGTATTTTTTTTGATCATCATTTTGTCTTGACAATAAAATGGTAAAATATATTTTTTTTTAATATCATATTTGTATATATATATTTGTTTATAAACAATTTCTTAACAAATGACGTAAAATATTTTTTCCCACGTTAATCAATGCCTTTGTTAGATGCAAAAACAGCTGTATGATAACATTTGTCAACAAAAATTTTTTTTGTTCATTTAAAAAAATGAGATCAAACAAAATAGAAAACTTCAATAAACTTTTATCACGTGGTCTTGTTGAGTATGTATATAAGTAGGGCTCCAAGAAGCAAAAAATTTATAGGTCAATTATTTAAACTTTTATGTCGACTCTTGTAAAAACATAGATTGGATAAAAATTGGTTAATTAACAATCGTATAACTTTTTGAAAAATCGACATAATTTTCAAGTGTTCTGATGACACCATAATTTTTTCAAGTTTTTAAATCAATATTTAATACGATAAAGAATTATTTTGTGTGATATACTGTCTCCAGCGGTGTTGGTATTTTCGGCGTTGAATAAAAATTATAAATAACGGAGATAGAATTCCGGCAGTCCAAATTTTTTTATTGGAAATCTCCTCCTCCTTGAAGATATCTCCTCAAAAATTCTTAAATATCAATAGTTTTTGAGTTATTAACGAAAAACTGAATATCTTCTTTTTTCCATGTTATTTTGTTAATAACAATTGCAATTTTTTATGTGCTGATAAATGCTCGAGATATATTTTTCTTGACGTCATTCTGAATCGAATGAGCTATCGCACATATTTTTAGGACCGGGAACAAGAATTAACCCGTTTTTTAACTTGTTAATCAGACTATGATAGCAATAAGAATTATTAATTATGCTGCCAGACAGACTGTTTGGATTCAGGAAAGGGAGAAATGATTCGAAAGCAGTGCTTGAATTAGTCATGTAATCGACTAACAAACTGATGGCTTCGAAAACAAACAAAAAGACATATTCTTGGTTCTGAGCAAGGCATTCGACTGTGTCTCTACGGACATTTTATTGGAAAACGAAAATACTATAGCTTTGTAGGTGTGGCACATAATTTACTCACATCATATCTGAACGAGAGAGAGCAATGCGTATTATACAATGAAGCACTGAATGGTGTTCCACAAGGCAAAAATATTCTTGTATGACTTGCCAAATCCAATGACAACGTTTACAATGCTGTTCGCCGATGACACCACCTTCGCCATTCGAAAAAACAAGGATGAAGAAACTTTTGAATTAGAAAAACGAGTTGTTCGGGAAATACGAAATGATAGGACAGACCAAAACGTACTAGAGATATACAAAAACTAGAAAAGCAAACTAAAATAACTTATCGAAAAATCACGCAGAGAATACGCGAAGAAATCAATAGAATAACTACTCAAATCTCTGGAGATGTGTAAACACCATCCTCAACGAAAATAATCATTTAACAAAAATTGAAAAAATATTGTAGATCAGGAAGAAACAACAGATAACGGAAAAATGTGTAATAGTTTTAATGAGTATTATAGCGATTTGGAAAAAAATTATGCAGAATTGATAGAGGGCCCAGAAAACTGCAAATAGGACATTGAACCGATAGGGGCAAGTATGTATTGTAACGTAAATAAAGCAATAATAACATCAGGTTCGAATTCAACACCTCATAAAACTTCTCAATACCAATTTTACATTTAGTGAGGTCAGTATTTCGAAAGTTATGTAACGTAAATAAACTTAACTTGGTTTTACTCATTTATTTCACACTTAATCTACAACTTAATTTATATTACTACGCCACTGTATAGCTCGATCGTATGGGCTCGTTCAGACTGTCCGACTCCACTTGATGGTTGCCTATTTATCTCCGATACAGCATTCTCGATGTTTCGAATTCTGGTAGTTGGCGACCGGCATGTTCCAATTGTTTCCAATATTGACCGTTGTTTTCCGCGGAAGAGCGACTGGATGGTTCTCGAATATCTCCGGGGATGATCTCATCGCTGTCGATGGCAACGTGTGAGGCGACAGGTCCGGCCTAGGTTCGTTACATTGCCCCCTTCTTAAAGACATTTCGTCCCGAAATTTCATCCTTGGAGTGTGACGATATCTGCATGACTCCCCATATCTGCACCGTGAAGTTCGATGGAAGTAACACTCCACGGTCTTCATGATCGGTCGTGGAAGAGGGTTACAGCAAACCAAAATCTTGACGCCGCTGGATCTGAATATCGCCTCCAGCATACTTCTTATGACTCTCCAGTCCAACCCATCAATACCACAGGATAATTTTGGAATTGCTAGATCCACCAGATTCTGGTCCACCATAGTATCTCTTAGTTTGGTGAGACTCTTCCAGACATCTTCATAGGACGGTTTATCTTGGGAATGCCTCTTGGTAACTAGGTAGTAGATGTTTCTCTGGCCTTTCTTCAACTGTAGCACCCCACCAACTTCTGGATTCTGCTCCCGCAGTGTTTGGAGTTGACCAAATTTCTTGGAGAACACTACGGCGATGCCCCTGGACATTCGAAGATCTTCTGCCACACAGTGCGCTAGTGCGTAGTCAGCAGGCACCTCGAAAAGGTCTCGTGACTCCTCTCTAGTAACCCCATGTAGAACTTTCTGCCCGTTTGAATACAAGGACATAAACTTCTCGAACGTCATATCATCCTCCGGTGGCTTGAGGGTGCGAACTTGGTCATGGTTTCCAGCGTAAGGGGCCAACCTGTTGAAATGGACGACCCTTGGTTACCCTTGGTTTCCCTCGGGGTGGCTTATGGATTCGGTACACAAGGTTGTTTATCCTTTTCACGATTTTATACGGGCCTTCCCACGAGTTCCGCAACTTTGGTGATAGTCCACGACGACGTTTGGGGTTGTACAGCCAAACCAGGTCATCAACCTTAAATCCTCCAGCGTCGGCCTTGATGTCATAGGTCTTCTTCATTTTATCGCTGGCACTCTGGATGTTCAACCGGACTCGTTCGTGGATGTCGTCCATTCTCTGCCGAAGTTTGCTGACGTAGTCTTCTCCCGCAGCGTCTTGTCCTGGCGGTATCCCAAACTTCAGGTCACAAGGCAGTCGCAGTTCTCGGCCCCTTATAATACTAGCAGGAGTTTGACCGGTTGACTCGTGTACTGCGGATCGATAGGCCATCAGGAACAAATGAAGATACTGGTCCCAGTCTCTTTGATGGTCAGAAACAACCTTGGACAAGTGGCGGTTGATCGTCCTGTTCATCCGTTCCACCATTCCATCGGACTGCGGATGTAGGGCCGTGGTTCTTGTCTTGCGGATGTTCAGCAGTATACATATTTCTTGGAAAAGGTTGGATTCAAAATTTCTGCCTTGATCCGAGTGCAGCTCCATTGGAATACCGAATCGACATATCCATTCTTTCACCAAGACGTCGGCGACGGTGATGGCTTCCTGGTTGGGCAGGGCATAGGCTTCCGCCCACTTACTGAAGTAGTCCATTGCCTCAAGGATGTATTTATTCCCGTGGTCGGATACGGGAAACGGGCCGGCGATGTCAATGGCGATTCTCTCGAACGGGCTGCCTACGTTGTACTGACGCATCGGGGCCTTGGGTCGTATTCGAGGTCCATTGCTAGCAGCGCATACAGCGCACTTCCTGCACCAGTCCTGGACGTCAGCTTGACAATTGGCCCAGTAAAACCGTTGCCTCACTTTCTGCAGGGTCTTCGTCACTCCCAGATATCCTCCGGCGACTCCATCATGGATTTCCCGCAGCACTTCCTCTCTTTATTTGGCGTCTGTCTTCCCCACCAATATCGGCCTCCAACACACGGTTCAGGATCCCATTGTCCAGAATAAGAGAGTTCCATTGTGCCCAATAGGACTTAACAACCGGCGAGTAACCTGCGACTTCCTGCCATGATGGTCTTCGATTGCCCTTCTTCCAGCTGACGACTAAGCCAAGGTCGGGGTCTCTCTCTTGGTCTTTCTGGATCTTGCTGTCATTCCAGTTGTCATCCATTGCCGCGGTTCTACAAAGTGTTGCTTCTTTCTCTTCTGCTCGTCGGCAATGTGAGCAATCATCTGGACATGGTCTTCGCGACAAGGCATCTGCATTCTTATGGCTAGTTCCGGCTCGATGTTCGATCTCGAAATCGAATTCTTGGAGTCTCTCGATCCAACGTGCTACTTGACCCTCAGGATTTTTGAACTGTAAGAGCCATTTGAGAGCTGCATGGTCAGTTCTCAACAGGAATCTTCTTCCATACACGTACTTGTAGAAGTGTTCCACTCCCTTTACAACAGCTAACAGCTCTCGCCTGGTGACACAGTAATTGCGCTCTGGTTTGCTAAGCGTCTTGCTGAAATAACCAATGACCTTCTCCTGTCCCTCCTGGATCTGAGATAGGACAGCTCCAAGTCTCACGTTGCTGGCATCCGTATCCAAAATGAATTTCCCTTTGGGTAGGGGATAGCTCAGTATAGGTGCGTTGATCAAAGCTCCTTTCAGCTTCCTGAATGAGTCTTGACATTCTTCGGACCACTGGAACTTTGTTTGGCCTTCCGTGAGCTTGGTCAGTGGTTTAGCGATGTTGGAGAATCCCAGCACATATCGGCGATAGTATGTGCATAAACCAAGGAAACTTCGAAGTTGGTGAATGTCTTTTGGGATGGGCCAATCCTTAACAGCTTTGATCTTCTGGTCATCCACTGCTACTCCTTCTCCAGAGACAACGTGGCCGAGGTATCGTACTTCTTTTTGGAACAGATGGCATTTCTTAGGGCTCAGCTTCAATCCGGAGTTCCTCAGTCGCAGGAATACTTCCTCCAAGTTTTTCACGTGGTCCTCAAACGATCTGCCGACCACAATTATGTCGTCGAGATACACTAGACACGTGTTCCATGAGAGTCCCCTCAGCACTGTCTCCATCAATCTTTCGAATGTGGCGGGAGCATTACAGAGCCCGAATGGCATAACGGTGAACTGCCACAATCCTGAGCAGATGGTAAAAGCAGTCTTTTCTCGATCTTCTTGAGCCAGTTCTACTTGCCAGTATCCACTCTTCAGATCAAGGGTCGAGAAAATCGTGGAACCAGCCAACGTGTCTAGGGTGTCATCTATTCTCGGGAGAGGGTAACTGTCCTTCTTCGTGACATTATTAAGTTGGCGATAGTCTACACAAAAGCGTGTCGATCCATCCTTTTTCTTCACCAGTACGACTGGAGGACCAGGGACTGTCAGATGGTTCGATAACTCCTTCTTTTCCCATATCGCTGACTATTTTGTCAGCCTCTTCCTTCTTGGCAAGAGGAAGTCCTCTTGCTGATTGCCGGATCGGTCGGCACCCCAGTATCAATCTTGTGCTGGACCACATTAGTTCGACCCCTTTTCCTTGTCCGGTATCGAAGATGTCTTGGTACTTTTAACTAAATCTCTTAGTTTGGGCTGTTGAGCTGGTTTTATATCTTTGGAAGAGATGGCAACAAATTTTCTAGTTCTGTGGGAAAGGTTGTTGGGTTGGCTAATCGTACCTCGTACACTCCGGATCACTGAGGAAACTGACGAGCAGTGCCCCAATATTGTTCCTTTCTTCAAGGTCACTGGAAAATAATTGATTCATGACCCTACGGGCACAAATTTGTCAGCACGCAACAAGGTCTTCCCTAGTGCAATCCCTCGTCCAATTTTCTCATCATGAAGTTTGGGCTCGAACATCACCACGTTTCCACTGCTCGTACTCCCGTCCAGGCGAGCCTCCAGAATGGTTTCAGCCCCTCTCAGGTACGCTTACATCTTCAGCCAACAACACACGGATCAACCCTCACTTCTCCCATGAAGCACCAGCTCTTCTCCGTTGACACGTAGGACGCCGTCTTTGAAATCCAATTCAAACCCTCTGGAATTCATGATGTCTATTCCGATGATTGCATCGTCTTCGATGTCCGCTACAAGTGCCTGATGTTTCACTTTAGTGCTGCCCAAAATTATTTCAATCGGTAGCTCGCCATATACAGTAGCTGGCCCCCTGTTGCTGTGCGTAGCTTCCGTTGTCGGTTCAATCCGTTCCGGTGTTTTGGCAAAGGAAGGCCCGAGAATTGTCCTAGTCGCACCTGTATCTAGCAGCATGGTGCAAGGCTCGTTATTGATGAGACCGTCTACGAAGACACCTTTGTTCTGTCGTTGAAGGATAGCGTTGTTAACCGGGGCTTGCCGGACACATGCCGACGATTGCCCCTTCTCGTCGACCTTTTTTAGTTTTCCTGCATCGAAGTCGATGAATGTTGGACATTTGCTACGCACATGTCCAATTTTGCCACAATTCCGGCATCTTATCTGTCTTTTCTCAGGCGACACTTCCTTCATCACTTTTCTTATGGCAGCTTCCAAGTTAGCAGGCTCCTGTGAGTCTTCCTCAATCGTTTGAACTTTACTTTGGCTTTTGCAGCATTGTTTTGCTGCTTCGAATTCAAAGCGCGTGCCAGTGCGTCTACGAGATGTGTTGGACGAGCTAATATCAACGCTTGTCTGGTTTCTTGGTCACGGAGTCCATCCAAGAATGCCTGAACCGCTAATCGCTCCATTACATTTTCTGGTGTGGCTGGATATGCGAGACGAACCAAGCGTGCAATGTCAGTTTCGAATTCTTGTAAGGATTCGCCCGATTTCTGGCAGCGATTTTTCAGTTGGGAGTGGTATACGTGTTCCAAATGGGCCTGGCCATATCGTAATTCTAGATGTTTAATCAGCTGATCATAGTCCTCCTGTTCTTGGGCGGTGAGAGTTTGTAGAATATTTGTCGCTTCTCCACGTAATGCAAGTGTCAGTGCTACAGCTCTTTCCCCTGCATTCCATCCGTTTGCTTTGGCCGCTGCTTCAAACTGCCGGCGGTAATTTGCCCATGGAGTTTTTCCGTCGAACTGAGGCGGCTTCATGGAAAGCTTCCCTATTTCTGAAATGACCTTGACATCTTTTATACCCTCTTGAACTTCATCCAAGTTCAAACTCAAGTCCAGCATTGCATTTTCGTTAACCATCTCTGTGGAGGGCGCACTATTAATTCGTTTTTCCAGCTTACTGATCGTTTCCTTTATTTTATCTACCTCCGTGTTCATTTGCTCCCTAATTTTATCTATCTCTGTCTAATATTTCTTCAGAAAACCAATTTTTTTTTAGGCCTTCTGTGTTTTCCAGGAACTTCTCTTCCAGGCTTCTTGCATTTTCTTCCAGGCTTCTTGAATTTTCTAGAAGCTTCTCTTCCAGATTTCTAGAATTTTCTTGAAGCTTCTCTTCCAGATTTCTAGCATTCTCTTCCAGGCTTCTTGAATTTTCTAGAAGCTTCTCTTCCAGATTTCTAGAATTTTCTTCCAGAGTCCTCGAATTTTGTCTCAGCTCTTCTTTCAAGGATTCTATTATCGGACTCAAATCACCTCCGGGAACTTCGAATAAAAATGTTTTGGGGTCCTCACCTTCTTGTATAAGTCCTTCTGCAAGTCTTTCCTGGAGTACTTGCTTTTTACCCGTTGTTTCCAGTTCCCTTTCCTCTAATTCCTGTTTCAATTCCGCTACCTTCAAATCCGCAAGGCGCACTTTTCTTGAACACATTTTGTCTTTGTCGAGGTATCAGTCTGTTTCACACGAAAAGTTCATCAGTTTGTTAAAAATTCACTTCGCGAATTCTTTTCCACGGGCCACCAGTCTATTGTCTGTTTCACGCGAAGAGTGTATCAGTTTATATTCCCACGCACAATTGTCCACTTCGCGAAAACCGGGCCACTGTCTATTTTGGGCGTACAAAAAGGTCTATCAATTTATTTTTCTGACTATCCACTCCACGATCACTTGTTTATTTTCAAAATCCCACTTCTGACACCAATTGTAACGTAAATAAACTTAACTTGGTTTTACTAATTTATTTCACACTTAATCTACAACTTAATTTATATTACTACGCCACTGTATAGCTCGATCGTATGGGCTCGTTCAGACTGTCCGACTCCACTTGAGGGTTGCCTATTTATCTCCGATACAGCATTCTCGATGTTTCGAATTCTGGTAGTTGGCGACCGGCATGTTCCAATTGTTTCCAATATTGACCGTTGTTTTCCGCGGCAGAGCGACTGGATGGTTCTCGAATATCTCCGGGGATGATCTCATCGTTGTCGATGGCAACGCGTGAGGCGACAGGTCCGGCCTAGGTTCGTTACAGTATATATTTCCAACTGATCCCAATGAGGTAAAAAAATGTTAAGCAGAGTTAAAAAATAAAAAAATCCAGGTCATGATGGTATACGAGCGGAAGTATTAAAAGAAATTTCGGACGAAATTGCACCACATCTCTCTTTCATGATTAACAAGTTTTTGATAACGGACACTTTCCAAGGGGCATCATAAAACCACCCCACAAAAATGGATCCGAATCCCATAACTTCAATTTCAAACATAGCCAAAATCGTAGAAAAAATTATAAAAAGTCGTATAACAAACTTTTTGCAAAAAACGCAGTATTATCAGATAATCAGTTCAGTTGTAGGGAAGGGCGATTTACTGAAGATGCTATACAAACTTTTGTTATGCAAATATATGAAGCACTTGATAAAAAAATACCTACACTCTGCATTTTCATCGACCTTTCGAAAGCATTCGACACTGGGTGTCATAAAAGATTATTGGAAAAACTCGAAGCATATGGGATAAGGGGTAATGCATATAACCTCATGAAAAATTATCTCTCTGAACGTCAACAACAGGTGAACTTAGATGGTGTTGTCAGCGAAACTCGTATTGTTACTTACGGAACTGTGCTAGGTCCCCTACTATTTACAATATATTTAAATAGTTTACTGGCAATTGAAAATGAAGGGAGAATCATCAGTTTTGCACATGACACTGCCATAGTATATAGAGCAGAAAAATGGGATGAATTAAAAATTATAGCAGAAAGAAACATGAAAATGTTAAAAAAATGGTTCCAATTGAACAAACTTACCTTGAATGCGCTAAAAACTATCCACCGATAATCTGCAGTGTCTTGGATGCAGCTGGGTGAGAACACTCACTAAGCTAAACAAGACAATTGAACCGAATTCGTGAAACTATAGTAGAGTGTTCTATAAGTAAAAAAAAGTCGTTTTCTATTGAGTGGAAATATCTTTATTCACAAGCGTGGATCAAATTTCCACGAGATAGAAAACTCATTTTTCTTACGTATTGACACGTTGTTTTTTTGTATTTTAAATAGAAAAGCAGTAATTGATAAAATACAAACCATCATAGATCATTATAGTCGCCCCTCGTATACTACATCTGTCAGATAGACATCTGTCAGATTAATAAATTAAACAGTTCAATCAAATATGGATGTGATAATAACGAGGAGTGAACAAATTTTTTTTTTCAAGGTGCATCAGGTAAAAGATGATTGATATAATATTTTTCCGGTGACCTCGTATCAACGAGTCTGTTTAATCTACACAAAACGATCGTTAATGACCCCTATTAACGATAAATTTCTTTATTAATGCATAATTGTGATATATGCAGCCAAACATACACCGATATCAACCATTAATAACCTATTAATGGTCGATTTCTCTCTCAATGCATCATTGTGGTATAGGCAACTAAACATACACGAATTCGAATATTATTCAAATGTCAAATCATATTACCTTCGCGCTGTCAAATTTATGTATTTTAAAATCCAAATATTGTAAGTTTTCTCCTAGTTGGAGCAAATGGATATCGAAATTTTCACGTTGACCCCAGGAACGAAGTCGACGGAATTTTTTTGTAATCAACTCGTAAATTAAAATGGCGATTAATACACTAGTTGATTAATAGTTATTTATGCAACAAGTGCAAAAAAAAAGTGTTTATTGCACTCGACGTGAAGTTGTGAGGCCGTCAGGCCGAGTTGGACATTACATCGCATGCAATAAACACTTTCTCCATGGGTTGCATACAATATTTTTTCTGCGTTAATTCAAAAAATAATTTTTTTATTTAGGTTGCCGTGTAGGAAAATAAAAAGCGTAATTTAATAGCAAAATATATAATAATCAATTAGCACTATCGATTTGCATTTTGAGAAAGTTAGGAACTAATATATTAGGAACAATTTAACTCCAACTTTATTTTTACCATTGATATTAAAAGTAAATGTACAATTTGTTTTTATTTTTACTTCTTTTATTTATCAATTCTACTTCTTGTTTCATGATTTCTCTGAATGTACTAGTACTTAGTATCTGTACATTGTCATTATCTTCAGGCTGAAATATTTGTTTTGCAACATTGAGTTTGTTTGCTTCCTCTAGGTATTCCTCTGCTACTGTCGAAGATTTCCATCCGTCATATCGTTTGAGCTCTAGTATATTATGACAGATGAGTGCAATAACAATTTTATTGCACTAGTGCAATGGAGAACCAATTTTTTCACTAAATATAGTTATAAAATTCGGTTTTTTGCATGAATGTAGAAAAATAACTATTTCCGGCGACCTCGTATTAACGAGTCTATTCAATCTACACGGAATCGATCGTTAATGACCCACCCCTATTATCCTTCAATTTCTTTTTTAATGCATAATTGTGATATATGCAACTAAACATACACCGAAATCGACCATTAAAAACCTGTTAATGGTGATTTGGTCCATTAATTATAATTTTGGAAGGCAAAAAAATAACGAATTCAATATTATTAAAATGTCAAATCATATTACTTTATATTTATGTATTTCAAAATCCAAATATTGAAGGTTTCCTCTCAGATAAAGGAAATGGATATCAAAAATTTCACGTTTGTAATCAACAATGTATATTAAAATGGCGATTAATGATCTCTAACATTAACGCGCTCGCTTCGTTCTCGCGTTGAAATATATCGATCATTAATCGCCACCATTAATATACTAGTTGATTAAATAACTATTTATGGTTAGAATCGTCTATCTGACAGATGTCTAACTGACGGATGTCATATACGAGGGACGATTATGATGATCTATAATAAAAGTGTTGCTTGGTGGAAAAGTGTTGCTAACCATAAAACTAGTACTTTTATTAACGATTTTCTCTCTTTTCCATTAAAAATACGAAAAACCAATTTGTCCGTCGTTGGACGGAATTTAAGCATGAAACGTCAGTGTTCCGCCGTAGAAGACCGCCGGACGGCGGCAACATAAATATCTTGAGTATCATTCCACCGCGCTTGCTTACATGAAAATGTTTTCGGCGGATCTATGGACGTACATATTAACTTCCATCCCAAGATGGAATTTAATTTTATCGCATTGTTCCGCCGGCGGAACTATAGCCACGCCGTTTTCAATTGCGTGTAAATGAATCTCATTAATTATGTTGATCCCGGCTAATCATTCAAGTTGTATGATGATTTTAAAAATAATAAATGTTCTGTTTGGAGAGTCAACACGCACGCAATGTAAAATCCATTTAGGCAATGTCTGTTTTGATTCGGAAAATGTAACTATTTTCAGGTCCATACTGAAATTGGAGAGTTGTTTATTCCATCAAGCTGTTTGAAGTACTACGGAATATTTCAACACGATGATATAAATATTTTGGTTTCAAGTATACAATCAATAACGAGAAATTGTATTGGTAAATTAAAAGTGCAAGATGATTCCTGGTAACACAACAAATCATTATACAGTCATTTTATTTTGAAAGACTGAATAGATCAATATCGAAAACAGGATGTACAATACGGGAATTAGGCGTATAAACATTTCTGAATGTTTTACCTTGTTATTCCGATTAGTAAAAAGAAATATAAATTCGCTTACATGTTATTCTCTTTTATCCAATTTCATGTTGAACTCTTTATTAGGACTTTTACCTTCCATGATCCTGTCCGACTCTCTCTTTGCCATTTGAAGCAATTAATATACATACAAACAAAATATTTTTCTTAAAATTCGTGAAATTAACATTACATGTGAAAGTTGAAATATTATTTTTAATTTATATTGGAAAGGATCAAAGGTTTCAGTTTCTTCAAACCACCCATTGCTATTGTATAAATATTATTTTTGATTATTACAGAGTGGGCCATCGAAAACGAAACAGCGGCTCTGTAGGTCGGCAGAACCGAATGATATGAAAACTCTCGGACACATCAACTACATTTCCGAAGGGGACATCGTTCGCAATGAAATTCACCCGACATACATTTCCATCCCTCGGAGCTGTAACCGCCACCCCTAAATTTTTAAATGGCAACATATGGCAAGTGATACCTCATTTGAAAGGTATTTTCCTTCTTAATATCGAACAACAAAAGTAAATTAATTTTATCGATTCGTTTTCGAGATATAGGAACTTGAAGTTGGGAAATCACTTTTTTCCACTGAATCAATAAAAATAACATCAGACAATGCAACTGTTTGAAGATAATTATCATTGTCAAGGAATTAAATGATCTAACTGTTTACCAACAAATAACATGCAATTCCGTTTCAAATTTTTATTTCATCCTCATTTACTTTATCGAAAAAAAATTGAGTTTCTTAAGAATCGATAAAAAGACGTTTTCTCGAATTTGACTCAAATGCGAGTACAACAAAAAAATGTATGAGATAATTTTTCTCGCCAAATTGCAATTGTGGACGTCTATCAGTGTCAAACTGAACGTCATTAGAGTGAATTACTTGACTAAAGCTGCTGAATATCTTTCGGCAATAATGGTGTATAGGATCGCGGAAAGAGTTAAAATAATAATAAAAAAATTAAGAATGATGAGTGCGGAAACCGTACAGCTAATTTGTTCAATAAAACGCATCCAGATAAACTTGTTGCTAGAAAATACGTTCTAGAATTAGTGCGAAAATTTCGTCAAACTGGATCAGTAGCCAACAAAAAACGAGACCCAGAACGTGAATTCCTGTTGAGAAATGAAGCTGTTGAAGTTGCACTTTTAGGACAAGTTCATGCAGACCCAACATTGAGCACAAGGAAATTGGTTAGTGTTACCAATATCAGTAGAACCAGTATCCGCCGAATCCTGAAACATCATACATTCCACCCCTACAAAATACATTTGGTACACCAATTGAATGAAGATGATTTTGATAGGCGACAGGAGTTTTGTGAAATTATGACTACGAGAATAGATGCTGATGAGAATTTCCTTTTCAACATCTGCTTTTCTGATGAGTCTACATTATTTTTGAATTCGACTGTGAATCGTCATAATTGTCGTTATTGGTCAGATGCCAATCCACATATTTTCCACGAAATCCATACTCAAACTCCCCAAAAACTCAATGTCTGGGCGGGTATTTTTGGGGACCGTTTGATTGGACCAGTATTTCTCGAAGGTAACCTGACAGAAGAAAATTATTTGGAATTATTGAATGAATTTGTTTATCCACAATCAGTAGACATCATTGAAAATGACGATCGTTACCATGAAAACCACTTGATATTAAAACAAGACGGGGCACCTCCACATTATGCACATTCTGTTAGGGCGTTTTTGGATAGAATGTTTCCTGGAAGTTGGATTGGAAGAAGAGGCCAGCCAGATCTCCAGATTTAACCCCACTCGACTTCTTCCTGTGGGGTCACTTTGAAAACAAAATCTTTGCAACCGAACCAGAATCTCTGGAAAATTTACGAAGGAGAATTATTGAAGAATGCCGTCGAATAACGCCGGAAATGCTACGAAATGTGAGGTCTCGTTTTGAACAGAACTTGTACTATTGTATGGAAATGGGTGGTAGACAGTTTAAACATTTAGTTCATTGACAATAATAATTATTGCGACAGTTGCTTTATCAGATATTGTTTTTATTGAGGGAATAAAACGTTATTTCCCAAATTCAAGTTCCTATATCTCGAAAACGAATCGATAGAATTAATTTATTTTTGTTGTTTGATATTGAGAAGGAAAATACCTTGCGAATGAGGTATCACTTGTCATATGTTACCTTTAAAAATTTAGGGGTGGCGGTC
The DNA here is from genome assembly GCA_018342105.1 of Gonioctena quinquepunctata. Lineage (NCBI taxonomy): Eukaryota > Metazoa > Arthropoda > Insecta > Coleoptera > Chrysomelidae > Gonioctena > Gonioctena quinquepunctata. The sequence continues at coordinate 449,076 of JAFIRS010000196.1, forward strand.
ACAGCTCCGAGGGATGGAATGTATTTCGGGTGAATTTAATCGCGAACGATGTCCCCCTCGAAAATGTAGTTGATGTGTCCGAGCGTTTTTATATAATTCGGTTCTGCCGACCTACAGAGCCGCTGTTTCGTTTTCAATGGCCCACTCTGTATATGTCACTACTTGTTTATAGATATATGTCAAATTCGAATGAAGTTTCCGTCTAAAATACAACAATTTCATCTATACAAATTTACAAATATTTTTAACGTTGTTTATTATCATAAACCAATAAGATATAAGTCAACATTCAACTTTTACTAAAATCAAAATATGATTGAAAAGTAATTCACCACGACCCTGGTCTTCAAATCTTGAGCAATAGTGAGAAATCCCGGGAGGTTTTGTCTCAAATAATTTGTCTAGTATAAGACATAAGTGACATTTCTGGAAGGATATTTTCATGCGGAGACCATGCGACAACAGACAAGCTACATTACGTGAGATGAAGACTTCGAATTGAATATGAAAAAACTATTTTTGTGATGTCTAAGAGACGTCCTGAAAATCACCATATTTCGAAGTATCTCACTTCTAATATCTCCGAATATCTCGCTTGGTTTGGTCACATTGTAAACCCACTCTATCGTTTCAAATAATATTAATATTTTCATCGGTTTGTTGAAACTTCATCAATCTAAAATTCGTGAATGATTATTGTATTGAAATTCAGATATTTTGTCATGCTGGCGAAACATTCGTATTCATTCTCTCCTTTGAATATTTATTTTTCACAGTTGTGCGTTAATTGAATTGAATTGTAAATAATCTAATCTTGTCTGGGAAGCATACAATATATTCCTGAATGCAATGAATCAATTCAGTAAATACACAATTTCTGTTTAGAGTGCTTATTAACTGATGAAAATTTGGATCGTGTGAAATATTTTGAGTAATGCATATAATGAAATAAGTCCTTGTAAAGTATTTACTCAAATTAATATACTGGGTGACAATCTACGTAGTTACAGTCCACCGTTCCGTTATTAATGAGATGGAGATTCCTACATGGTGAATCAGGAGAGTAATTACTATTGTTTCGAATATTCTTTCATCAGTTGGAAGACAACACCCACATCACAACTTTGTAAGGTTGAAAACATCCGTCCACTAGATGGCGTTGGAAATGGAAAAACATTTCAGTTGAACACACCTACCCAAGAACAAAAAATTGAGGGTAGTCTCCAGGGGCGTCCTTGAATTTCTTGATGTAGAGTTAATGAGAGCGAAAATGACTGGTTTTGCGCCCGAATCTGTGGCTCGTTCGCAAAAAAGGACCCAGAAAGAATGTTTTCAATATAGACATAGTGTGTAACAGCGGAAATAAAAAACCGCGATCCAGAGTACCTAAGTCAGTATAGCATATCCATTCTCAGTTGAATAAAGTTATCTTCGACTCAAAATATAGGGTTCGCTCAAAATCGTACATATTACAATGTTGAATTATGAGGAAATCCAGAAAGAGAAATAAATATGATTTCCTGTATAAAGTATACAGTGGTCCTGAAGAAGAACAATAAAGATTCGAAACGTCGACAATTTTAAATTTTGTCTCTCCTATCATTCCGACCAAGTTCCTGCCAATTCAACACTTGAAATATCCAAAATGACCACGTGTGACTATGAAGGTGCCCTCTTCTGTAGACCAGGGCTTTCAGACAGGATCTCGTAAGACAGAAGCAGTTTCATATGCGACTGAAGCTTCAATAAGCTCTTCCAAGTCAACTCCGCTAACTATGAGTAACCTCCACGATATTCTCACAGCTCTCGACAAATGAGAGCTTCAGTTGCACAATTTGCTAAAATGGTTCCTTCCTACTAATGCCCAATTTTTCAAATTTCGTCCCCAAAAATATGATTTTCCAGAATTTCTAATTGAGAACAAAATCAGTTGTATGTGACGATACTAATGGCATCGTAGTGGTTAGTATCATTTTACAAACGAGAAGTGGTCCGCTTAGAATAATCTCAGCGTATACAACTCCGAATAATAGAATATCTCCTGAACCTCTTGATGTACTTCTGATGGAGGTAGATCAAACCACCATCATTGCTGGTGATTTGAATGCTAAACATGTAGCATGAACCTCCCACTGGAGTGATTGTTGGAGGACGGTAGATCGAATAGTCACCGCAAGTCAAATACTTCAGATCTAACCATTGACCGCCGGCTCACTTGGAAGCCTCACATCCAAGCCACATAATCCAAAATTATGTCCAGACGGTTTTCCGGAAGCATTAGCTGCCTGGGGAGAAGCTCGTAGGACGAAACTACGGGTGCAAATGAACTCCTTAGGATGATCTTTGAGTCGCAGATGATTCCACATCTGATTTTATGAACACCCTGTTCATATTTCCAAACAAATCAATTGATCACGAATACAATAAGAAAAAATTACCCTTTGAATTTCTTATTATAATTATTCTATTATAAATTAATTAACACTGTGGGTAATATTCAAATAGTTGCAGATCTGAATCTGACTGGCACCATCAGACAGTGCCCCAGGTGTTGAAATCGAGTGGTAGGTATCAGAGTGTGTGGAAGAACAGGATAATCCACAGATAAGGAAAACTGTACATTGCACCATAGATGACCCCTCTCCGGAGCGATAGGTCTAACCATTTGCTCTCGATAGGCAATTAAAGCTCCCTCTTCAAAACTATATCCATGAATTGGCCCTAAAACACTCATTTTTCAGTTGAAATAAGGAAAAGCTAAAATCGAAAGCACAACCAAGAGGATCCTCTGTAAAAAACGCACTAGGGGATTAATATTCTCAACTATGTTGTGATAGGGATGTTGGAAACCTGGCTTACCTTGATGGAAATTTGCTTTTGAAATGAAAAGTTGTCGTTATAGAATTTCTCCCTACATAACTCAATCACAAATTTGGATTCTTATTAGAACTAACAACGAAAAATTGATCTGTACAAACATATGGTTGTCCCAGGTATATTCTCGCACGAACCTCGCAAATATGGAGAACATGAGTGAAAATTGATTCTTTATAGTTGAAGATTTTCTGTGAAGAACAAATAGAAATTTCTTTGGAATGGCCGACACTAGGTCAACATCAATCAGATTTATAGAAATATTTCTCTTGGAATTAACAGTAGTTTCAAACAGTAAATGAGCACTTTTCACTTTCGAGTTATTCTACGTATACGTACCTTCACATTTAAGTCCTTGTTTGAATATACCATATAATAATGACCCACAGTGGTCACAAAATGTAGGGGACATGAAAGTATGAATCTTAAATCTATGAGGTAAGTCTATTTTGAATCTCTCTCGCAAATACTGAAACAAAAAATATTATTTTGGCGGAAGTTCTTATAAGAGCTGTTTTACATTTTGCAATATTTTGGATTTTCATTACATGCAAGCGCTTTGATTCAATCCAACCAGCTACCGCAGTTCTCATTGGTTGATACAAGTTCCAATGGATTACATGTAATAAAAATTGCGGAGTGTTGACATGCTCTAATGGTTTACCAATTGAATGCATAACTGGGTACCAAAACGGTGCATCCACTTACTTGTGAGCAATTTTTCAATGAATATGTGAGTAGCTCTTCAGAAAAATTAATATACACACTAGCATTTACAAATTGGCAATATCGTGCAATATCATTTGAAATTACCAAGCGTTTCTAACCGAAAAAACTTAAATTATACTATAACGAAATTGATGAAAGAGGTAGCACTAAAGAGGTTATATGTCTCAGATTCATTAACTTTGCGATATTCGTTTGGAAAACTCGTCCTGAGTGAATCAATCTTCTTCACAACACTATGCTTTTTGAGATTTTTTTTACAAGTTATTATCATCTATTTCAACATGTATTAATTCCTTTTTCAATCATGTATACCTCTGTTATATATGAGTTCAGTTATTTTTTTTTCAATTATAAGGGATATCATAATTGATACTGGGTTATTCACTATAAATTACCCACCTCTTATTATCGTTATTATTGTCTAAAAAAAAAAGGTAAACGTAAAAGTTGTGTGGTTAGAACTGAATTTTGATAACATGCTATCAAAAATACAGTACCGTGCAGATTTCAGGATATATGTTTTTTAATGGGATACCCTGTATATTATTGAATTTTTCGAATGATCCTTCTTTCCTGATTTTGAAAATCTAGTGAATTCTTGTATATATCTTTAATGGAAAATATCTGGAGTCCTGATTCTCCTCGGGAAATGGTCGATACTTCCCATTTCGTCCGTCTATTCAGAAATGTTGCTCCTTCCTTTGATTATAACATCCAGATTCGGAAGATACCTTCTGGTAGGTTTACATGAAGATTTAAACAAGAATGACAATCAGAAAGCTACCATTTCTTGGACAAGATATCTGTCTACTCATAATTCCAAAATTGTGGATACATTTGCCGGTCAGCTGAAGTCTATATTGGGATGTACTTTTTGTAATTACTGCTCCGTTACTTTTGAACCTTTCTGGGTACTTTCAATCCCTATTCCAGACTTGCCAAACGAAGTCGTGAATTCAACACAATGTATTGAACTATCGACAGAAGATGCGAGCCCATACTGTTTAACTTGTGGAATGAAAAGGAAATTAAAAAGGATGATTCGTATACAAACATTTCCAAAAATTTTTGTTATACACTTAAAACGTGTTCCTTCGACTGATGGCAGTAAATTGGACAATGTGATATATTTGCCCATATAAAATTTGAATTTGGACCAATATTCTGCTCAGGATGGAATGAATACCCTTGGTGGGTTTTTCCGGGTTTTCCTCCAACTGAAACAGCAAATGCGCCATCACTCCGAGTCCCGGGCTTCAATCAAGATTTCATCTTGATAATATTTTATATTAAAAACTTCGCTTTTGTATTTTTACATTAATTTTTATATCTATGTATTATTCTCAATACCATATGTTACCCCTATCTTATACCGTTTTTGAGTTATTAAACGTCGATTTACTTAGACTAGTTTTTACTGTAAATACCTATCCTATGAAAGATAACATTTTAAAAAAAAGCTATGGAAATGGCAACTATATTATGTTTGTTTAGTAATATTATAATAATAATAATAAATCGCCTTTATTCATATGTAATATGAAATGGTGAAGTGTCAGCTGAGAGCTGTTTTTCAGCTTCACCAATTTTTTACAAAGAAAAACCAGATGAAATAGATCAAATATACAAATGCAAACAGAATATAATAGTTGTGGGAGAGATTAATATTTCATAGATATAACAAACAATAAATATACATCAATGCAATAAATACAATAAATATACCCACGCACATATCACATAAATTTACATACATATTCACATTAAACACATATATACGCATATAAATAACTACTGAATAATAATACTAACTATTAAATACATGATTCAGGTTAGGTTTACATAGCAAGGTTCGTGAGACGTTGGGTGACTAAGATTCCAAAGAAAAAAAAGAAAGTTTGAGTCTTCTTTTGAAATTGATTATTGAATAATCCCTAAAAGGAGTCGGAAAATCATTATAAAGCTTGGAAGCAGTGTAAATGAAGCTTCGTTTATAGAGTGAGGTGCGATGCTTGGAAATCTGTAAAGTCTGTTTTTTCCTAGTATTAACATAATTATGCTTTAGGAACCTGAGTTTACCATATGTATATATATATATATAGTGGCTTCTCCGTTTTTATAATTTTATGCGTGAGAGTGAGAGTGTGAAGTTTGAACATTTTATCTATTTTCAACCAACCCAATTCTGTTATTTTATTAGATATTCGATCGTATTTTCTGAGACCACTGCAAAAACGAGCACAAGAATTTTGGATTAATTGTAACCTGTTCAGATTAGAGTTTATTATTGCAAACCCGTAAAGCTGGTCACAATAAGACAATTTTGAAAATATTAAGCTTTCACATAGTTTAACCTTAATTTGTTGAGGAAGAACGTGCCTTTTCTTCAATGGAATAATCAAAATGGTTTACAGTGACCAAGAAAAAGTTCAAATATTAATACAAAAATAAATAACAAAAATGTATTCAGTAAATTTGAATAACATGATAACTCATAAAAGGTGTTCAATGTGTCCACCATTATTGTCAAAGCATAATTGATAACGTGCTCCCATCTTTTGCTTCATTATTGCTTCATTATTGACATTCAGATTCTCTATTTCAAGTCGAATCGTGTCTTTCATGAGTTGAATATTATTATTATTGAGAATGTTTTTTAGAAAATTCCAGAAAAAGTAATCAATAGGGGTCAGGTCCGGACTGTTAGGTGGCCATTCAATACTTCCATTATTTCCTATCCATATTGGGAATACATTATTCAAATGTTCTTGAACGGGTAGGACACTATGCGTGGTTGCCCCATCTTGCATCCAAATCATACTGGTAAGCTCAGCTCTCGAAAAATTATGTAAAATAATATTTTCTACTTCTGGGATGAGTATTTCCAGATGGGTAACTCCTCTCAATATATAATCATAAAATATAGGGCCATCAATTTTATTTCAAAAAATTCCGCACCAAACTTTAACAGTTTTTCTTCCTGTTTCCTTTATTTGTTTTACCAATCTTTTTCTGTTCTCCTTTTTTTCCCACGACCTTCGATTTTTCTATTGGAAACTGCTGCCGTAGAAAAGGATAACTCATCAGTCCATGATATCTTTGTTAAATAATCGGGATCTTGATTCAAATTTTGAATCATTTGTTGGCAAAATTCCAGTCTTTTCCTCTTATGAGTCTCATTTAAATCTTGTACGTGTAAAATTGTATATGGTTAGTAGTTGTTCTTTTCCAAAGTACGTTAGATTTTTGAAAAACCAGACATAATTAAAAGGCTAAATTTTCAAAACTACATTCAGAATTGTCTGAAAAATAATACAACATTTCAAAAAAGTCTATTCGCGATTCAATATGGATAGGTTTATATTCGTAATGAAGCAGTATGTCTAGCTGTTCTTCCTGGTTTTCTTGAACTACACGCTATTTTCTACTGAAACTGAAGGTATAATTCGCCTTTTGGTAAATATTTTTCAAAGTATTTTCTGACGGTGCTGGACGATTTGGATACAACACCCTATATGCACTTTTTGCTGCACGTTTATTTCTGTTGTTTTGTATATAACAAGTATATATTTGAACTTTTTCTTCCTCACTGTAAACCATTTTGATTAATCCATTGAAGAAATGTCACTAAACAAACATAATCTAACGGTATAAGATAGGGGTAACATACGGTATATTTTTTGAATAAGGAAAAAAAAGGTCATTCCAAAAATTCAATAATATACAGGTTGTCCGATTTAAAGAAAAATGTATATTCTGAAATCTGCACGCTACTGTATTTTTGATAGCATTTTCAACTTTTACTTTTTTTTATAGGCAATAATAACGAGTCAAGGGGTGGGTAATTCATGGTGAATAACCCGGTACCTTATCTGTGAAAAACTCAGGCGCTGTCGGATCATTAGTTTTTGCATAATTGCAATTTGAATTTTTTCATGCACTTCAATTGGAGCAAGCCTGGATGCATCATAGGTGGTCCGATTCCAATTTTTCGAAAAGTAGAAGAAGAAGTAGAAGAATAGTATTACAAAACGTTTATTCTCTTTTTGCGATAAAATGCTGCAAAATAGGTGAGAAACACTTGCGGGTAGTGGGGGTAGAGCAGCAGACAGGGAAAGGGTATTTAGAGTTATAAAAGCGCGCTGCGCGCCAGTTATGAATATCCACATTCGATTATATCAGCAACTACTGTAGCTATCTTAAATTATATTTTTCCATTCTGGAGGAGCTATATATATATATATATATATATATATATATATATATATATATATATATATATATTAAATACGCGCCCCTGCGTCTGCTGCTCTACCCCTACTACTCAGTCGCTTTCACGCGCTCGCCCGTTTTCGGTCATGTTTGCAAGTATTTCTCACTTATTTCGCAATATTTCAACGCAAAATGAGAATAGACATTTTGTAGTAGTTCACTTCAGATTCCAAAATCTTTCTGAAAAATTTTAATCGAACCACCTATGACGCATCCAGGCTTGCTCTATAAAGTGCATTGAAAAATTCAAATGCAATTATGCAAAAACCAATGATCCGATAGCGCCTGAGTTTTTTTACACATAAAGTACATATCAATCACTACTGTGTCGCGGAAAGCCTGCGCTACAACTTGTATTTAAAAAAAACGATGATATTTTCGATTTTTCCAGCGCTTCTCCGATACTAATAATCCGATCGAGTTGTGCCAGGACTCATTTTTTTGCATTTTGATTCTTTGCAATCCGAGAACATCGAGGTTGCTTCATTAGTTTTCATGTTACAAGTTAAAAACAAAAAAAATACGATTTTTTGTGCTGGAACGTTGAACAGGATATAACTACGGATCATCTTTTGTATGATGGCACAGTCGGATTCTTGGTACTATTTTTGTCACGAAAAAATCTCTATTGATTGACCTTTGGTTGCAACGCTGTATTTCTGTTGATTGTGATAATTCCATATAGTTTTTTTTTTCGGAGCTGATTCGGATTCGTATTTTACTTGAGAATTATATATATGTTTTTTTTTACCGGGGTTTGAATTGCAAACTATTCGTGCTCGATTTCAAATGCATTATGAAATTCCTTTTCTTACGCTAGTGTGATGGTTCCAGTCATAGCAGAGATATACAGCGTGTCAAATTTAGGAGTTGCTATTGGGAATATTTTGCAAAATGAAAAAGATATCAAACAACTCCTTCCTTAACACGAATTGATGCATTAGCCTCATAACCTCTTGAACGATACTTTTCCATATAATTAAATCAACTTACCACTGTACTTTCTGAATTACGTCCCGAGCCAGGACATTTGCCCAATAATTTATCGTGACATTTTTTATGAACTGCTGTTTGGCAAACTGAAATAATTTCATTCCTGGCTTGAATTGTTTCAATAGTTTTATGGAATACTCACTCTGGCATTGGTATCCCTGTTTACCGAAACCCCACAGAAAATCCTTGCAGAACGTACAAAAAGTGGGTTGACGAAAAAATTTCGCCATAAATTTATGTCCTTTGGATTCATGTAACCTGTGGAAAAGAATATAATTTTATTATCAGGCATTTCTGTTAATTTTGTAAAGTTGAAATTTCCAATGAAGTACGTTAAATATCGATGAAAATAGTGAACATTTTATTTCAAAAGTTGCCAACATGTTGGTAAAATATCAGACGTTGCCGAACCGAACGCTCAAGAAAACATTCGTCTGACAACTGTGACTTTTATAATTCAGTTTGTGTATAATTTCGTTTGATTCTTTACTGTTTTCTGTTTGATAATGGAAAGAGTTTTCTTAAGAACTAATCAATTCTTTCGATAAGACCTGCGTATAATCAATATAAATATGTCTAAGGCATTATAAAAACAGTATCAACAAATAGTAGCGTCTTTAATAGAGTACTATGAAAGAGAACGTGAAAATGGAGAACCTTTACTTCAACTTGCTTCTGTTAGAGATATTAGTTACACTAATTGTATATATGCATCATTATGTTGATTGTTTCATAGAATTCAGAAGGTTTTATTCTCCAGATACAATCATTAAAAAAATTCATCTGTTCCATAATGCAAAATGTGAACAATTCTTGAAGAATTCGCTTATTTTCAACAGCTCTCTGATTAATAGCCGTTTTTATGATGATGACTATACTATACCAATGTTACTGCCAGGATTTTCATACTTTCAAATCAGTTTTGGAATTTATTTTTGACTCAAATGTTTCAGTGTTTTGAGTCCTTTTTTTTTTAATTAGCAATTCTATGGGGTCGAGTTTTGTATTGGATGACATTATGAAGAAACAGCTACAATAATTTTTTTTGATTCTATCGCGGATGGTAAACTATCATTTTATTAACCGACGAAACCAAAAAGGATGAGGTTCTCTAGTCGACGCATATATTATTTTTTTTATGTATGATCACGCATAACTTTTTACTGAGACGTCCGATTCCGATCATTCTTTTTTCAGTGGATAGGGTGTACTTTGAAGTTGGTCCCATTCGAATTTGAAGGATGAAATCCGTCCCTAAGGATGGCAAAATGAAGGATATTGATCACTCACCCTCTGAATTCTGGTCCGTTAACCGATTCTATCAGGCATAACTTTGTACTGGGTTCTTCGATTTGGATGATTCTTTTTTTATTAGATAGGGTATACCTCATAGTTGATCATATTTGGATTTCAGATGGAATTATCCACCCTTACGAGTAGACAAATAGGGAATAATTTATTTTTCGCTTGTGAACATTGGCACACATATGTAGTTGACAATGACAGATCGTTAATGTCATTATTTTTGTTCTCCTACATCCGTCACAAGCATCAAATTCTATGAGAGGATGGAATGATGTACAAAGTAATGAAATAAACTAACCAGAACAAAAAAAATCATTTATATTACAACAAATAGTAAAAGTAGATAATCATATTATTCAACTGGTAATAGTTGAAGTAAGGTGGGTAAGTAAGTATTTTGGAAGTAATCAAAAAACAAGTAGGTAGTAATTAGTAGATTTCAGCCACAAAAAATTGAAAAATTAAAACTTTTTATCAAAAAATTAAACCGACGAAATACGGAACTGAAAAGTAAAAAATAAAATAAACCTTCGCAGTCTCAATAACTAAGCTCCCAAACTAATGTAAATAACTAATTTTGAGTCGGCGCCAAACGAACAGTCAACGAAGATCATTAAATTACTTCAAAAAAATTATCGGAGTGTCACCGCGCAACTCGATGCCATCATTTTACGCCTTCATTCATTTGCTTGTTTGTTTGGCGCCGATTCAAAATTAGTTACTTACATTAGTTTAGGAGCTTAGTTATTGAGACTAAGAAGGTTTATTTTATTTTTTACTTTTCAGTTCCGTATTTCGTCGGTTTAATTTTTGATGAATGAGATGGCAACCAATTCATTATTATGGGTAACAGGCTACGTTTTATACGGATGTTCCATAAAAAAAGTGGAGATCTCCGATTTTTTTCTGCTATCGTATCGAGTGGGATGTCGAATGAAAGAGGAGAAAATTCTGAGTTCATAAATATAAATACATGGTGATTGAAAAGTACTTTGACAAACTTCAGAAGGTGATTCCTCACAATATTCTAATATCAATTTTCCAAATAAATATATGTCCGGAAATGCTTCGTTTCCAAGATAAAGGGTGTTAAAGTTTTATTAAGATTTTGTTTTTTTTTAAATAACTTTCGAAATACTGACCTTAATTAAACGAAAATAGGTATTGAGGAGTTTTTTGAGGTGCCGAATTCGAACCTGGTGCTATTATTGCTCTTACTCGTAGAAAGGGACGTGTAGGTGGCACACATCTTTTTCTTTTTTGAAAATTCATAACTTTTTTGAGCTTACTTCTAGCACATTTTTCAGTAGAAAAATCAATTCCTTTATCATATCTACGTGAAAAACCTACCCTTATTACAAGTTGCCATAAGCAACAGTTATATATATATATATATATATATATATATATATATATATAATATATAATAATAATTTATAAATTTATATATATATATTTAAATATATATATTTATTTGGAAGTTTTAGTAATATATTTTAAGTTAAATTTTGTTGTTTTGTTGAAGTTTCTGTAGTTTAAAACACTAATTTTGTATAAATGGATTATTTAAACAATAATGCTCATTTAGCCGATATGCATTTCGTTTATGGCCTTGCGGATGGCAATGCGCGCGAAGAAAGACGTATTTACCAGGAGCGATTTCCTAATCGAGTACTGCCTCCAGCTCCAACATTTACGAGTCTCCACCGTCATTTGGCAGAAATAGGTAGCTTTGAGAGGGCAGCTGATATCATTGGAAGACCACGAGCAGTCTGAACCCCAGAATTGGAAGAAGCTGTTTTGAACACTCTCGAGGAGAAACTTCCCCCGAAATGCTATCACAAACTTTCATAACAACCATGTTTGGGCTCTGGAAATTCCGCACGCAGTTAGTGAAAGACATTATCAGTATCAATATTCTGTGAATGTATGGACGGCAATATTGGATAATTACTTGATAGGTCCTTTCTTTATTCCGTTCCGCCTGAATGGCGCAACTTACAGAGACTTTTTAGAAAATTAGTTGCCGGGACTACTTCAGAATGTACTATTAGAAATTCGTATCCGCCTGTGGTTCATGCATGATGGGGCTCCGGCTCATTTCAGCGTTGTAGCCAGGGAATTCCTCAACACTGTCTATCCAAATCGATGGATCGATAGGGGTGTAGAAGAACCTAAGCAGGCGTGGGCACCAAGGTCCTCAGATCTAAACCCGCTAGATTTTTATTTTTGGGGGCATTTGAAGTCACTAGTTCATAAAACTCCAGCAGTGAACGTGAAAGATCTAAGAAACCGAATAGTAGACGCCTGTGAAACAATAAGAAACGCACCAATAATTTTCGACACCTCAAAAAACCTTCCAATAACAATTTTCGTTCAATTAAAGTCAGTATTTAAGAAAAAACTAAAATAAAAATAAAACTTCAACCCTGTATCTTGGAAATGAAGCGTTTCCGTACATATATTTATTTGGACAATTCATATCAGAATATTATGAGGAATCACCTCCTGAAGTTTGTCGAAGAACTCCTGACTCATAGTACAATATTAAATATAAAAAAAATACACGAATCGACGGATAAACAATTTTGCACTATATTTCAGCGTTTAAGAATACTACTAGCGCTTTCTATCGGTAGTTCTGAAAATCAATCGTGTTAGAACAACAGAATCATCAGAGACGTGCCTTTGTGGACTAAAGAGTTAACCAATCTTAGGAAAAAAGTTAGAAAACTGGGACACTGGGAAGACTACAAAGCAGCTCTTTCTGAGTACAACAAAGAACTCAAAAAGAAGAACATGGAGGCAAATGTACGAGGGGCAACGGAATTAGCCCCAGCCCAACGCCTCCAGAAAATTATATCTAAAGAACATACCAACGTTATAGGTCTGATCAAAAAGCCGAACGATGGATATGCAGAAAACCAGAAGGAAAGCATAAGTGTTCTCATCCAGATACACTTTCCTGGGTTCAAGGTTGTTGAAGATGAACTGCAAAGTGTTCAGCTGGAAGGGGTTGTCACAAACCCCAATAGATCCAGCGGGAGCCTAGCGGGGAAAATATCCACCAACCAAAAGATAAAATGAGCCGTTAAAAGCCTCAAACCTTTCAAATCGTCCGGAAAGGATGGAATATTCTCCGCCTTACAACAAAATGGCCTTGAGATAATAGAGCCCTTCTTGAAAAAGCTGTTCAAGGCCAGTTTCATTTTCGGTCACATACCGAAACCCTCTAGAGAGGCGGCAGTGGTTCATACCAAAGACTGGGAGACGTCCGGCAGACGAACCAAAGTCTTATTGCCCCATCAGTCTCACCTCCATTCTCCGGAAAACAATGGAGAAAATATATGAGGAGTGAACAGTGGACAGACTGCTTCACAAAAAACACTTCGCCTATCAAGCAGGCAAATCAGCACATAATGCTCTACAATGCTGAGTTGAAAGCATTGAAAAGACATACCTGGTCACATGACTCCATCATTAGATCACTAGAGGAAAGGAATATAAACACCTCACTGATCCGATGGATACATACAATGCTGAAAAACAGAATCATTGTGGCTTCGCTTGGGAAGGAAACGGTCAGAATGGAAGCAGAAAAAGGAAGGAAACGGTCAGAATGAAAGCAGAAAAAGGTTGCCTCCAAGGTGAGGTCCTATCGCCTTTGCTGTGGTCACTGACTGTGTATAATCTGATAGTGAAGCTACATGACTTTGGAATCACGACTCAACGTTACGCTGAAGACCTGGTCGTCACTATTAGGGGCAAACATGACAGGTTAATATCAAATCGAATGCAGACAGCCCTGAATATAATCATGAGCTGGTGCGCATAGGAGGGACTCAACAAAACAGTGCTGGTACCATTCACAAAGAGGCGAAAGAAAGAACTGAAAGCCCCCACATTGAATGGAACTCAGCTAACTTTTTCCAAAGAAGTCAAATACCTGGTGGTTATAATCGACCAGAGACTAACATGGCACAGTCACATCAATCTCATTCTTACCAAGGCTACAGCAGCAACCTGGACGTGCCGCAGAGTATTCGGTAAGACATGGGGTTTGAAGTCAAAAATGATATATTGGTCATACCAATCAATCATCAAACCAATGGTCACCTATGCATCATTAGTATGGTGGTTTTATTGTTTATAATCGTTTCATTTTTTTTATATTTCCATTATTTAAATAATTAGTTGAGAATTGTTTTTTCCTTCAAAAATCATAATTGGCATTTCTCAATAGATTTTTTTTATTTTTTTATTGTTTTAATTTTTATTGAGTTAAAAATTTGTTTCAAACAAATTCCAAATTTTATTACAGTTTTTTCTGAAACTACTAAACATTACAAAAACAACCATATGCCACAAAGGGTCGATAATTTTTATAAATATTTTTTATAGATTTTTCTAGAATTACAGTTTATAAAACTTGCAGCGGCCTCTTGATATTTCAAGTGACAAATCACTGTAACTTTTGAACCATTAAGATACAGATATCAACTTCCAGATTGATTTTATAGAGCATTAGTTGATCTCTTGAATAAACTTCTCACCAAGTCTGTATCTGTCATGATTTTCTGTTTATATGCATTTGTTTATAAAAAATTCCTTTGCTGTAGACACTGACTGTAGATAATCTAATAGTGAAGCTACATTACTCTGGAATCACGACTCAAGGTTACGCTGATGACCTGGTTGTCACTATTAGGGGCAAATATGACGGGACAATATCCAATAGCATGCAGACATGCCTAAATATAATCAGAAGCTGGTGCGCATAGGAGGTACTTAATGTTAATCCATCAAAGCAGTGCTGGTCCCATTCACAAAGAGGCGAAAGTACGAACTGAAAGCCCCAACCCTGAATGGAACTCAACTAACCTTTTCCAATGAAGTCAAATACCTGGGCGTTATAATCGACCAAAGACTAACATTGGACAGTCACATCAATCTCATTCTTTCCAAGGCTACAGCGGCAACCTGGACGTGCCGCAGAGTATTTGGTAAGACATGGGGTTTGAAGCCAAAGTGATATATCGGTCATATCAAACAATCATCAAACCAATGGTCACCTATGCATCATCAGTATGGTGGCCAAAATCCGACAGTACTCGGCACAAATCAAGCTACAGAAAGTGCAGCAGTTAGTCTGTCTGAGAATACCGGGGGCAATATTCACGTTATCCACTGCAGCACTAGAGGTTATGCTGAACCTTCCGCCACTGCACTTGTGTGTAATGAAAGAAGTGGCAGTAAGTGCCTTGAGACTGCACCAGGCATCAAACTTGAAGGTTGAAAATTTGATTGGTCATTTGAAGATTCTGGAAAATATTCCCCTAGAATCCAGGTATAAGCCATCAGATATCATAGCAGCTAGGCACGAATTATGAAATGGTTATAAACCATCATATATTCACAACGAACGGGCCTTCACTAAAAAGGAACGCATCAGTATGGTACACTGATGGTTCCAAGATGGACGAAAGGGCTGGAGTGGGAGTAACGGGTCCTAGTTTTAGGCTCTTGAAATCCCTAGGCAAAGCCCCAACAATTTTTCAAGCAGAAATCCATGCTTTGCAAGAGGCTCCAGGGGGGTGAAGATCTATATTCTATCAGATAGCCAAGCAGCATCATAAGCTCTAAAGTCACATACTTGGGACTGCAATCTCTCCCTGAGACAACTGGCTTCGAACAATCAGGTAACCCTGATGATGCATCAAAGGCAATGAAGAAGCAGACAGCCCTGATGAGGAAGGGGCCATCACTCAATTTTCTAGCACAAAACCCTTCTCTCCAAAGCCCACATTGAAGGAGAGTTTCGGCGCTGGGAAACTGACCAAATTATGAACCACCGGAATGAGGTTCCAGAACAAGGACAAGCGCAAAGGCTTCTGAGCCCATCCCAAGGAAAGCTAAACAGCTTCTCGAGTTGGACAAGAAAGACTTGAAACTGGTGAAGAGACTGCTCACTGGACATTGTCCTCTGAGGTATCACCTCAAAAGAATGGACAGATCAGACAGTGAACTGTGCCGTTACTGCAGAACACCTGTTTTGCGACTGCCAAAGGAGTTTCGATAATGCCCTCAGGAACCTAGCTTCCAGGAAACTGATAAACTTCGTAAGGAGTCTCGGAATCCTGGGTCTCGATTAGATGGAGGGCTTGTGGCTCAGTGGCAAGAGCGTTGGTCTTGTGTCGACTGATTCCACCCGGTGCGGGTTCGAATCCCGCAGCTTGTGAAAAATATTTTCAAGGTCCCAAGAGTGGTTTCGGATCCCACTATAAAGGGTAAGGTCCCCGTGATTTTAACTCGTACAAGTTTTCATTGACTTCTGAGGGTTGTTCAAACAACTAAGAAAGCGGTTAAAAATAATTTCACAAATGTTTACAATTTACAATGTACAAAAGATCTCATAGGTCGAGGTGCAGAGAGGCTGAATAGCCATATCGACCCACATACAATCTCCAACAGAATCACCACCCCACCTGTTTCGTGTTTCGGTTTCTATTATTATTAACTCCAATAAGGTACAATAAAGTACAAATTCAGTGCAAACAAATAATTCTAATAAAATTGAATGTCACTGAGATAGCCATCCAAATGAGTCAGGCGCGTGAGGGCAGACGTCGTTGACGGTCGTGTCCCTAATAGCAATTTATTAGCGCGCACTTTGAATATATTTTCCTTTTCTACTGTCACAAGAAGAACATTCATGCACATTAAATTCTTCCATAATTATTTATCTTCATTTCTAAGTTAGGTGAAATAGCTAATAATAGGGTAAAGGGGGGTTCATTTTATGCTATTCCGTATACTGAACAATTGTTTCATCATGAGTGTCCTAGTCTAGATTGTTTAATTATTAAGTATCTATTATTCAAGCTATCATATCATTCTTCGTTTTGTTGTCGCATCAAAGGTTAAAACGGAATCGTTCAAAATAAAAAGGTTAAAAAACTATAAACCGACTACGGAAAAATAAAATAAACTAAAAACTAAGGATCAAGTTAAGTGTTGATTCCTGTTTATCCAGTTCCATTGAAGTCTTCTGGCAGTTTCACATTGATAACGTTATAATTCAATTCAAATCCCGTGGTCGTGCGTTGTCAACTACAAAAAGCAAACATTATAATTTGATAGACAAATAAAAACAATGGAGATGCCGTCAATCATGAATAAAAAATACGCACGGTCACGGTATTTGAATTGAATTATAACGTTATTAATGCGAAACTTCCAGAAGACTTCAATAGAACTAAATAAACAGGAATATCTTACATATCAAATCAAAAGGCTTGTCTACTCAATAAGATGATGATAGCAGTCAACACCTAACTTGTTTCTTAGTTTTTAGTTTTTTTTTTATTTTTTCCGTAGTCGGGATACAGCGCTTTGAACTTTTTATTTCATTACAAACAGATTTCTAGCAATTCTATGGGGTCGAGTTTTGTTTTGGATGACATTATCAAGAAATATCCGCAATAATATTTTTTTATTCTGTTACGGATGGTAAATTATCATATTATCGACTTAATACTTGTCAAAGTAACAGTTTATTTAAAATAGTGAAATCAAACAATTTTTACCCACTAAGATATCAATTTTACCCACTCATATGTCAATTTTACCCACTCAAGGGACATTTATTTCGGAACTAATTATACTACTAATATGAGTAATAACTATAATAATGATTTAATTCATGCTTGGCTCCTCGAATTTTATAAGTATTAAACGTGCATAGCATGGTTGCATGGCATTAAATGCATAGTGACTCTCAGTCTACTTTCCCATTATCAATGACCTACTTTTCCATTATCAATGAAGCGAGTAAATCAGAAAAATGTCGACAAACTTCGTGAAATATTTCCTTTTGATAAATCATATTGATTGATCATGTAAATTTGATTCGGATTCTAGAAATTTTTAGCTTGATCTGCGTATGTCTGAAATACCACAAAATGTCCTTCCACCTATTGAAGACAGGCTTCATAACTTTTTTTATACACGCTTCATTAGCTCCACCTGTATGTATCTTTGAAATTAATTTTCACCCACTTCCAGATGTCTGAATTATTCAAAATTTTGCACACGTTTTAAAAATCGATAACAATACAATAATTTCATATACTCTGACCTGGTATTCTCACAAAGATCATCAGAAAAAATTTATTTACATTCCTAAGATATGGCGAATGCGCATATTCACCAAAATGCAGCTTGAATCTAATTCAACCATAATTTTGATTATGGTCCGATTCGATTCAAAATTGGTATGTGGGGGTTTTCAGGGAAGAGACCTTTCAATAACGGTGCTCTATTAGAAATGAACAAATTACAAAAAGCAAAAAATAAAATAACTAATAAAAAACTTTTTAAAGGCAAGCTTCTATTCAAGCCGTGTACTAAAACGTATAAAATAAGTTTGAGTCATCGCTGACAATGATTTAATTATTTTTTGTTGAATTATTTGGTTTCAATAAGCTTGTCGCCCTAATTTTCATGAAATTAATACTTCGGCGAATTGTTACTTACCAACCAATCATTGTCCAATGAAATTAATTGGTACCTACTTTTATGAATACTTTGTGAAAATTGAATACTTTGACAAGTTCTTACTTACCAATCAATCACTGCCCAATCAAATTAATTGGTACCTACTTTTATGAACACTTCGCGCGACAAACTTTTTGAAACCAAATATTTCAACAAAAAAATTATGAAATCATTGTCAGCGATGACTTAAACTTATTTTATATGTTTCAGTAGAAGGCTTAAATGAGAGCTTGTCTTTAAAAGTTTTTCATTAGTTATTTTTAGTCTTCTGTCTCGATATGGACTAAAAAGTTAAAAATGAAATTATATTTTAAAAAACTTAAAAAAACACGCTTATGTAGCAATGAGAAGAAAAAAGTTGAAAATAATAAGAATAAAGACATTGACCAAAACATTTTCCCTTAGGAGGAAATTTTTTGGTCAACGACTTTATTCAATTCAATGACTTCATTCTTATTATTTTCGACTTTTTAGTTCTTATTGCTACATAAGCGTGTTTTCTTAAACTATGATTTTTTACGTATAATAATGAATCAAATCCATAAAATCAAAGTTATTCTCGTAGAAGCTTGTGAATAAAAGTCCTCATACGCACACACTGAACAAATATATCTGCTCCTAACGTGAATAAAAAATAATTTTGTTCAAAAGGGGTTCGAAGAAGGAAAAACATCCCAGTCAGTGATTGAAGGGATTATTGATGATATATATAATGATATCACATTATAATTTTTTCAACGCACAAATTGATAAATGTATATTCAGAACTAACCGTACCTTGAAATGCAATTTGCTTTTTTACCGAACTTCACCATTACACGATTCCACAGTGAAAGTCTTCCGACGCCCGATTGCATATGAAATATAACTGAAATCCATCGCTATTCCGTTGTTTTTCACAAACGAAAACGCTATGGTGATACTGAATATAACTGGTAAAATCACACTTTACAGAACTCAATGCACGGTCGTGAAGACAAAACAATTAATTTAAATTATTCTGATGAGAACCATAGTATTAACTTATGATGGAACGAACTAATTAAGAACGATCAATGACAATACGGAGAAGTGTGTTGAAATTCAGGCAATTCACCGTTTATTGTTAACCGCAACTTTTTCATGTGATGTGATGAATGGTCACATGGAGATTATAGGATAAATACTGTATTCATCATCAAAGCTTTATAAACTTGTATTTAGAAAAACTTATAAGACTAGTCAATCCAACACATACATAGGGGTGACAAGGGGGATGGCGGCCCTTGGGGTAATGCCGGCAACGCTGTATCACACTATTTCAGAGTCAATTTGCCGCGCAATGTACAAATAGCGCTATCACGCGGTAGGTAGTTGAATCCGTAGTGTAAATTTCGCAGCACAGCAAGAAGTTGCAAAAAGGAAATGCCTGGTTCTTACAAAAGCCTATAAGGTTTCAGAGGCTTTAAAGGTATGTATTAGCTCAAGAAAATTTGGTAGAATAATGATGCGATGGATAATAGAAATCAACTAGTTTAATAATAGGGCTTGAGAAACTTCCTAACCTGAAAACATTTTCTGTGGTGGTTAACTAATGGGAGGCGGAAAAGCCAGATAATCCTGTTTTTCATTAATATAATATATATATTTTTTTTTTTTTTGTTGGAGGTTCTTAGGTTTGGGATTCTTGTGTAAAAATAAAACTATCTTATATGACTCTCGACGTTTTCAATTAAGAAAAAAAATATACATATATATATATATAATTATATATATATATTATATATATATATAAATAAAAAGGAAATTGTGGCATAATTTCTCACGGACAACAATTCCCCACTTCACAATATATATATATATATATATATATATATATATATATATATATATATATATATATATATATATATATATATATATATATATATATATATATATATATATATATATATATATATATATATATATATATATATATATATATATATATATATATATATATATATAATATATATATATATATATATATATGTAACACATAGTCCAGTGAGTTTCTGCATGTGCCCAGATATGTCCTGATTAAATCTGGGAATCACTGTGAACCAACTCCAAATTATAGGGGGTTAGTGAATTGGGTCAAATATCCATAAGAAAACAACTACTTCCCTGGCTAATGCATCGACGGACTTTGGATGACATCTTATGAATAATCGTGCAAAGCCTCTCTATTGAGAGGTTACTTTGCAAATGCTTGCTGGGAAGCAGATACATTTCAACCAATGCAATTCAGTTTGACCACCTGGGGGCAATGGCGACCCAGCAGCAAAGTGACCTTCGATTTTCGATAGTTATTAACACATGCATTAGATAATGCGTTTGCAAAGCCAGAAATGTATGAGAAGCTTCAGACATACATTACACTTAAGTTGTCCCAATGAAATATAACACTTTAATTTCCAATACCACAGGAAAACCACAGGAAAACACAAAGAGCTTAATGGACTACAGAAACTGTTCAATCTGCTCTGAGGGTAATATAAGGTGGTCGTAGTGTACGAAAAATATCAAGAAGTTTGCATATACCATGAGCAACATTACAGCAGGTGAAGACTAATCCCACCCTGGAAGAATTCTACAAAATACAAAAAAAGGAACATAAAACTCTCGTGAGAAAGGGTAAGAGTCTATATTATCAAAATAATATTGACTCTTCAGGAAATATAAACAAGAACACGTGGTCTGTTGTTAACGAGTTATCAGGAAAAACCATAAAGAAAGTAATATAACTAAAGATAGTGATGTTGGTCTAGTGGAAGATACACTTGATATCGCAAATACTTTCAATAACGTTTTCGTGAACGCCCCACATGATATTGTGGGCAAAATACATAAAACAAATAACCCCTTAAGAACTAATTTGTACCCGAGTATTGAGAATAGTATGTTCATAACATATGTTAGTGGAGATGATATATTGAAAATCATCAGGGAAAAAATCAAAAATAAACATTTTTGTGGACCAGATGGCATCTCTGGGCACGTGATTAAAAGGATTGCACCCTACATAATAGCGTCCCTAAGTCACATTATAAATATATCTTTTTCTTCGCAACTGAAACATTCTATAGTTTACCCTATCCTGAAAAAATAGAATACCTATTGTTGTTTCATGATCACTATCAAAGGTATTCGAATACATAATGCTGGAATTTCTACATAACTTTCTGAATATAAATAGTATTGTAACTCCTATCCAACACGGGTTTCGATCGAATCATTCCAC
Source organism: Gonioctena quinquepunctata (assembly GCA_018342105.1). Taxonomy (NCBI): domain Eukaryota; kingdom Metazoa; phylum Arthropoda; class Insecta; order Coleoptera; family Chrysomelidae; genus Gonioctena; species Gonioctena quinquepunctata. The sequence goes on from JAFIRS010000196.1 coordinate 471,070, forward strand.
CACAACGGCAATTATTTCTTTTTATTCGAATCTTCTACAGTCTGTTGAAGCAGGCGAAAAACCTGCGTAGAACACGGAAATCTTCTGGACAAACTGTATAAATCTGCTATTAGAGGTATTCTGCATGAATGGTTCGTATCATATCTTTCAAATCTCACCCAGACTGTCAAAATACAAAATTGGAATGGGATTTACAACGAAACCTTTTTTTCTGAACAGTTAATTGATGACATAGGTATTCCCCAAGGATCAGTTTTAGGGCCGATGCTCTTCATTCTCTATATCAATGAGTTGTCATCTGTTTTGCCAAAATCATTAACCTGTTTGTATGCTGATGACTCTTCCCACTTATTTAAATCAAAAGATTTGATTGAACTGCAACAAAATATCAATTCTGACCTTGATAGCTTGCAAAATTGGTTCAGTGAGAACTCATTATTTTCAAATGCTTCCAAAACCAACACGGTAGAGAGATTAATATTGAACTATCCGGTGTTGAGGTAGAAATATGTAACAGTGTAAAATTTTAGGGCTTTTCCTAGACAGCACTCTCAATTTCCGTCAGCCCTGCGATAATATCATTAAAATACTCAATAAACAGTGTTACCTGCTGAGAAACCTAAAAAAAATTCTAGACAACTCTGGTCTGCTTCTATACTACCACGGGCAGATACAATCAAGAATTAACTATGGTTGTTTGGGGTAATTCTCCACCTGCACACAGTGTTTTTGTGACGCAAAAAAGAATTATTAGAACCATTGCAAACGCATCACGAACACTATCGTGTAGAACATTATTTAAAGAATAAATATTTTGCCTCTTTCAGGTCTCGACATTCTAGAAGTTTTGTTGTACATTCATAAAAATAAATAAGTCTTTAAACAGGACCAATCCTTCCATGATTATAATACCCGCATCAGAAATGATTTTCACATACCGAAAACACGTTTATCTCTACGTCACAACTCGTTCCAGTTTTTGGGGCTGAGATTATATAATGCACTTCCGGAGTTTCTTAAAAATATAACCAAGGAACAAGTATTCAAACGTAAAATAAAACAATTACTCTTCGAAATTAGCCCCTATACAATCGATTAATTTTTTTCTTTACCTACAATAGTAAAATGTTTGTATTTTCTTATTCTTTTACATCATTGCTGCTCTTGTTTACTCACTTGATTGTTTCAATGTTTTTTCGTTACATATGGATGTGTTTGTTATATAGCTGTATATTTGTATTTTGTATTCAACATGAACTGACTTGTCCAATTGCTTTTCTTACAAGCTCGTCTTGATGGATCAGTAAAGTTCTATTCTATTCTAAGATAGAATGAGAACTGGTAATGTATCAACATCGCGTCTTGGAAAAAACCTGTGTTTAATGACACTCAAGAAAAAGAATTGCTTGATCAGATTATTCGCCTCTCGATAATGTTCTTTGGACTGACACCTGCGCAAGTTAAGCAATGTGCATACACTTATGATATAACTAATAATTTGAGGACACCTTTTCAAGCTGATAACAAAGCTGCGGGTCATGATTGGCTCATCGGATTCATAAAGCGCAATCCCCAGATTGGATTACGCAAACCAGAGATAACTAGCCTAAATCGTGTGACTGCTTTCAACAACGAGGAAGTTCATATTCTACAGAAATCTAAATAAAATCATGGACAAATACAAGTTTCCCCCATCACGAATCTTTCATGCCGACCAAACTGGCATCACGACTGTTCGAGGTCCAAACAAAATGTATTCGAAGAAGGGCAAAAAATGAGTGGGATATTTAACAGACTGGGAGAGAGGCAAAACTACGACAGTTGTGTGCGCCTTCAGTGAATCCGGAATATTCATCCCCCCAATGTTTTTTCATGCACATAAAATTAAACCTGAAATCAAACAAAATGATCCACCAGAAGTAGTTTTTGCTTTGATAACGGATGGATATACCTATGAAGAATTATTCCCAGAGTGGTTTAAACATTTTCAGCTCCATATAAAATAATCTAAAGAAAACCTCATTGTTAGTTATCGACAGTCATTCAAGTCATTGCTCACTGGCTTCATATAATTTTTGTACAGAAAACAGCATAGTAATACTAACCACCCCACCACACACATCACACAGGTTCACCCCCTTGATGTCACATTTTATGGCCCTTTGTAGATTGTAGATTGTAGGGGGGTCGATATGGCTCTTCAGCCTCTCCGTACCTCGACCTGTAAAGTCTTTTGTACATCACCCCTCATCTATTCAAGGCCCGGGATTCCAAAACTTCTTGCGAATCGTATCAGTTTCCTGGGAGCTAAGTTCCTGATGTCTGAGAGTATTAATGAAACCCCTTCGAAGAACTCAAGCCTTTTGCAAAATAGCGCTTGGCAGTCGCAAAGCAGGTGTTCTTCAGTTTCAGCGAAGTTCTTGCAGTAACAGCACAGTTCACTGTCTGATCTATCCACTTTATTGAGGTGAGCAGCCTCGTTACCAGTTTCAAGTCTTTTTTGGACAACTCGAGATGCTGTTCAGCTTTCTTTGACGATGGGCTCACAAGCCTTTTTGCTTATCTCTGCCCTGGAACCTTATTCCAGTGGGTTTTTGATTTGGTCAGCTTCCCAGCGCCGAAACTTTTCGTTGATGTGGGCTTTGAAAAGATCACAAAAGGGTACCGTGCCAAAAAATTGAGTGTTTACGCCTTTCTTGGCAAGACTGTCTGCTTCTTCATTGCCTTTGATTCCCTTGTGACCAGGCACCCACATCAGAGTAACCTGATTATTCGTAGCCAGTTGTCTTAGGGAGAGTTTGCAGTCCCAAGACAGTCTAGGCTCACTTAAGAGCTTTTAGTTCTGCTTGGCTGCCTGATATAGATACGATATAGCATGCTTGGAACATTGTTGGGGCTTTGCCTAAGGATTTTGATAGCCTGAAATTAGGACTCGTTACTCCCACTCCAGCCCTTTCGTCCATTTTGGAGCCATCAGAATACCATTCCTTTCTAGTTGAGGCCCGTTCGTTGTGAATATATGGTGGTTGTTTAAAACCACTTCATGATACACTTCAATGTCGTGCCTAGCTGGAATAACATATGATGGGTTCTAGGGGAATATTTTCCAGAATCTTCAGATGTCCATCCTTCAAATTTGATGCCTGGTGCAGCCTGAAGGCACTTTTTGTCGCTTCTTTCATTACACACAAGTGCAGTGGTGGAAGATTCAGCATAACCTCTAGTGCTGCAGTGGGGCACGTGAATATTGCCACTGTGATTCCCAGTGAATCCTTTGATATAACCAGTATCGCATTTCCGGTTTTAAACCCCATGTCTTCCCAAAAACTCTGCGGCACGTCCAGGTTGCCGCTGTAGCCTTGGAAAGAATATTTTCAATGTGACTGTTCCATTTAGTCTCTGGTCGATTATGACGCCCAGGTATTTCACTTCATTGGAAAAAGTTAGCTGAGTTCCATTCAGGGTTGGAGCTTTCAATTCGTACTCACGCCTCTTTGTGAATGGAACCGGCACTGTTTTGCTAGGATTTACATTTAGTTCCTTCTTTGCGAACGAGCTTCTGATTATATTTAGGGCTGTCTGCATGCGATTGGATATTATCCCGTCATATTTGCACCTATTAGTGGCGACCAGGTGAGTCGTTATGGCCCTTTAGGAAGCGGATACAATTCTTAATGTGACAAATATATGAGGAATAACCCTGGGGAGAAAATAACGCCAACCGAAGTGGCTAAGCTATTGAATAGAGCTCCTGTTCGAATTGTAACTATTGAGAAGGCTATTGAAGGACTTGAGGTGACAGGGATATATCCCGTTAATCCCAACATTTTTTCCAGAAGAAGATTGGGCTCCAGCAGCAAATCTGCAATAAATTGATACGCCTGTTGTTGAAATTGCAGATAGAGATGTTCCACACCTACCTCAAACAATAGAACCTAGAACACCTAGTCCTCCACAACCGGAAAAAAACAAGATACAAAACATATCGGTCCAGGAGAAAATCCCGGTTCCTGGATGCTCAACATCATCTGGCAATCACAAACAAAAAAGAACTCCAAAATACAACACTCCGTTATTTTTACGTCAACGCCGTCAAAATATGATCTAGAAAGGAAAGATAATGAAAAACAAAACAAGAAGAAACGAGGCGAAGAAAATTATCGAGAGAGCGAAGAGAACTGTTTTTGAGAGAAGTCCTACTACATCAGGAAAGAAAGTCCCCCGAAAATATTTCCCCACGTGAGAAATCTAACAGAACTACCATCAAGAAACATACGACGGAGATGATGAAGAATGAGATGTTCACACGGAGAGGAAGTCAATGAGGACATTTGCATAATCTGTGGTGAGTTCGGCAAATTCGGTGAAATATGGCTAAGACGTATTATGTGTGGCGGATGGGCCCACAAGGCCAGTACCTCCACAGAAAAAAAATATTTATATGCGACTTTTATATATATATATATATATTAATGGGGTAATCACGGCCACGGCCAGCATCACTTCTAAGGTTGGGGCAATGCCGGCCACTGCACGGTTTTAAAAAAAAAATATAGATATTTTTGCATATTGATTTTATTTATAATGAATGTTAGAATCCCTTCTAAACACCCTAAAGCTGGATTTAAAGTTAAACGGACTGTAAACGTAGACGCACTATATACGTAACAAACGTACTGTAGAATATTATTAAATTTATAAATCGACGGAACGGAATTTTTGCCCATGGGGAGGTGATGACATTCAAGATAACCTAAAATTATACGAATCATAAACAGCCTGTGTTGCTTCGGATTTGTATTATATTCTGAATATTCATCTATGCTTTGTTTTCCGTGTCACAATGGATTATGGAATACATGAAGGTATGCTTCTTGGTGCTGTGGGACTGTTGTTGTGTGCAGTAGCATTGGAAAAGTGTCGACAAACTCGAAGAACAATAATTAGGCGACCAAGACGTTATGAAACAATACCCATAAACCGTAACAGAAAAGTAGAGAATGCCTACATTTATTTTTTGAAGATGAATGCTGCTGATCCAGATCAATTTTTCAAAAAGAAAGTGTTATGAAACTGGGGCTCGTTTATTGAAATACTCGAATAAATTAATGTCCGTTTGATTACTCTCGTTTTCCATCGCCTTAATGGATTTGACAGGTTTTCACGACGTTTCGAATGCTTGTATCTGCAATCGTCTCCAGGTGAATACTGACAAGCTTGGGTGCTACTTACTAATTTATATGTCTGTCGGTACAGTGGTGCATGTAATTCCTCATGTGCAGAGGTGCGTGTGATTCCGCGCGGTGTGGTGGTGCGTGAAGTTTCGCGCCTCTGCATTCCGCCAGAAAGAGCAATTGGTGGTTTCCATACGTTCTTGATCTCTACGCTTGTTTGACTAAAGGCGTTATTGGCTTTGATGTAGGCGACCTCTTTGCACTTATGTTTGAACCAGTACTCCTCTCTATGTAGGACACTTGCGTCGTCCCATAGAATTAATTCGATGGTACTCAGTCCAGGCGTGGTCAGCAATTGTCGATTTTCACGTTTCTCCGCGTTGAGTCCATTTTTTGTATTCATCCGATCTCACTGATAAAGGCCTTTTTGTCTCCCCAATGTAGAAATCTCCGCATTTACAAGAAGCTTCATAAATTAAATACTTACTGATTTGCTTTCTGTTGTCAGCTTTGGTCTAGGTGAAGAAACTCCGTAAAGTTCTACCGGATTGAGAGCACCTCTTGATGTTGAACTCGTTTCCGATCCTTCTGATCTCCTCGGAGTCACCTCTGGCAGATCAATGTGCTTTGTTGTTGCTCTTCAGATGTATTCCTTCCCTGGAGTTGTTTCAATACTTCTTCTAGGAGTTTCTTGGGGTATCCATTCCGGTGAAGGTTCTCTCTGATGTGGTTCAATTCGGCATCTAGTGTGTCCTCGTCGTTGCATTTGTGCATCGTTCTTCCTACCAATATTCTCACGATCCCTCTCTTTGTCGAACTCGTATGGTTGGAGCCGTAGTTGAGATACTGTCCAGTATGTGTGTTCTTTCTATAGACAGAGGTGCGGATGTCATTGCCTATTCTCTCACCGTTCACATCGAGGAAAACCGATCACCAACTCCCGGAACTCACCAACCTACAAGTTATCGAACTACCTCCTACCGATACTTCAACCCTCACATGAAAATAGCAGTTCATACGTCAAGAATTCCAAGCACTTCTTAGACACCGCCAAAAATGTTGAACTTGGACCAGAAGAGCCTTAACACCAATGTTCCTCTAGAGGAATCCCTCAGCATCATCAAAAGGAAACACGAAGAGGATAATCATCTCCTCGAGAGGACTGACCTTCCCATCCAAGCAATATGACAATTACTGCAGTGCTGCCTACACAACTCATATTTCCAAGAGAAGGGCCGATTCTTCTCTCAAGTCGACGGACTACTTTTCTCCAATTATCGCCAACATAAACATGGAGTGGTTCGAGGAACTGGCTATAAGGGAGGCAGAATACAATCCAAAGCTGTGGTAGAGATCGTGGATGACACTTTCAGTATATGGAATCACGGAGATAAACATATCCAGGATTTCTTCTAAAGAATTGACCTCATCAGGGACTCGATCAAATTCACGACAGAAATTGAAACCAACAGTGCCTTACTTTTCCCCGATGTGAACGTTGAGAGAATAGGCAATGACATCCACACATCTGTCTATAGGAAGAAGACACATACCAGACAGCTACAGCTCCAACCATCCGAGTTCGACGAAGAGAGTGATCGTGAGAATATTGGTATATAGAGCGATGCACATATGCAACTACAAGGAGTCACTAGATGCCGAATTTAACCACATCAGAGACAACCTTCACCGGAATGGATATCCCAGGAAACTGCTAGTAGGACTATTAAAACAACCCCAGAGAAGGAAGACATCTGAAGAGCAACAACAAAGCACCGTGAGACACCTCTGATGTACGGAAGGCAGTACATCAGAGGTGTTTCCAAGAAGATCAGAAGGATTGGAAACGAGTTCAACACCAAGAGGTGCTTTCGATCCTGTAGTACTTCACGGAGTTTCCCTGCCAAGACCAAAGCTAACAACGGAAATGAAATATATTGTATTTATGGAGTTCCTTGTGAATGCGGAGATTCCTACATTAGGGAGACAAAAAGACCGTTATCGGTAAGATTGGATGAGCAAAAAAATGGACTCAACGTCAAAATCGGGAATTGCTGACTTCGCCTGAACTGAGCCACCACGAAGCCATTGAGTCTTTAGTCAACCAAGCGTAGAGATCAAAATCGTATGGAAGCCACTAATTGCTGTTTCTGGCGGACTGCAGAGGCGCGAAACTTCACGCAACACTACACTGCGCGAAATCACACGCACCACTGCACGGGGCGGAATTACGACATATAAATTAGTTAGTAGCACCTAAGCTTTTCAGTATTCACCTGAAGACGATTGGAGATACAAGCATTCGAAACGGCGTGAATACCTTTCAAATCCATTGGACGATGGACATCCGAAACGAGAGTAATCAAGTTACCACATCATCTACAACCTTCAAACTAATTTCCGTTTATTACGTAACACACAATCTAATACAAAAATGCACTCTGACAATGAAATACTCAACCACATTTTACTACTAAAGGGACTATAGTATATCCAATGTCAATTGAATGGGCTCAAAAACATGCCGACCATAGGCGGATTTTTTCTTTCACTTCAAATGTAACTTTGCCTATTTTTGTTTGAATATGTTTCTCGAAGTCAGTTGAATGTACCGAAATAATCAAAAGAAACATAATAGAACTGAATTTTCAATAATTTGTTATTTTGATTTCGCATCAAATTCCTCTCTTTTCCCCGGGCTTGGGACCGGCAGATATTATCACTAAGCGATCTTAGATCTAAGACATAAAATGGATCAGAAGGGTGTAGTTATGAAAAAAATAATAAAAGTGATAACAAGCATCACTGTTCATTCAGTATTTTGAAGAATAATAATGTAATTATTTAGCAAAACAACATATTATTTCAGAAAGAACTTTTGTACATGAAATACAAGTTAATTGTTCAAAGTCTAGTAGCAAAAAGCTCGAGGAACTGCTCATTCCTTGATTTTATTGAAGTCGGTGAGGTGTCAAATCCTGCTAACTCCTGCTGTAATCGTAGGATCCTGTATAAAGGCTCTTCCCGTAACTCCTCCGCCCTTAGAGTGAAATCCTGGGGATTGCAAGAGGATTTGGAGATGTGCTTCAGGGGATGTCTTGAAGTACTGAGCCATTTTGTGGTTGTTTTCTTCTTTTGATCCTTTTCAGATAAAAGTCGGCTAGAACGTTCACCATTTCAATAAATATGAAAATATAGATAATAAGTCCAGACACTAATGTTGTTCAAGTGAACCGGGTCTTCTAAAAGTCCGTCAAGTTTTTTATATTGCACTTCTAAAGAGGTTTTGTTTTGTTTCACTTTACCTAGGTTGATTTCGTTCAATTGCAGAGGTTTGAAGTCGAATTGAGAATTTTCAATTTCGAATACGTCAATGTTCAGTTGTGGCAATTCAATGTCTCCATGAATTTTGGTAACTGCGTATTCGGAAGTCTTTCACCTGCACTACACATTGGTGTTGAAGTCCTAGCACGTTAGTTCCTTGCAGAGGTACATTGTTTTCATTATTAAGTCCGCACTTTTGTTTGGCTATTATCAGTTCTGGTGAAATGATAATCCATTTGCTTCGTTCGATCTTCTGTATTGCTAATTTCGGTTGGAATAGGCTTGCAGTTGGAAACACTCTCAACAATTGTACTTCGCATGGGGCATCGTCTTCCTTCATTCGAATCGGGATAGTTTCATGACAAAGAAATTCTCCGGATTGGACTTCTGGGCATTCAGAGTGGAGTGGCATGTAATTTTGCTCATTGAGGATGAGGAATTCTGATTGTGTTAAAATACTTCGGAATGTTTTTGCTCGGAGGATTGGCAAGGGATAAAGGCGGAAATAGTCGTAGCTTTCTTTTTCCACAATAACAAGTATCGTTTAATTTCCTTTAATTTCTATAATTTTCTCAAAATTCAGTATATTTTTTAAATTTGGTTAAAAAGGTAGTTTGTTTTCTGATTAGCGGGTATCTGCTGATTTGACTCCTTCAAGTAGTTCATTTGGTTCAACTATAAAATTGGGAAGTATATTGAGTTTGGAAAATGTGATGGCAATTTCGATTTTTTCAAGTTTATCGGGCATTGTTTGAAAGGCTATAATTAATTGATTTATGTATCAGAAAATAGTGATATGTTTCCATATTTTGGAGTTCTTTCGATTTCAGTATTTCTTCGATCTGTAAAATCCTAAGTTGGAGAGCTAATTGGTTGAGAGCAAGGGTGGTTTTATTGAAAATATCCAGAGAATTTTGCTCATTTAACATATTTTTGATTTTGAAGTATTATTTGAGAGTCTATTGATCGCTTCATTATACTTCTCAGGATCTTCCTCATGAAGATTTCCAGTGATTGTTTCAGATAAAAGTGATATTTTGTTTTCAAGATTCATTGCTAAATGATATGACATTGTTCTCCAGTGGAGTTATTAAATTGTGAAATTTTATTCGGAGAGATTGAAATTCTTCGACAATATTGGTAATATCGAAAATTTGTACAAAATACCAGTAATGAATTTTATTTAGGTCATTGCCAAGTTTGAGAGTGAGTGAACCAGGATTTTTGGAAAGGTCACGGAATTTAGGGTAGGTCGGTTTACTACTTGTGTAGACGCAACACCTGTAAGAAGAGGGGCTTTTCTCAACTCTTTGATGTGAACTATTTCTTTTCTATTTTTTTTTTAGTTCACTAGTGATTTCGACACGATTCCTGTATGCGCCTAGAAATTTATTATTTTTCTTATTACTGGTTTGGGAATTCTGTTTAAGTTTTTATTGTTGTTATTACCTTATGAGTTGTGTTTTGTTACTATTTTTTCTTTCGTTCATGAACGTTCTCATATACATGTTCTAGTTTTTTCTTGTGGTTTTCTGCATAGTCGTTGGAAAATGTGTTAGGTAGAAAAATTTCGTTTGGATTTCTAGAGCTGTGTGTTCAGTTCGAATGAAGAGAAATTGGTTAAGCTATGGATTGACTTATTACAGCAGGTGATTGCACATTCCATTCAATTTTCGTTTTTATCGTGAGTGATTTCTTGTAATATTCTGAGATGTTCTATTATGGTGGAGTGAAATCATTCTGCGATGCTATTTGATTCGTGGTGTGCGGGGGCGGTGAAATGGATTTTGAATATGTGTCAGTTTAAAACTTCCTCGACGGTTTCGTTTTTGTATTCTTTTCCGTGATCGATAACCAATTTTTCTAGAATTCCGACAGCTTAAAAATACCTAATGAGACCTTGGCTTATATGAATTGCTGTTTTTCCTTGTATTTGGTAGACTTGCGCAGATTTTGTGAAGGAATCAACGAGAGTCAGGTATATGTTTTGTCGTGAAAATGAAGATCTACGTGAAAGATTTGAAATGGTTTTGAAGCAGTTTCCATTATTAACATGAGTGCTAAAAATGGTGTTTTCCTGGCGTACTTAGTACGCTGACAGATTTCACATGAATTGATATACTCTGTGAGATTGATTTTTTCTTATCTATCCAATAATATTTGCGTTTAATTGATTTCACGATGATATGTTTCGTGATGGTTTTTCATGAGGAGAATATGTGTGTCTTCATCGGTGATGGAATTTACTAGTTGTACATTTTATCAATTTTGTTCTGTTTTGCGAAAAATGTTGAATGTATCTTCTATTGAAGCCATTGTAAAGATGATCAGTGTGAAAATACATGCCATATATTATATCAGATGTGGTGTAGTCTCTCAGAAATTCAATTATGAGATCTTCGTTATTATTTTCTGTAATTTTGAGGGTGATTATTTTATGGTTTAAGTAGTTTCCTGTGTTAATTTTCAATCTATGATATGATCAGGTTGAAGAAAAACCAAAATTTTATTCACCTTATTATTGATGATTTCATCTAAAAAAATTAATCCGTAATTCGTCGTTTCGTTGATAGTGGAATGTTGGGTCGATGACCTAATGACATGGTTTTCGATATTATTCTGAGGTTTGATTTGTACATCTAAAATGATTTTAATAGTTTTTTCAGGTTTGTTAAGGTTTTGTGACGTTGTTGGTCTGTCGCATGGAATAGTATTTTCTATGGGTTTATCGATTTCTCGTGATGTCGTGGGTTGTTGGTCTTGAAATGGGTGTCCAGCAAACTGTCAGAGGTAATCTAGGGTTCCTTGGACGACATATCTGGGGTCGTTAATGACTGATTTAGTTTCTAATGCATTCATGATAATTTGAGGTAGAGTACCCGCGTCTGTATTCAAATTGGGATATGTATAACTCCATTGTGACAGCTTATACCATGGACAGTTTCCATGTTGAAATCTTCATTGAGAATAAACTGAGTATAAAATTTCCTAGCTAAATTTGGGTTTATCAGACTTCTGGTACTTCCTAAATAAATTAAAAAAATTGCATTAAGTTCAGGAATAAAAATGTGTGGTAAATTTGCTTTTATAAGATTGGATCGTGTGAAGTCCCTGCCGGGTGAAAATTTATATGAGGGGAATTTGATATCTAGGGATCGTGTTCATAGTCTTATGAGTACGGTAGGTCAGGATATTGTTTGAGTTCATCGTTTACATTGGAAGGCTGATAATTGTTTTCTTGGAAACGAGCTGTCTCTTCATTTGTTAGATATTCAGGGTTCTTAGAATTTTCTGAATATTCAAAATTGCTTGGATCATATGGATTTTCGGGACGACTGACATTTTGTAAAAATAATGCGGTTGCGGTCCATGTTTTTCGAGGTTGTATTCGGGTGTTACCGGACGAAGTGTCCGTGGGTTCTGGCCTATTTTTAACCGACCAAATAAGAAAGGAGGAGGTTCTCTAGTCGACGCGTAGATTTTGTTTTTATGTATGATCACGCATAACTTTTCACAGAGTAGTTCGATTTCTATGTTTTTTTTATTGGATAGCGTATACTTCGGAGTTGGTCCCATTTGAATTTGAACAAAATTTCAAGGGTAGAAAAATAGGGGATATTTATCGTTCATCCACTGATATTCTTATAAAAATGTATATCTTCTCAATTGACTTCTGACTATTTAATAATGGTCCCTTTAGTCCTCCATGAATATGTAAAAAAATTGTCAGAAGTGCTATAAAATATGTACGGTGAGAAAAGCGCGATCGGTCGCTCGCACTTTGCACCCGAATTCTCATTATTTCTCTTCCACTCTGCCTTCTGACACTTTGCACGTAGTTTATTCTTCACGTAAACAATACAAATGCAAATTGTCAGGAGTTCTTCTCAATATGTAAATTCTACGAAATTTTTCGCAACTTTGGAGCTTCTGACAACCCTTTATCTTCCACTTACTCTTCTGAAAATATATTTCTAGTTTTTATTCATCTCTCCTCGATACCTATATGAATTGTCAGCCACTCTGATCGACAGTTTTTTTTGGCGAAAAATGTGCATGTTTGATTGCCCTCCTACACTCTTATCTTCCATCGCGCCTTCTGACGGTCGGGCTTTCTCTTTGCCGACAACAATCAAACCTTTTCCAGATAAAATATTTCATCGACCGAGGCATGTTGCTCGTCCAGTAGTCAGCTCTTAGACTATTATACAACAGAGTAATCGTTCAGACTATGAGGTTTTTATCGAAAGTTTAATTGATAATAAGTGTTGTGTGAGCATTAATTTGTGGCTTTAACATTTTTGAAACATCATAAGGAAAAATAATAGACAGGTGTTTTATACCATTAATTTTTAGCAGTATGTATTCTTACGAATCCTGCATGGCGCAAAAGGGGAAGCCTATTATGATTGCCTTGGTAGTGTGGTACTTCAGGTAGGGTATTTCAGGCGCAATTTGATTTATGCTAGGTTCATTCAGTTACTTTTTCTATAACTTTTATTTTTACTATAATTTATGTTCAAGGAATTACCGATTTTTTTTTGCCAGCTGATTTTAGAGCATGTATTGAACCTTTCTTAAAGTTTTATATGTATTACTATTGTCAATTATGTTTGTAGTTACCTTGAAAAAGGCTACGAATTAAAGACGAATGTTTGGTTGTTTGAAATAAATCCGGCATTTTTCAACAATTAGGCCCTGGTTTACTTTTTTTCTAAAATCTGATTCGGATTTTTTTTAAATGTCACTGAATCAGAATCTCACCAAGATCTGAATTTCATTCAAAATTTAGAACCTTCGGATGTTATTTTTGATCACTACAATACACATAATTCACCAATGCCAATCCGTAATAATATTTCTACTGCTCAAAATGTTGTTCAAGAAGGAATTCTAACTAAAGTGTCTCAACAATCATTATTGAACGATGATAATGATCTGTACCAAAAATACATGTGTAGATATTCCCACTGATATTTTCGTGGAGCGACCTCCAAACAGTGATATTGCCAGTGGCAAAAATCACGATATTTTGACTTTACCTCTCGTCTGTGTCGACAGAGTTGAGGTTCGGAATCTATGTTTTGATGATATCAATTTACCATCTTATACCATAAAAAATACTAATTCCAAGTATAACGCCGATACGACAGCTGAAATGCAGCTTAATAATAAAGACGGTTTGAAAGTATGGAGTATACAACAATAATTTGGAGGAGAAGTATTATTATATACCGAGAATATCGACCTAGCTAAAAATCAAGTGGCTCTTATTGAACCTACAGAAGTGGTCGATGATTTCGAAGTAGCTAATGGGACATTAGGAGAGAAGGAATATGTACATCTAGATGTCACCGAAAATCAAGGGAAAGTTGTTTCAGAAAGTCATTCAAATACAAATTAAAAAGATACAGAGGCTATTAAAGAAAAAACCATCACATAGGAAATCGAACACGAAGCAGACATAGTGGAAATTCAGGAAGAAATAAATATAGGGAAACAAGAAATTGCAGCGGACACGAGGAAAAAATGAAAATAAAGCAAGCCCTGAGAAAAACTAAATAGAATCAGACATGGAGAAAAATAAGAATGAAGAAGACACAGGTCAAGACGGAGACAGAATAATGTTATACGAAAAGGTCTCATGTGTACGTAAGGCATTTTAAGCCAACTGGCAGGGGTATCAAGATTGCCTTATCTGCAATTATTATCCTTGGATATCAAATATAGTCCAAAATTGCCCAAATTGTAATAACATTCACATAAAACTGTTTTGAAAAAATGGTTTTGAACTAGTTTCATTTAAAATTGTGGATGCTACATACATATAAATGTATCGCGTCATCCTGAAAATTTTACTTTTAACCAGAAAAGGCGTTTTTCCTCAACACGGCAGAATAGACGTCTATAAGATTATTTATATCCAAAACTTTTTTGAACTGGAGAAAAGCGTAAAAACTATTGTTGATTTTTCTGCACACATGATTAATATGATCTTGACATTTCAAACCGGTGTCTATGTATGCACTTAAAAATGTTGCTAATTCCGAAGGGTGTATAGTAATATTATTAATTTTTACAGTAATATGTGACTCTGTAGCTTTCTTACCAAAGAATTGGATCAGCACAGTCTTCTCCGCATTTACTATCAGCCAGTTATTATGGCACCATGCAGTAAATCTTTCCCCTATACTATTTAGGTCGTACTGCAGCTCCACAAGACTGTCGGCTTCTGCCGAAATCGAAGTGTTATCAGCAAATAGTGTAATTGATGTACGTTCTATACAGGGTGCGTCAGAAGACTTTGACAAACTTCAGGAGGTGATTCCTCACAATATTCTAATATGAATTGTCCAAATAAATATATGTCCGGAAACGCTTCGTTTCCAAGATACAGGGTATTAAAGTTTTATTTTTAATTTAGTTTTTTTTAAATAACTGTAATGAACCTAGGCCAGACCTGTCGCCTCACGCGTTGCCATCGACAACGATGAGATCATCCCCGGAGATATTCGAAAACCATCCAGTCGCTCTGCCGCGGAAAACAACGGTCAATATTGGAAACAATTGGAACATGCCGGTCGCCAACTGCCAGAATTCGAAACATCGAGAATGCTGTATCGGAGATGAATAGGCAACCCTCAAGTGGAGTCACACAGTCTGAACGAGCCCATACGATCGAGCTATACAGTGGCGTAGTAATATAAATTAAGTGTGAAATAAATGAGTAAAACCAAGTTAAGTTTATTTACGTTACAATTGGTGTCGGAAGCGAGATTTTGAAAATAAACAAGTGATCGTGGAGTGGATAGCCAGAAAAATAAATTGATAGACCTTTTTGTACGCCCAAAATAGAGAGTGGCCCGGTTTTCGCGAAGTGCGTGCGTGGGAATATGAACTGATACACTGTTCGCGTGAAACAGACAATAGACTGGTGGCCCGTGGAAAAGAATTCGCGAAGTGAATTTTTAACAAACTTATAAACTTTTCGTGTGAAACAGACTGATACCTCGTCAAAGACAAAATGTGTTCAAGAAAAGTGCGCCTTGCGGATTTGAAGGTAGCGGAATTGAAACAGGAATTGGAGGAAAGGGAACTGGAAACAACGGGTAAAAAGCAAGTACTCCAGGAAAGACTTGCAGAAGGACTTATACAAGATGGTGAGGACCCCGAAACATTTTTATTCGAAGTTCCCGGAGGTGATTTGAGTCCGATAATAGAATCCTTGAAAGGAGAGCTGCAACAAAATTCGAGGACTTTGGAAGAGAAGCTTGAAGAAAATTCTAGAAATCTGGAAAGAAGCTTCAAGAAAATTCTAGAAATCTGGAAGAGAAGCTTCTAGAAAATTCAAGAAGCCTGGAAGAAAATGCAAGAAGCCTGGAAGAGAAGTTCCTGGAAAACACAGAAGGCCTAAAAAAAGAATTGTGTGGTGTGGCTAATTTTCTAGAAAAAAGAATAGGAACCGTCGAGGCAGAAATGGACAAAATAAAGGAAACGATCAGTAAGCTGGAAAAACGAATTAATAGTGCGCCCCCCACAGAGATGGTTAACGAAAATGCAATGCTGGACTTGAGTTTGAACTTGGATAAAGTTCAAGAGGGTATAAAAGATGTCAAGGTCATTTCTGAAATAGGGAAGCTTCCATGAAGCCGCCTCAATTCGACGGAAAAACTCCATGGGAAAATTACCGCCGACAGTTTGAAGCAGCGGCCAAAGCAAATGGATGGAATGCAGGGGAAAGAGCTGTAGCATTAACACTTGCATTACGTGGAGAAGCGACGAATATTCTACAAACTCTTACCGCCCAAGAACAGGAGGACTATGATCAGCTGATTAAACATCTAGAATTACGATATGGCCAGGCCCATTTGGAACACGTATACCACTCCCAACAGATAAATCGCTGCCAGAAATCGGGCGAATCCTTACAAGAATTCGAAGCTGACATTGCACGCTTGGTTCGTCTCGCATATCCAGCCACACCGGAAAATGTAATGGAGCGATTAGCGGTTCAGGCATTCTTGGATGGACTCCGTGACCAAGAAACCAGACAAGCGTTGACACTAGCTCATCCAACACATCTCGTAGACGCAATGGCACGCGCTTTGGAATTTGAGGCAGCAAAGCAATCCTGCAAAAACCAAAGTAAAGTTCGAAGTATTGAAGAAGACTCACAGGAGCATGCTGACTTGGAAGCTGCCATAAGAAAAGTGATGAAGGAAGTTTCGCCTGAGAAAAGACAGATAAGATGCTGGAATTGTGGCAAAATTGGACATGTGCGTAGCAAATGTCCAACATTCGAAAACACGACTCCGATGCAGGAAAACTAAAGAAGGTCTACGAGAAGGGGCAATCGTCGGCCTGTGTCCAGCAAGCCCCGGTTAACAACGCATATGTCGCTATCCTGAAACGACAGAACAGAGGTGTTTTCGTAGACGGTCTCATCAATAACGAGCCTTGCACCATGCTGCTAGATACAGGTGCGACTAGGACAATTCTCGGACCTTCCTTTGCCAGAACACCGGAACGAATTGAACCGACAACTTGGAAGCCACGCACAGCAACAGGGGAGCCAGCTACTGTATATGGCGAGCTACCGATTGAAATAATTTTGGGCAGCACTAAAGTGAAACATCAGGCACTTGTAGCGGACATCGAAGACGATGCAATCATCGGAATGGACATCATGAATTCCAGAGGGTTTGAATTGGATTTCAAAGACGGCGTCCTACGTGTCAACGGAGAAGAGCTGGTACTTCATGGGAGAAGTGAAGAGTTGATCCGTGTGCTGTTGGCTGAGGATGTAAGCGTACCTGAGAGGGCTGAAACCATCCTGGAGGCTCGCCTGGACGGGAGTGCGAGCAGTGGAGACGTGATGATGTTCGAGCCCAAACTTCATGATGAGAAAATTGGACGAGGGATTGCCCTAGGGAAAACCCTGTTACGTGCTGAAAAATTTGTACCGGTAAAGGTCATGAATGTCAATTACTTTCCAGTGACCTTAAAAAAGGAACAATTTTAGGGCACTGCTCGTCAGTTTCATCTGTGATCCGGGGCGTACGAGGTACGATTAGCCAACCCAACAACTTGCCCACAGAACTAGAAAAATTAGTTGCCATCTCTTCCAAAGACATAAAACCAGCTCAACAGCCCAAACTAAGAGATTTAGTCAAAAAGTACCAAGACATCTTCGATTCCGGACAAGAAAAAGGGGGTCGAACTAATGTGGTCCAGCACAAGATTGATACTGGGGGTGCCCGACCGATCCGGCAATCAGCAAGAAGACTTCCTCTTGCCAAGAAGGAAGAGGCTGACAAAATAGTCAGCGATATGGGAAAAGAAGGAGTTATCGAACCATCTGACAGTCCCTGGTCCTCTCCAGTCGTACGGGTGAAGAAAAGGATGGATCGACACGCTTTTGTGTAGACTATCGCCAACTTAATAATGTCACGAAGAAGGACAGTTACCCTCTCCCGAGAATAGATGACACCCTAGACACGTTGGCTGGTTCCACGATTTTCTCGACCCTTGATCTGAAGAGTGGATACTGGCAAGTAGAACTGGCTCAGGAAGATCGAGAAAAGACTGCTTTTACCATCGGCTCAGGATTGTGGCAGTTCACCGTTATGCCCTTCGGGCTCTGTAATGCTCCCGCCACATTCGGAAGATTGATGGAAACAGTACTGAAGGGACTCTCATGGAACACGTGTCTAGTGTATCTCGACGACATCATTGTGGTCGGCAGATCGTTTGGGGACCACGTGAAAAACTTGGAGGAAGTATTCCTGCGACTGAGGAACTCCGGATTGAAGCTGAGCCCTAGAAATGCCATCTGTTCCAAAAAGAAGTACGATACCTCGGCCACGTTGTCTCTGGGGAAGGAGTAGCAGTGGATGACCAGAAGATCAAAGCTGTTAAGGATTGGCCCATCCCAAAAGACATTCACCAACTTCGAAGTTTCCTTGGTTTATGCACATACTATCGCCGATATGTGCTGAGATTCGCCAACATCGCTTAACCACTGACCAAGCTCACGGAAGGCCAAACAAAGTTCCAGTGGTCCGAAAATGTCAAGACTCATTCAGGAAGCTGAAAGGAGCTTTGATCAACGCACCTATACTGAGCTATCCCCTACCCAAGGGGAAATTCATTTTGGATACGGACGCCAGCAACGTGGGACTTGGAGCTGTCCTATCTCAGATCCAGGAGGGACAGGAGAAGGTCATTGGTTATTTCAGCAAGACGCTTAGCAAACCAGAGCGCAATTACTGTGTCACCAGGCGGGAGCTGTTAGCTGTTGTAAAGGGAGTGGAACACTTCTACAAGTACGTGTATGGAAGAAGATTCCTGTTGAGAACTGACCATGCAGCTCTCAAATGGCTCTTACCGTTCAAAAATCCTGAGGGTCAAGTAGCACGTTGGATCGAGAGACTCCAAGAATTCGATTTCGAGATCGAACATCGAGCCGGAACTAGCCATAAGAATGCAGATGCCTTGTCGCGAAGACCATGTCCAGATGATTGCTCACATTGCCGACGAGCAGAAGAGAAAGAAGCAACACTTTGTAGAACCGCGGCAATGGATAACAACTGGAATGACAGCAAGATCCAGAAAGACCAAGAGAGAGACCCCGACCTTGGCTAAGTCGTCAGCTGGAAGAAGGGCAATCGAAGACCATCATGGCAGGAAGTCGCAGGTTACTCGCCGGCTGTTAAGTCCTATTGGGCACAATGGAACTCTCTTATTCTGGACAATGGGATCCTGAAACGTGTGTTGGAGGCCGATATTGGTGGGGAAGACAGACGCCAAATAATTGTTCCCAGGAACAGAAGAGAGGAAGTGCTGCGGGAAATCATGATGGAGTCGCCGGAGGACATCTGGGAGTGACGAAGACCCTGCAGAAAATGAGGCAACGGTTTTACTGGGCCAATTGTCAAGCTAACGTCCAGGACTGGTGCAGAAAGTGCGCTGTATGCGCTGCTAGCAATGGACCTCGAATACGACCCAAGGCCCCGATGCGTCAGTACAACGTAGGCAGCCCGTTCGAGAGAATTGCCATTGACATCGCCGGCCCGTTTCCCGTATCCGACCACGGGAATAAATACATCCTTGTGGCAATGGACTACTTCAGTAAGTGGGCGGAAGCCTATGCCCTGCCCAACCAGGAAGCCATCACCGTCGCCGACGTCTTGGTGAAAGAATGGATATGTCGATTCGGTATTCCAATGGAGCTGCACTCGGATCAAGGCAGAAATTTCGAATCCAACCTTTTCCAAGAAATATGTCTACTGCTGAACATCCGCAAGACAAGAACCACGGCCCTACATCCGCAGTCCGATGGAATGGTGGAACGGATGAACAGGACGATCAACCGCCACTTGTCCAAGGTTGTCTCTGACCATCAAAGAGACTGGGACCAGTATCTTCATTTGTTCCTGATGGCCTATCGATCCGCAGTACACGAGTCAACCGGTCAAACTCCTGCTAGTATTATAATGGGCCGAGAACTGCGACTGCCTTGTGACCTGAAGTTTGGGATACCGCCAGGACAAGACACTGCGGAGAGGACTACGTCAGCAAACTTCGGCAGAGAATGGACGACATCCACGAACGAGTCCGGTTGAACATCCAGAGTGCCAGCGATAAAATGAAGAAGACCTATGACATCAAGGCCGACGCTGGAGGATTTAAGGTTGATGACCTGGTTTGGCTGTACAACCCCAAACGTCGTCGTGGACTATCACCAAAGTTGCGGAACTCGTGGAAGGCCCGTATAAAATCGTGAAAAGGATAAACGACCTTGTGTACCAAATCCATAAGCCACCCCGAAGGAAACCAAGGGTCGTCCATTTCAACAGATTGGACCCTTACGCTGGAAACCATGACCAAGGTCGCACCCTCAAGCCACCGGAGAATGATATGACGTTCGAGAAGTTTATGTCCTTGTATTCAAACGGGCAGAAAGTTCTACATGGGGTTACTAGAGAGGAGTCACGAGACCTTTCGAGGTGCCTGCTGACTACGCACTAGCGCACTGTGTGGCAGAAGATCTTCGAATGTCCAGGGGCATCGCTGTAGTGTTCTCCAAGAAATTTGGTCAACTCCAAACACTGCGGGAGCAGAATCCAGAAGTTGGTGGGTGCTACAGTTGAAGAAAGGCCAGAGAAACATCTACTACCTAGTTACCAAGAGGCATTCCCAAGATAAACCGTCCTATGAAGATGTCTGGAAGAGTCTCACCAAACTAAGAGATACTATGGTGGACCAGAATCTGGTGGATCTAGCAATTCCAAAATTATCCTGTGGTATTGATGGGTTGGACTGGAGAGTCATAAGAAGTATGCTGGAGGCGATATTCAGATCCAGCGGCGTCAAGATTTTGGTTTGCTGTAACCCTCTTCCACGACCGATCATGAAGACCGTGGAGTGTTACTTCCATCGAACTTCACGGTGCAGATATGGGGAGTCATGCAGATATCGTCACACTCCAAGGATGAAATTTCGGGACGAAATGTCTTTAAGAAGGGGGCAATGTAACGAACCTAGGCCGGACCTGTCGCCTCACGCGTTGCCATCGACAACGATGAGATCATCCCGGAGATATTCGAGAACCATCCAGTCGCTCTGCCGCGGAAAACAACGGTCAATATTGGAAACAATTGGAACATGCCGGTCGCCAACTGCCAGAATTCGAAACATCGAGAATGCTGTATCGGAGATAAATAGGCAACCCTCAAGTGGAGTCACACAGTCTGAACGAGCCCATACGATCGAGCTATACAGTGGCGTAGTAATATAAATTAAGTTGTAGATTAAGTGTGAAATAAATGACTAAAACCAAGTTAAGTTTATTTACGTTACATAACTTTCGAAATACTGACCTCACTAAATGTAAAATTGGTATTGAGAAGTTTTATGAGGTGTTGAATTCGAACCTGATGTTATTATTGCTCTTACTCGTAGGAGGCGCCACCTACACGTCTTTTTATTTTTTGAAGATTCATAACTTTTTTGAGCGTACTTCTAGCACATTTTTCAGTGAAAAAGTCAATTCCTCTATCATATCTACGTAAAAAAGCTATCCTTGTTACAAGTCGCTATAAGCAACCGCTAGATTTTTATTTCTGGGGACATTTGAAGTCACTAGTTTATAAAACTCCAGTACAAGAAACACACCAATAATTTTTGAGCGGGTACGAGATTCAATGACTGCAAGACTGAATGCCTGCATCTTCGCTGAAGGTGGACACTTTGAACAATTTATTCGAATACAATTTAGTTTCCTCTTTTTATTTCATTCTACATATTCAAAATTTCTTGAAATAAAATGTTGATATTTCTTGCAAATTTTATTAAAACAAATACAGATTTTGTACCCTTGATACAGAAATAACTATTTCAAACGAGTAAAAATAAATAGAATAGGTGGCGCCCCCTACAAAAAAAACAAAACTACTTACTTAAACGTCAAATTCATTTCCTAAGCATTCTTGTGAAAAATGCAAAATACTGGTAATAACTTCAACACGCATCGATTATCAAATAATCGACTTGAAATTTTCAAGTCCAAATATCTAGAAAACGGTTGCTTATAGTAACAAGGGTAGCTTTTTTACGTAAATATGATAGAGGAATTGATTTTTTTAATGGAAAATGTGCTAGAAGTACACTTAAAAAAGCTATTGCACTATTTGTTACTATGAACAATAGTCGAATCAATCAAATAACTCTTAACTTGAAGATCATTTATTCAATACTGCCCGATACAGGCCGGTACGCTCGATATCGGCCGCTACATAAAAACAAGATTTTTTATGTTGAACACTCTCAACTCCACTTTCTCCTAGTCCATTTGTGGCAGGAGGGTAGGGAGCTCCAGTTGAATGTTTTATGCCACTAACCGATAAAAAAAATTTGAAACTCCTCAGAAGTGAAAGTTTTTGCGTTATCCGTGCAAAGCTCATACGGTAACCCAAATCTGGAAAATATTTCCCTGAAAATTTTAATAGTTGTCGTAGCCGTTATATTGCTGACTTCCACACACTCGATCCATTTTGAAGTCGCGTCTTCGATAACTAAAAAATTTTCATTAAAAAGCGGTCCAAAAAAATCCGCGTGCAACCTCGTCCATGGTTCCTTAGGCCAATCCCAAACCGATAAGGAAGCTTTTGGTGGATTACTGGAATACACTGAACAAGAGTTACACATCCTTGCTGTATTTTCAATTTCACTATCCATCGATGGCCACCACACATATGATCGGGCCAACGACTTCATTTTGACAATACCCATATGTATGCTGTGTAATTCCTGTAATATGTATTTCCTGAATTTTTTAGGAATAATTAAACGATATCCCGACATGGCACAGTCCTGTTCTACAGTAATTTCGTTTTTCGTAAAAAGTACGGTTTCAATTTATCAGAAGGACAAAAAACAGGCCAACCGCCCCGAACTCAAAAAACTATTTTACCTAGAATGGGATCCGTTGAAGTTTCTCTTTTTATCGCTTTAAAATCGATCGGTAACTTTGATTCTTCCACGTATTGAATGTACGAAATGTTCGTATTTGAATTTAACGAAGTTGGTTCGTTAGGATCCTTTCCTTCATTTTGAAAGATGATCTAGATAAAAATCAGCCGTATTATTTTCAGACTTAACATATCGTATATCATACGTAAAGCTGATAGTATATGGGCCCATCTTTGCAATCGGTTTGCTGCAAAAATTGGTAGGCCTTTTTTATTTCCGAAAATAGCTAACAAAGGTTCATGATCTGTATATAAATAAAAATGTTTTCCGTATAGGTACTAGAAAAATTTTTTTACGCCAAATATTATCGCTGCGGCCTCTTTTTCGATCTGAGAATAACCTATTTCCGCAGAATTGAGCAACCGCGAGGCAAAAGCGATTGGTTTTTCTGAATTGTCGTCAAATATATGACTCAAAGCCGCACCTAAAGCAAACTGAGAAGCATCCACCGTTAACTTAATTTTTTTTTTTGGATCGTAATGTGCCAATACTGATGACGACAACAACATATTTTTAGCTTTTTCGAAACTTCGCTTACACTCTGAAGACCAAAACCATGTAGAATTTTTCTTCAGTGAACTATAAAGAGGTTTCATTATTTCGGAAGCATTCGGAATGAACTTACAATAAAAATTTACCATTCCTAAAAACGATTTTAACTCGGTTACGGTTTTAGGAACTAGAACCTGCTTGATAGCTGAAACTCTCCCATCCGAAGTATGTAAGCCTTCTTTATCAATTGTGTGACCTAAATATTTGACAGAATTTTGAAAAAATGAGCATTTTTCCTGTTTGACCTTGAGCCCGCATTCCTGGAGGCGCTTCAAAACTTTTTCGAGGCGTTCGAAACGTAATTCATCATTTTCGGCGGTTATCAAAATGTCGTCCAGAAAACATACCACTTCTGGTATAACAATCATTTGCTCCATGATATTTTGAAATAAAGATGGGGCTGAGGTTATACCATATGGTAGCCTTGTATAAGAAAAAAGTACCCTATGAGTACTGGCAGTTACCAGTTTTCTAGATTGTTCCGACAGTACCACTTGTTGGTATGCCTCCGAAAGATCAATTTTTGAAAACTTCCTACCCCCCTGCAATTGAGAAAATAAATATGCAATGCGTGGCAAAGGATAATGGATTGTTTCAAACTTGGATTCAAGGTTATCTTGAAATCGCCACATATTCTAATTCCGCCATTGGGTTTCAATATGGGAACTATCGGAGTAGCCCATTCAGAAAACTCCGAAGGTATTAAAATTTTGTTATTTACCAAACGTTCAAATTCTTTTTCAATTTTCGGTTTTAGTGCCAATGGTACAGGTCTGGCTTTATGCAATTTTGGAACAGTACCCTCCTTGACCTTCAGGGTGATTTCAAATTCATTAAATGTCCCTAAACCTCCATCAAAAACATCTCTATATTTTTTATACAAGGTATCAATATTCATAGAAAAATTTCCGCCATTACAATAATTTTTTGTATGATGAACATTTTCTCACCAAAATCATCTTCTGCACAAGACACATATTTGATTTTGCCTATACCTAAATTTAACATTTTTAAGCCATTTCTTCCGATTAGTGGTGGTCCTCCATTTTTAATAACATAAGTTTTGAGAATGAAATCCTTTTCTTCAATTTTGATATTCAAATTTAGAAAACCTACAGGTTCGAAATGAGACCTACATAATCTTTTAAAGCCAAATCATTTCTGAAATATTTTTTGTCTTGAAAATGTTTCAAATAAAGTTTTCAGAAATTGCAGCATGAGCAAATCCAGAGTCGGCTAAAGCTTATCGGAATATTTTCTACCAATAATTTTACAAAGTTGGTTTTACATTGCCATTTAAATCCGTTTCAGAGTCAAACAACGAATATTAAAATGGAATCATCTGCAATTTCATTTCTTGTGTTACTGACAAAAAAATGTTGGGACGTTTTTCTGCACACAGGTGTTAAATGACCCTTCCTCCACATTTGTGGCATATACAATTTTATAACTACACTCGCTATACAGATGGTTTTCCTTCCGCACACTGAGCACTTAGTAGTTTGTGGTTTGCTTACCATTTGAGTCCGTCCTGATTCTTACCAACATTGTACGAAGAAGGACTTGGTCTCTTGAAGGACTCGAACGATGAGCAGGCCGCTGTACCTTCCCTCGTTGGCGATGGAAATTCACCAGTTCCGTCTTGATGTTGACAACTCCCAAACTCTCCTGGTGCTGTGCTCCTTCAACGCTGACTCCTTGGATAATGCTAATTTCACCATTTTTTTCAGCTTTACCGTAGAATTCGAAGCGTCTTCTTCAAATAATCGGTCCATGATTTTCACATCATTGATGCCAATTACGAATACATCTCGCATAACTGTTTCAAGTTCGTTTCCAAACTCACAATTCGAAGCAAGCTTTTTGATTTTTGCTTCCCAGTCCGAAACGCTTTCATTTGCTTCGCGTCTTGCGGTGTAAAATTTCAACCGTTCAGCAAAGTAAGACTTTACCGGAGCCAAATGATCTGCTAACAATTTACTCAATTCCTCGAAAGAATTGCTTTTGGGAAGATGAGGAACACACAGGTTTTTTATCAATATGTAACAATTTTCGGAGAGCGTATTTAAAAGAATTGCTTTTTTACGTTCCTCCTCCGTTATTTTATTTGAAAAAAAAAACTGCTTAAGTCTCTCCAGAAATACTGAAAAGTCGGAATTCCTCGGATCAAAGGTATTTAGTGAACCCAATAGTCCGACATCGATATCGGCCGCTACATAAAAACAAGATTTTTTATGTTGGACACTCTCACAAGTGTGTGTATACAGAGTGGATATAAATAAATGCTAATATATAACAGTTATGAATCTTCAAAAAAGAAAAAGATGTGACGAGTAAGAGCACCTCAAAAAACCTCTCAATACCAAGGTTGAATTATACCTGAAAATCCCACCTTATTAGGCCCTTTACGAATCTGGATATAACCTAAAACTTCACGTTCTTTCGCTTAATTAAGGTCAGTATTTCGAAAGTTATTTAAAAAAAACGAAAATAAAAATAAAACTTCAACATCCTGTATCTTGGAAACAAAGCGTTTCCGGACATATATTTATTTGGACAATTCATATTAGAATATCGTGAGGAATCACTTCCTGAAGTTTTTCAAAGTACTTCTGACCCACCCTGTATATTGTGGAAGATCATTAGTATATAATTAAAAAAATAATGGTCCCAGAACTGAACCTTCCGGTACTCCGATGTCTATCTTGAATAATTTTGAGTCAGTGTCCTCCCATTTAACAAATATTTTCCTATATTTCATGTAGTATATAATTCATGCAAGGAATTTTCCAGTATACCATTTATCAGCAAGTATGTTGAAGTCTATGGAGTCAAAAGCTTTGGATAAATCGAAAAAAAGCGCAGTAACATACTTTCCCTTATCAATTCCACTATAGATATTATTTAGGAATGTTGCAGCCGCGCTTTCTGTCGATTTACCCGGACTGAAGCCCTTTTGATACTCACTGATAACGTTATACTGCACTAGAAATGGATAAAGCTTATTGTAGATACATTTTTCCACTATTGTGCTAATAACACTAGGGATGGTAATTGGTCTGTAGTTATCAATTACAAGTGGATAATTTTTTTTATATATTGGGATGAATTGTCCCACTTTTAGCATGTCTGGAAAAGTTTCTGTTTCTACAGATTTATTTATTATGAAAGCAAGTGGTTCACAGAATTTACGATTTTTGTCCATACCACTAGAACTTTCAGTTTTAAGTTCATTGATGACGTTAAAAACTTCAATTGGAATTACGGGGTGAAAATAAAAAGTATTCAGTATCCTGTTCAAATCAGTTGTACCTACCACAATGTTATCATGAAAGTGTTGCTTGAAACTATAGTTGAATAGTAATCGGCAAATTTGTTGGCAATAATTGTGTTATCATAAACTAGCTTATTATCAATATACCACTCACGCGGATGTTCGTTTTGGGTTTCTTTCCATGTCAATTTATTAACAGTTTTCTAGACTTGCTTTTGTTTGTTTTGTATGCTATCGGTTTCTGTAATCTTGTTCTGATAATATACTCATGTGAGTCATTTATGTTGCGCCAATGCTGAATTCTCATTTCACGATAGAATTCTAATGATTCTTCATTGCGGTTTTTTTGTAGACCAATATAGTTCCTTCAATTGCCTACCCTCGGCTTTGATTTCATTAGTTATCCACTCATTTTTATTGGTTTTTGTTTTAATTTGGATTATTATACAGGGATATGTTACATCTATATAATATATTAGAATATTGAAAAACCTCTCGTAGGCATTGTTGACGTTATTGTTATTTTGATATACACATTGATAATTCATAAGGTTTTCGTTACTTGTATCACGCCCAGTAGTAGTTTTCTTATTAGAATATTTTTTTGGAGATTTTTGGTTCTTAGTATGAACATTGAACCATAATAATCACTCAAAACCATTTCTTCAACTTCGTCAATAAATAACGGGCTTTCTATATTAGTAGCAAAATAATCGATCTTGGGAATTGAAGCTACCCCGTTTTTATTAGTAGAAACTCTTGTAGGCTTTTCATTTTTGAAATGGAATTTGAGCTTTCCAACAAGTCAATAAACAGTTGATTATCCTTTCCTTTCTGGGGACAATATTTCAGGTTCAGATTGACAATATTCATATATCCCCCCTATGATGACATTGTTATAACGCCTAATGTATTGGCCTAGAATTTGGTCTACAGATAGATAAATCCATTCTTCCTTCTGGATGCCTATAAATATCAATTAGGCAATAATTTCCATTTCCAATACAACAAACAATTCCACAATGTTCTATGTGCATTTCGTCATTTTCATATTTCGAAATATTCAAGTCTTTATATACTACATTAAAAAACATGTGAAGTTTAAAACATAATACGTATTATGTTTTTAACTTTTTTACATTATTTTAAGAATTTACCTGAAGATGACATGAACATGTCGAAACGTCGCATGCAATAAAATATACATTGACTGACTAAGGCCCTTATTCCGAGAAAATAAAGAATATATATATATAAAAGAGCCAGCCTATCAGCCGAACTCTTTTGATGGGGGTCGCCATAGTCACTTATATCGTAGGCGGTTCGAGGCTATAGTAGCAGGTAGAGAGGGGGAAAACATGAGCACGATTGTCATCGTGTGCAGCAGTGTCATGATATGCAGCGGTTGAAAGGTTACATTTGTTAGGTTAAGAAGTGGGTATCTAATGTAGTTTATTCAATTTTGTTTCATGTCACCTTGCAAAAATGATCTGGTGTCTGGGGTAAGTACATCGTGGCAAATGCTATCGAATTCATAATACGTCTTGTGTATCGCTTTCATTAAATCATTTGATACGCCTATGGATTTTCTCGTAATAGCTTCGCTTCGGACATCTTCGAGAGGAACCGTTGATTGAGTGGGGGAAGGACAAATGAGTCGTATAGAATCAAAAGTCTGTATTTACCAAAACCGAAAAAAATTAGTTAGCTATTTGATATAATAGATCACAGGTTTGTGCAGCATCTTACAATATCATTCAGCTTCAAAACTCGTTGAAAGGTTACACGAGGTATAAAAACTTAGTTGGAATCAAAACTGTGTATTTGGAATCGAAACTCCGTATTTTCTCTTCAACCAATGACAGTATACCTAAATGATCACGTGATGAATCGCCTATCAGATGAAGTCATTTCGTCTGGTATTCTCAGTGATAACGGACCTATTAAGGAATAATTTCATTCCAGTTTTCGGCTTAACAGTTTGAGCAAACTTTTATCATTTCCATTTAGATTTATGTAGATTCATTTTTATAAACGTTAAATTGACATATCTCCGTATTTTCATTCGTTTATTCAATTTATTACTTCAATATTCAACAGCTCAATATATCATATATTTTTATGATAAAATATAATGATTTTTATTACGGTCCTGTCTAGCTACAATGTTGATTGCACTTGTACGTAACAAAACTATGTATTTTCAGTTTCAAAACTTTGTATTTTCAAACAATTTCATTAAATCAGAAAATAACGATCCATACTTCAACATAAACCACTGTGGATTCCTTTAGAGTATTCAATCACATAGCATTTAAAAAGATTGCTGTGAAACTGCAGATATATCATGAACTCACAGTTTTTCGCGGTTTTCTCAGAATGAGATATGTGGCGAATACACAGTTTTGATTCTAGGCGACTCAAATATGCTATCTCAATAGTGAATGCACTCTACTGCACTTATAGCGGCCTAGTCTTTCTATACTACATTTTTATGAACATAGATCATTACGCCACCGTGCATGTGTTTTTGTCTCTCAAAATCACATAATGCCATAGAATTGAGATACTAATATCAGAGCACCAGGTCTCTGACAAACATAAAATATCAATGTTTTTTGTCTCTGTAACAAGTTCTAACTCATTGAGTTTATTAGCTTAGGATATAATATTCAAGTGGAAAATATTGAAAGTACTAGATTCACAAACCTTAGATTCAAAATTCTGAATGGTTTCCAAATGTTTTCCGAAACTGAAATCGCTTTACTAAGACTTTATTTGGCCAGTGTGAAGGTTCATAAAGGATGTCTTTGAGTTGAATACTTGCTCCTACTCTCAACGACGAATATCTTCCTGCATTATTCAATTTTGTCACCTCGAAATCATATCCTGGAGACTTCTTGATAAGGTAATATCTCACTTTTACGGTCACGGTTGCCTATTGTTTACAGCGGCCGACATACAGCCATACCATCGGATCCGCCCGCCAAATTTTTTCCGAATCTTGACTTGAATCTAACCCTACGATCGGTTTACTGTTTCTATTTCCACTGCGACGTTTTTGTTGAGGTGTGGTCACTTTTTGATGGTCTTGAAGGTTCGTTGTTAGTTTTTTAACTCTCTTTTTATAGTGCACCTCTGTCAACTATTGAGTGGAATCCTCTTTTGATGAGAAATCATTTTGTTCAATGACTGTATTCCCCGATGAATTGGAAGTGAATGAGCTATCCAACTTCGTGCATTTTTCGGTGATATCTTTCGAGAAGTGGCCGGTATTTGAATTACTCAATAATTTGATCAATTCAATGTTGGTTTCTTTAATAGCTTGCATCTCTTTTTGAAGGTCCGAGATTTCTTCAACAAACACTTTTGTCTGCTTTTCGAGATCGGTGGCTAGAATTTGCCTTATGAGAGTAAAAACAGAGTTATCTTCCATATCACGTATTTGGTCACCACTTCTCGTGTTTACCATTTCACTTAGTTTTAATTTTGAAAACTACCTATATCATAACCGACCTTGAGCGAGATCACCACCTAATTCAATTTCAATAATGAAAAGAGTTACGTTACAATTTGTTAAGTTATTTCAATTAAAATGTCTAAGGCGGCCGAATTTACCTCTGCCCAGACACCACTGTTCTACTATAGTTTTATAAAAAAACCCAAACGCAATAAAAATACTAGTGATTTCAAGTAATTTATGCAACAAGTGGTCAGCGAAGTTATCGACTGGTTTTTAAGGCGAACGGTTACTAACTCAATTTAGTCTACTATATACTTCATACGGGAAATAATATTTATCCATCTTTCATGTACGATTTTGAACGAACCCTATCTTTTCAGTTGAAGATGAACTTGTTCAACTGACATTAGAAATATTAAATAAATTATTGTGTAATTAAACGAACAATAATCAATCCGGTATTTTTGGATATTTGGATGTTAATACCTTTGATGTTTGACTGCTCCTCGTCTTCTGGTTATCATCCGCCGTTTTGCTCTATTAAATTCGTCATCATCAGAGTCCAACGACGAACTTTTTGTCAAGGTTGTATAAGAATCGGATTGGGAACTACTTCCGGAACCATCCACCACACGTGGAAGTAAAATTTGTTTTGATGATCGAGTTCTGCCCTGGAAAAAGAATAAATGCTTGACATTGTATCCAATAAATTCATCAACGTGGTCTAATGAGCTCTCACATCCCCATAGGAAACTGCTCTTTGAATTATTGAAACCCCAACTAGAGGTCTACCAACTGCATATAAGGGAAGAAATGAAGCCCTAATATGTCAAAACCTGTGGAATTATAATTTGATCGGAAAATAAAAGATGTATGTCCCCCTAACCTAACCCAAGCCCCTCTTCAAAAATCAAGTTGTGATACGGTGCTTATTGATTTGTTTTTTTCTGACTGCCGATCACTGCATCTTTCAAATCGTAAAAATCACTTGAGGGATGGTATCTAGCGTAATGAATTGTGATAAGGATGGGAAGTTTTGTAACATTATCTACTACCAAATTGGTGTTGAGAATTGACTGATCTCAATTATCATCAGAATATTTACAACGAATTAACGAATTAACGAGGATATCTATGATGCAGGTGAATTTTTTATATTGAAACTGTAATAGAAATCTCACCAATAAAATTAATGTCAAAAGGGGCCGAGTTCGGTACAAACGACGTTACCGATAAAAGGGTGTGAAGAAACTGCCCCGGGCCTTTCGTCACAAGGGTTGTGATCTGAACGGGCCCGTTGAATTTGGCACCCGTTTAGATCACAACATATACCGGGTGATTTTCTAAGGTGGCTCACCCCTATAACTTTTTTATTATTGAAGATAGAAAAACGAAATTTGGGAGTTGTGTATTATAGTTCAATTTACATCATTTTTTTACATTTTACTTGCATTGCCGTACTTCCGGTTTGACCAGAAATGACCCCAACTTTCGATTTTTAAAGGGGACATCCCACATATTTTCACTTATTTCGATCGAGAATGATATTCTAAATCCAACAACTTCTCACTTGTCAACATTCGACAAATAAAATCATTTTTATTCATTTTTTTTTAAATCTAGAATGCTATGGATCCTGTAAATATTCACAGTCGTTTTAAGAATGATTTAAAAGTATGAATTTTTCCAATTAACTTGATTTTTTCGAATGGAAAGGGGTGGCTCGTCGGCTTTTTGTGAAAGATCATTTTCTTACGAATAATTTGATACCACACACTTTCACTTTATTTTCACTATTTTTCTGAATAATTGCAAGAAGCGATCATATCTAATAACAAATAATACGTATGCGGTATACTTATGCACTAAGTCCTGTTATTCTAGTTATCAGTGACAAACAATTGAAGCTGTTGCTAGGACTACCTAAACAACTAGGCTTATGAATATGTCGTTACTTTTAAAAATGTATTTGTTGCGTAGTTTATAATTTGATATGGAAAATTATACTAGAAACGGGAAAATTTACATGTTGCTAATTTACGGAGAAGCAAAAAATAA
Organism: Gonioctena quinquepunctata; assembly: GCA_018342105.1. Taxonomy (NCBI): domain Eukaryota; kingdom Metazoa; phylum Arthropoda; class Insecta; order Coleoptera; family Chrysomelidae; genus Gonioctena; species Gonioctena quinquepunctata. The sequence continues at coordinate 503,447 of JAFIRS010000196.1, forward strand.
TGCAACTGATTCAGCTCCAATTTATGCTCACAGATTCCCTAATCATCGCCATCCCACTCGGCATTATTTTCCAAAACTGGAAAGGAAAATGCGAAATGAACCAGAAGAAAATGCCAATAACTTCATCGTCAGTGAAGCAGAAGAAGTAGACGTGTTGTCCCATGTTGAATTGAATTGTACAGCGTCAATTCACCAAATTGTTTCTGAGTGTGATATAAGTCATTCGTCCGTTTGGAGAATTCTTCATGAATATAATTATCGATCATTCAAATACCAACTACACCAATATCTTAACGATACCGACCACAACCAAAGATTAACTTATTGCAACTGGTTTTTGACTAAATACAGAGAAGATGTACGTTTTCCATTTAAAATTCGATTCACCAACTTGGGTATGTTCAATCGGAATAATAAAAGGTACTGGTCTCAATAAAATATACATCTGAAGAAGGAAATTTTCAAGAGCGATTTGGTTTCAATTGCTGGATGGGTATTATCGGAGGAAAATTTTTGGGGCCAATAATTTTCGACGGACAACTTACTGCGGAAAGATATCAACAGTTCCTTAGAAACCAAATTAATGATTTAATTGCAGATTTGCCACTGGCTAACCGAGTTGATATCTATTTTCAAGAAGATGGAGCGCCACCTCACAATTATCAAGTCGTAAGAGAACATCTGAATGACACCTTTCCAGGAAAGTGGATTGGCACTTATGGACCTATTCAGTAGCCTGCGAGGTACATTCTTAAGTTGTAATATTTTTTCATAATGTATTTTTTTTTTTTTTCATATTCTAGATTATCAGATCTTACTCCGCTAGATTTTTTTCTCTGGGCATCAATTAAAAATCAGGTATTAACACAGCATCAGCAACTCGTGAAGAACTGGAGTATAAAGTAAGGGTGGCATTCCAGAACATCACTGCGGAACAGCTAATCGATGTGGTGCGCGCAATAATTGAACACGTTGAACTTTACCGTGATCAAGGAGGAGGTCATTTTGAAAATTTAGAACTAATTTGCGACTTTTGAATAATTCTTGAAACGATTGTGAAGTCATAAGCCTCAAAGTCGTATTTTTCCCATGTTACTTGATCAAGAATGAAACTGTAACGAACCTGGGCCGGACCTGTCGCCTCGCGCGTTGCCGTCGACAGCGATGAGATCATCCCCGGAGATATTCGAGAACCATCCAGTCGCTCTGCCACGGAAAACAACGGTCAATATTGGAAACAATTGGAACATGCCAGAATTCGAAACATCGAGAATGCTGTATCGGAGATAAATAGGCGACCCTCAAGTGGAGTCAGAACAGTCTGAACGAGCCCATACGATCGAGCTATACAGTGGAGTTAGTAATATAAATTAAGTTGTATATTTAAGTGTTAAATAAATTAGTTTAACCAAGTTAAGTTTATTTACGTTACAATTACTGTGTCGGATAGTCACGAATTTTGAAAAAAACAAGTGAATGATTGAAGGATGAGAAGTGCAAGAAAAAAAATTCGATAGACCTTTGACGCCTTAAAATAGACAGTGGCCCGGTTTTTCGAAGTGGACAATTTGCGTTGGGAATATAAACTGATACACTGTTCGCGTGAAACAGAAAATAGACAGTGGCCCGGTTTTCGCGAAGTGGACAATTGTGCGTGGGAATATAAACTGATACACTCTTCGCGTGAAACAGACAATAGACTGGTGGCCCGTGGAAAAGAATTCGCGAAGTGAATTTTTAACAAACTGATGAACTTTTCGTGTAAAACTGACTGATACCTCGTCAAAGACGAAAATGTGTTCAAGAAAAGTGCGCCTTGCGGATTTGAAGGTAGCGGAATTGAAACAGGAATTGGAGGAAAGGGAACTGGAAACAACAGATAAAAAGCAAGTACTCCAGGAAAGACTTGCAGAAGGACTTATACAAGAAGGTGAGGACCCCGAAACATTTTTATTCGAAGTTCCCGGAGGTGATTTAGGTTTGGTAATGAATAAACTGGAAGAAAATTCAAGAAGCCTGGAAGAAAATGCTAAAAATCTGGAAGAGAAGCTTGAAGAAAATTCTAGAAATCTGGAAGAGAAGCTTCTAGAAAATTCAAGAAGCCTGGAAGAAAATGCAAGAAACCTGGAAGAGAAGTTCCTGGAAAACACAGAAGGCCTAAAAAAAGAATTGTGTGGTGTGGCTAAATTTCTAGAAGAAAGAATGGGAACCGTTGAGACAGAGAAAGATAAAATTAGGGAGCAAATGAACAAGATAAAATAAAGGAAACGATCAGTAAGCTGGAAAAACGAATTAATAGTGCGCCCTCCACAGAGATGGTTAACGAAAATGCAATGCTGGACTTGAGTTTGAACTTGGATAAAGTTCAAGAGGGTATGAAAGATGTCAAGGTCATTTCTGAAATAGGGAAGCTTTCCATGAAGCCGCCTCAATTCGACGGAAAAACTCCATGGGAAAATTACCGCCGACAGTTTGAAGCAGCGGCCAAAGCAAATGGATGGAATGCAGGGGAAAGAGCTCTAGCACTAACACTTGCATTACGTGGAGAAGCGACGAATATTCTACAAACTCTTACCGCCCAAGAACAGGAGGACTATGATCAGCTGATTAAACATCTAGAATTACGATATGGCCAGGCCCATTTGGAACACGTATACCACTCCCAACTGAAAAATCGCTGCCAGAAATCGGGCGAATCCTTACAAGAATTCGAAGCTGACATTGCACGCTTGGTTCGTCTCGCATATCCAGCCACACCGGAAAATGTAATGGAGCGATTAGCGGTTCAGGCATTCTTGGATGGACTCCGTGACCAAGAAACCAGACAAGCGTTGATATTAGCTCGTCCAACACATCTCGTAGACGCACTGGCACGCGCTTTGGAATTCGAAGCAGCAAAACAATGCTGCGAAAGCTAAAATAAAGTTCGAACGATTGAGGAAGACTCACAGGAGCCTGCTAACTTGGAAGCTGCCATAAGAAAAGTGATTAAGGAAGTGTTGCCTGAGAAAAAACAGATAAGATGCTGGAATTGTGGCAAAATTGGACATGTGCGTAGCAAATGTCCAACATTCATCGACTCCGATGCAGGAAAACTAAAGAAGGTCGACGAGAAGGGGCAATCGTCGGCATGTGTCCGGCAAGCCCCGGTTAACAACGCATATGTCGCTCTCCTTCAACGACAGAACAAAGGTGTCTTCGTAGACGGTCTCATCAATAACGAGCCTTGCACCATGCTGCTAGATACAGGTGCGACTAGGACAATTCTCGGCCTTCCTTTGCCAGAACACCGGAACGGATTGAACCGACAACTTGAAGCTACGCACAGCAACAGGGAGCCAGCTACTGTATATGGCGAGCTACCGATTGAAATAATTTTGGGCAGCACTAAAGTGAAACATCAGGCACTTGTAGCGGACATCGAAGACGATGCAATCATCGGAATGGACATCGAATTCCAGAGGGTTTGAATTGGATTTCAAAGACGGCGTCCTACGTGTCAACGGAGAAGAGCTGGTGCTTCATGGGAGGAGTGAGGAGTTGATCCTGTGCTGTTGGCTGAAGATGTAAGCGTACCTGAGAGGCTGAAACCATTCTGGAGGCTCGCCTGGACGGGAGTGCGAGCAGTGGAGACGTGGTGATGTTCGAGCCCAAACTTCATGATGAGAAAATTGGACGAGGGATTGCACTAGGGAAGACCTTGTTGCGTGCTGACAAATTTGTGCCGGTAAGGGTCATGAATGTCGATTATTTCCCAGTGACCTTGAAGAAAGGAACAATTTTGGGGCACTGCTCGTCAGTTTCATCTGTGATCCGGGGCGTACGAGGTACGATTAGCCAACCCAACAACTTGCCCACAGAACTAGAAAAATTAGTTGCCATCTCTTCCAAAGACATAAAACCAGCTCAACAGCCCAAACTAAGAGATTTAGTCAAAAAGTACCAAGACATCTTCGATACCGGACAAGGAAAAGGGGTCGAACTAGTGGTCCAGCACAAGATTGATACTGGTGCCCGACCGATCCGGCAATCAGCAAGAAGACTTCCTCTTGCCAAGAAGGAAGAGGCTGACAAAATAGTCAGCGATATGGGAAAAGAAGGAGTTATCGAACCATCTGACAGTCCCTGGTCCTCTCCAGTCGTACTGGTGAAGAAAAAGGATGGATCGACACGCTTTTGTGTAGACTATCGCCAACTTAATAATGTCACGAAGAAGGACAGTTACCCTCTCCCGAGAATAGATGACACCCTAGACACGTTGGCTGGTTCCACGATTTTCTCGACCCTTGATCCGAAGAGTGGATACTGGCAAGTAGAACTCGCTCAGGAAGATCGAGAAAAGACTGCTTTTACCATCGGCTCAGGATTGTGGCAGTTCACCGTTATGCCATTCGGGCTCTCGCCACATTCGAAAGATTGATGGAGACAGTGCTGAAAGGACTCTCATGGAACACGTGTCTAGTGTATCTCGACGACATAATTGTGGTCGGCAGATCGTTTGAGGACCACGTGAAAAACTTGGAGGAAGTATTCCTGCGACTGAGGAACTCCGGATTGAAGCTGAGCCCTAAGAAATGCCATCTGTTCCAAAAAGAAGTACGATACCTCGGCCACGTTGTCTCTGGAGAAGGAGTAGCAGTGGATGACCAGAAGATCAAAGCTGTTAAGGATTGGCCCATCCCAAAAGACATTCACCAACTTCGAAGTTTCCTTGGTTTATGCACATACTATCGCCGATATGTGCTGGGATTCGCCAACATCGCAGATCCAGGAGGGACAGGAGAAGGTCATTGGTTATTTCAGCAAGACGCTTAGCAAACCAGAGCGCAATTACTGTGTCACCAGGCGAGAGCTGTTAGCTGTTGTAAAGGGAGTGGAACACTTCTACAAGTACGTGTATGGAAGAAGATTCATGTTGAGAACTGACCATGCAGCTCTCAAATGGCTCTTACAGTTCAAAAATCCTGAGGGTCAAGTAGCACGTTGGATCGAGAGACTCCAGGAATTCGATTTCGAGATCGAACATCGAGCCGGAACTAGCCATAAGAATGCAGATGCCTTGTCGCGAAGACCATTTCGGATGATTGCTCACATTGCCGACGAGCAGAAAGAAAGAAGCAACACTTTGTAGAACCGCGGCAATGGATGACAACTGGAATGACAGCAAGATCCAGAAAGACCAAGAGAGAGACCCCGACCTTGGCTTAGTCGTCAGCTGGAAGAAGGGCAATCGAAGACCATCATGGAAGGAAGTCGCAGGTTACTCGCCGGCTGTTAAGTCCTATGGGCACAATGGAACTCTCTTATTCTGGACAATGGGATCCTGAAACGTGTGTTGGAGGCCGATATTGGTGGGAAGACAGACGCCAAATAATTGTTCCCAGGAACAGAAGAGAGGAAGTGCTGCGGGAAATCCATGATGGAGTCGCCGGAGGACATCTGGGAGTGACGAAGACCCTGCAGAAAGTGAGGCAACGGTTTTACTGGGCCAATTGTCGCTGACGTCCAGGACTGGTGCAGGAAGTGCGCTGTATGCGCTGCTAGCAATGGACCTCGAATACGACCCAAGGCCCCGATGCGTCAGTACAACGTAGGCAGCCCGTTCGAGAGAATCGCCATTGACATCGCCGGCCCGTTTCCCGTATCCGACCACGGGAATAAATACATCCTTGTGGCAATGGACTACTTCAGTAAGTGGGCGGAAGCCTATGCCCTGCCCAACCAGGAAGCCATCACCGTCGCCGACGTCTTGGTGAAAGAGTGGATATGTCGATTCGGTATTCCAATGGAGCTGCACTCGGATCAAGGCAGAAATTTCGAATCCAACCTTTTCCAAGAAATATGTCTACTGCTGAACATCCGCAAGACAAGAACCACGGCCCTACATCCGCAGTCCGATGGAATGGTGGAACGGATGACCATCAAAGAGACTGGGACCAGTATCTTCATTTGTTCCTGATGGCCTATCGATCCGCAGTACACGAGTCAACCGGTCAAACTCCTGCTAGTATTATAATGGGCGAGAACTGCGACTGCCTTGTGACCTGAAGTTTGGGATACCGCCGGACAAGACACTGCGGGAGAGGGACTACGTCAGCAAACTTCGGCAAAAGAATGGACGACATCCACGAACGAGTCCGGTTGAACATCCAGAGTGCCAGCGATAGAATGAAGAAGACCTATGACATCAAGGCCGACGCTGGAGGATTTAAGGTTGATGACCTGGTTTGGCTGTACAACCCCAAACGTCGTCGTGGACTATCACCAAAGTTGCGGAACTGGTGGGAAGGCCCGTATAAAATCGTTAAAAGGATAAACGACCTTGTGTACCGAATCTATACGAAACGAACTATACGAAACGATACGATACGAGACGAGACGTCTAGAATGGCGGCTCGTTATGGGTTGGAATTGTCATAAGGGGCGTAACCCTGCAATTCGCAATTACAATACTATATTTTGAGTGTTTTCACTCTAGATTTCATTCGAACTTTTTTCCGAATTATACAAAATATATTTTATGAAAAATAATATTTAACATTAATTTGCTGAAATGGAGCCAAATGCATTTCACGACGACCCCTCAAAAGGACGCTTTACAAAATGTACCAACCATATTTATCACCAACACAACCACCAACGCCTTGAAAGAGGCTTTTTTTTCACTTTGTCAACAGCATCATACATCTTATATGGCACTTCATGCCCAAATACCCCAGAGGGTTAACAGTAATTGGTCCCTATCCTAATTGGGTATAATGTTAACTTAAAACTACTTACATAAAATTTCAAATTTTTTCAGGTAACATGAACTGAACAGATAAGGATACTCAATCAATCTCAATCCTCCTCGAAGAGTGACAATATATAGCCAGAAAACTAGATGTGTGCCATCCGTAGCCGGGTATATAGCTGTTTGGCCATCCGTAGCCGGGAATATAGCTGTTTGGCCATCCGTAGCCGGGAATATAGCTGTTTGGCCTTCCGTAGCCGATAATATGGTTGTTTTTCAAGAAAAACGAACTATAGTAAAAAAAAAACTCAGGTAAGTTTTAACGAAACGGAACGAAACGGAATGGAACGAAACGATACGATAGGATACGATAGGATACAATAGGATACAATAGGATACGATAGGATACGATTGGATACGATTGGATACGATAGGATACGATGGATAGATAGGATACGATAGGAATAAGGATACAGAAACAACGATCAAAGGATACGAATAATAGGATACGATAGGATACGATAGAATACGATAGGATACAATAGGATACGATAGGATACGATTCAAAACGATTCGAAACGAAAGGAAACTATACGAAACGATACGATACGAGACGAGACGTCTAGAATGGCGGCTCGTTATGGGTTGGAATTGTCATAAGGGGCGTAACCCTGCAATTCGCAATTACAATACTATATTTCGAGTGTTTTCACTCTAGATTTCATTCGAACTTTTTTCCGAATTATACAAAATATATTTTATGAAAAATAATATTTAACATTAATTTGCTGAAATGGGCCAAATGCGGCATTTCACGACACGACTCCCTCAAAAGGACGCTTTACAAATGTACCAACCATATTTATCACCAACACAACCAAACTGCCTTGAAAGAGGCTTTTTTACTTTATGTCAACAGCATCATACATCTTATATGGCACTTCATGCCCAAATACCCAAGGGTTAACAGTAGTGTTCCCTATCCTAAGTTTGGGTATAATGTTAACTTAAAACTACTTACATAAAATTTCAAATTTTTCAGGTAACATGAACTGAACAGATAAGGATACTCAATCAATCTCAATCCCCCTCGAAGAGTGACAATATATAGCCAGAAAACTAGATGTGTGTCATATGTAGCCGGGTATATAGCTGTTTGGCCATCCGTAGCCGGGAATATAGCTGTTTGGCCATCCGTAGCCGGGAATATAGCTGTTTATCCTTCCGTAGCCGGGAATATAGGTTTTTAAAGAAAAACGAACTATAGTGAAAAAAAAACTCAGGTAAGTTTTAACGAAACGGAATGGAACGAAACGATACGATAGGATACGATAGGATACGATAGGATACGATAGGATACGATAGGATACGATTGGATACGATTGGATACGATAGGATACGATAGGATATGATAGGATATGATAGGATACGATAGGATATGATAGGATATGATGAGATACGATTAGAAACAAAAGGAAACGAAACGATACGATACGATAGGATACGATAGGATACGGTAGGATACGATTGGATACAATAGGATACGATAGGATACGATAGGATACGATTCGAAACGATTGAAACGAAAGGAAACGAAACGATACGATATGATACGATACTATACGATACGAGACGAGAATGGCGGCTCGTTATAGGTCGGAATTGTCAAAAGGGGCGTAACCCTGCAATTCGCAATTACAATACTATATTTCGAGTGTTTTCACTCTAGATTTCATTCGAACTTTTTTTCGAATTATACAAAATATATTTTATGAAAAATAATATTTCACATTAATTTGCTGAAATGGGCCAAATGCGGCATTTCACGACACGACCCCCTCCAAAAAGGACGCTTAACAAATGTACCAACCATATTTATCACCAACACAACCACCAACGCCTTGAAAGAGGCTTTTTTTTTACTTTATGTCAACAGCATCATACATCTTATAAGGCACTTCATGCCCAAATACCCCAGAGGGTTAACAGTAATTGGTCCCTATCCTAATTGGGTATAATGTTAACTTAAAACTACTTACTTAGAATTTCAAATTTTCTCAGTTAACATGAACCGAACAGATAAGGATACTCCTCAATCAATCTCAATCCCCCTCGAAGAGTGACAATATATAGCCAGAAAACTAGATGTGTGCCATCCGTAGCCGGGTATATAGCTGTTTGGCCATCCTTAGCCGGGAATATAGCTGTTTGGCCATCCGTAGCCGGGAATATAGCTGTTTGGCCTTCCGTAGCCCGAAATATAGTTGTTTTTTGAGAAAAACCAACTATAGTGAAAAAAAAACTCAGGTAAGTTTTAACGAAACGGAATGGAACGAAACGATACGATAGGATACGATAGGATACGATTGGATACGAATGGTTACGATAGGATACGATATGATAGGATACGATAGGGTATGATAGGATATGATGAGATACGATTCGAAACAAAAGGAAACGAGACGAGACGTCTAGAATGGCGGCTCGTTATAGGTCGGAATTGTCAAAAGGGGCGTAACCCTGCAATTCGCAATAACAATACTATATTTTGAGTGTTTTCACTCTAGATTTCATTCGAACTTTTTTCCGAATTATACAAAATATATTTTATGAAAAATAATATTTAACATTAATTTGCTGAAATGGGCTAAATGCGGCATTTCACGACACGACCCCCTCGAAAAAGGACGCTTAACGAATGTACCAACCATATTTATCACCAACACAACCACCAACGCCTTGAAAGAGGCTTTTTTTTTACTTTATGTCAACAGCATCATACATCTCATATGGCACTTCATGCCCAAATACCCCAGAGGGTTAACAGTAATTGGTCCCTATCCTAATTGGGTATAATGTTAACTTAAAACTACTTACTTAAAATTTCAAATTTTTTCAGGTAACATGAACTGAACAGATAAGGATACTCCTCAATCAATCTCAATCACCCTCGAAGAGTGACAATTCATAGCCAGAAAACTAGATGTGTGCCATCCGTAGCGGGGTATATAGCTGTTTGGCCATCTGTAGCCGGGAATATAGCTGTTTCGCCACTAGTAGCCGGGAATATAGCTGTTTGGCCTTCCGTAGCCGGGAATATAGTTGTTTTTCAAGAAAAACGAACTATAGTGAAAAAAAAACTCAGGTAAGTTTTAACGAAACGGAACGAAACGGAATGGAACGAAACGATACGATAGGATACAATAGGATACCATAGGATACGATAGGATACGATTGGATACGATTGGATACGATAAGATACGATAGGATATGATAGGATATGATAGGATACGATAGGATATGATAGGATATGATGAGATACGATTCGAAACAAAAGGAAACGAAAGGAAACGAAACGATACGAAACGGGATACGATAGGATACGAATGGATACAATAGGATACGATAGGATACGATTCGAAACGAAAGGAAACGAAACGATACGATACTATACGATACGATACGAGACGAGACGAGAATGGCGGCTCGTTATAGGTCGGAATTGTCAAAAGGGGCGTAACCCTGCAATTCGCGATTACAATACTATATTTCGAGTGTTTTCACTCTAGATTTCATTCGAACTTTTTTCCGAATTATACAAAATATATTTTATGAATGATAATATTTAACATTAGATTGCTGAAATGGGCCAAATGCGGCATTTCACGACACGACCCCTCCAAAAAGGACGCTTAACAAATGTACCAACCATATTTATTACCAACACAACCACCAACGCCTTGAAAGAGGCTTTTTCTTTACTTTATGTCAACAGCATCATACATCTTATATGGCACTTCATGCCCAAATACCCCAGAGGGTTAACAGTAATTGGTCCCTATCCTAATTGGGTATAATGTTAACTTAAAACTACTTACTTAAAATTTCAAATTTTTCAGGTAACATAAAACCGAACAGATAGGATACTCTCAATAAATCTCAATCCCCTCGAAAGTGACAATATATAGCCAGAAACTAGATGTGTGCCATTTGTAGCGGGGTATATAGCTGTTTGGCCATCCGTAGAATATACGATAGGATAGATAGGATACAATGTTGTTTTAAGAAAAACGAACTATAGTGAAAAAAAACTCAGGTAAGTTTTAACGAAACGGAACGAAACGGAATGGAACGAAACGATACGATAGGATACGATAGGATACAATAGGATACAATAGGATACGATTGGATACGATTGGATACGATAGGATATGATAGGATACGATAGGATATGATAGGATATGATGAGATACGATTCGAAACAAAAGGAAACGAAACGATACGAAACGGGATACGATAGGATACGATAGGATACGATAGGATACGAATGGATACAATAGGATAGGATACGATAGGATATGATTCGAAACGAAAGGAAGCGAAACGATACGAAACGATACGATACTATACGATACGAGACGAGACGAGAATGGCGGCTCGTTATAGGTCGGATGGTCGCCAACTGAAAAACCTATCCACGCGTTGCCATCGACAACGATGAGATCATCCCCGGAGATATTCGAGAACCATCCAGCCGCTCTGCCGCGGAAAACAACGGTCAATATTGGAAACAATTGGAACACGCCGGTCGCCAACTGAAAGAATTCGAAACATCGAGAATGCTGTATCGGAGATAAATAGGCAACCCTCAAGTGGAGTCAGACAGTCTGAACGAGCCCATACGATCGAGCTATACAGTGGCGTAGTAATATAAATTAAGTTGTAGATTTAAGTGTGAAATAAATTAGTTAAACCAAGTTAAGTTTATTTACGTTACAATTGGTGTCAGAAGTGGGATTTTGAAAATAAACAAGTGATCGTGGAGTGGATAGTCAGAAAAATAAATTGATAGACCTTTTTGTACGCCCAAAATAGACAGTGGCCCGGTTTTCGCGAAGTGGACAATTGTGCGTGGGAATATAAACTGATACACTGTTCGCGTGAAACAGAAAATGAGACAGTGGCCCGGTTTTCGCGAAGTGGACAATTGTGCGTGGGAATATAAACTGATACACTCTTCGCGTGAAACAGACAATAGACTGGTGGCCCGTGGAAAAGAATTCGCGAAGTGAATTTTTAACAAACTGATAAACTTTTCGTGTGAAACAGACTGATACCTCGTCAAAGACAAAATGTGTTCAAGAAAAGTGCGCCTTGCGGATTTGAAGGTAGCGGAATTGAAACAGGAATTGGAGGAAAGGGAACTGGAAACAACGGGTAAAAAGCAAGTACTCCAGGAAAGACTTGCAGAAGGACTTATACAAGAAGGTGAGGACCCCGAAACATTTTTATTCAGAAGTTCCCGGAGTGATTTGAGTGATAATAGAATCCTTGAAAGAAGGCTCAACAAAATTCGAGGACTTGGGAAGAAAATTCAAGAAGCCTGGATGAAGAAAATCAGAAATCTGAAGAAGCGAAGAAAATTCTAAAATCGGGAAGAAAGCTTCAAAATTCAAAGCTTGGAAGAAAATGCTAGAAATCTGAAGAGAAGCTTGAAGAAAATTCTAGAAATCTGGAAGAAAGCTAAGAAAATTCTAGAAATCTGAAGAGAAGCTTCAAATTAGAAGCCTGGAAGAAAATGCAAGAAACCTGGAAGAGAAGTTCCTGGAAAACACAGAAGCCTAAAAAGAATCGTGTGGTGTGGCTAATTTTCTAGAAGAAAGAATGGGAACCGTTGAGACAGAGATAGATAAAATTAGGGAGCAAATGAACACGGAGGTGAAAAATCACGAGATGGGTCGAGGCAGAAATGGACAAAATAAAGGAAACGATCAGTAAGCTGGAAAAACGAATTAATAGTGCGCCCTCCACAGAGATGGTTAACGAAAATGCAATGCTGGACTTGAGTTTGAACTTGGATAAAGTTCAAGAGGGTATAAAGATGTCAAGGTCATTTCAGAAATAGGAAGCTTTCCATGAAGCCGCCTCAGTTCGACGAAAAACTCCATGGGCAAATTACCGCCGGCAGTTTGAAGCAGCGGCCAAAGCAAACGGATGGAATGCAGGGGAAAGAGCTTAGCACTGACACTTGCATTACGTGGAGAAGCGACAAATATTCTACAAACTCACCGCCCAAGAACAGGAGGACTATGATCAGCTGATTAAATATCTAGAATTAGATATGGCCACGCCCATTTGGAACACGTATACCACTCCCAGCTGAAAAATCGCTGCAAAATCGGGCGAATCCTTACAAGAATTCGAAACTGACATTGCACGCTTGGTTCGTCTCGCATATCCATCCACACCAGAAAATGTAATGGAGCGACTAGCGGTTCAAGCATTCCTGGATGGACTCCGTGACCAAGAAACCAGACAAGCGTTGAACTCTAGCCCGTCCCAAAACATCTCGTAGACGCACTGGCACGCGCTTTGGAATTCGAGGCAGCGAAACAATCTTGCAAAAGCCAAGTAAAGTCCGAATGATTGAGGAAGACTCACAGGAGCCTGCTAATTTGGAAGCTGCCATAAGGAAAGTGATTAAGGAAGTGTTCCCTGAGAAAAGACAGATAAGATGCTGGAATTGTAGCAAAATTGGACATGTGCGTAGCAAATGTCCAACATTCAAAAAACGACTCGATGCAGGAAAACTAAAGAAGGTCGACGAGAAGGGCAATCGTCGGCCGTGTCCGCAAGCCCTGGTTAACAACGCATATGTCGCTATCCTGCAACGACAGAACAGAGGTGTTTCGTAGACGGTCTCATCAATAACGAGCCTTGCACCATGCTGCTAGATACAGGTGCGACTAGGACAATTCTCGGACCTTCCTTTGCCAGAACACCGGAACGATTGAACTGACAACTTGGGAAACTACGCACAGCAACAGGGAGCCAGCTACTGTATATGGCGAGCTACCGATTGAAATAATTTTGGGCAGCACTAAAGTGAAACATCAGGCACTTGTAGCGGACATCGAAGACGATGCAATCATCGGAATGGACATCATGAATTCCAGAGGGTTTGAATTGGATTTCAAAGACGGCGTCCTACGTGTCAACGGAGAAGAGCTGGTACTTCATGGGAGAAGTGAAGAGTTGATCCGTGTGCTGTTGGCTGAAGATGTAAGCATACCTGAGAGGGCTGAAACCATTCTGGAGGCTCGCCTGGACGGGAGTGCGAGCAGTGGAGACGTGGTGATGTTCGAGCCCAAACTTCATGATGAGAAAATTGGACGAGGGGTTGCCCTAGGAAACCCTGTTACGTGCTGAAAATTTGTGCCGGTAAGGGTCATGAATGTCATTACTTTCCAGTGACCTTAAAGAAAGGAACAATTTTAGGGCACTGCTCGTCAGTTTCATCTGTGATCCGGGGCGTACGAGGTACGATTAGCCAACCCAACAACTTGCCCACAGAACTAGAAAAATTAGTTGCCATCTCTTCCAAAGACATAAAACCAGCTCAACAGCCCAAACTAAGAGATTTAGTCAAAAGTACCAAGACATCTTCGATACCGGACAAGGAAAAGGGGGTCGAACTAATGTGGTCCAGCACAAGATTGATACTGGGGGTGCCCGACCGATCCGGCAATCAGCAAGAAGACTTCCTCTTGCCAAGAACGAAAAGGCTGACAAAATAGTCAGCGATATGGGAAAAGAAGGAGTTATCGAACCATCTGACAGTCCCTGGTCCCTCCAGTCGTACTGGTGAAGAAAAAGGATGGATCGACACGCTTTGTGTAGACTATCGCCAACTTAATAATGTCACGAAGAAGGACAGTTACCCTCTCCCGAGAATAGATGACACCCTAGACACGTTGGCTGGTTCCACGATTTTCTCGACCCTTGATCTGAAGAGTGGATACTGGCAAGTAGAACTTGCTCAGGAAGATCGAGAAAAGACTGCTTTTACCATCGGCTCAGGATTGTGGCAGTTCACCGTTATGCCATTCGGGCTCTGTAATGCTCCCGCCACATTCGAAAGATTGATGGAGACAGTGCTGAAGGGACTCTCATGGAACACGTGTCTAGTGTATCTCGACGACATAATTGTGGTCGGCAGATCGTTCGAGGACCACGTGAAAAACTTGGAGGAAGTATTCCTGCGACTGAGGAACTCCGGATTGAAGCTGAGCCCTAAGAAATGCCATCTGTTCCAAAAAGAAGTATGATACCTCGGCCACGTTGTCTCTGGGGAAGGAGTAGCAGTGGATGACCAGAAGATCAAAGCTGTTAAGGATTGGCCCATCCCAAAAGACATTCACCAACTTCGAAGTTTCCTTGGTTTATGCACATACTATCGCCGATATGTGCTGGGATTCGCCAACATCGCAGATCCAGGAGGGACAGGAGAAGGTCATTGGTTATTTCAGCAAGACGCTTAGCAAACCAGAGCGCAATTACTGTGTCACCAGGCGAGAGCTGTTAGCTGTTGTAAAGGGAGTGGAACACTTCTACAAGTACGTGTATGGAAGAAGATTCATGTTGAGAACTGACCATGCAGCTCTCAAATGGCTCTTACAGTTCAAAAATCCTGAGGGTCAAGTAGCACGTTGGATCGAGAGACTCCAGGAATTCGATTTCGAGATCGAACATCGAGCCGGAACTAGCCATAAGAATGCAGATGCCTTGTCGCGAAGACCATTTCCGGATGATTGCTCACATTGCCGACGAGCAGAAGAGAAAGAAGCAACACTTTGTAGAACCGCGGCAATGGATGACAACTGGAATGACAGCAAGATCCAGAAAGACCAAGAGAGAGACCCCGACCTTGGCTTAGTCGTCAGCTGGAAGAAGGGCAATCGAAGACCATCATGGCAGGAAGTCGCAGGTTACTCGCCGGCTGTTAAGTCCTATTGGGCACAATGGAACTCTCTTATTCTGGACAATGGGATCCTGAAACGTGTGTGAGGCCGATATTGGTGGGGAAGACAGACGCCAAATAATTGTTCCCAGGAACAGAAGAGAGGAAGTGCTGCGGGAAATCCATGATGGAGTCGCCGGAGGACATCTGGGAGTGACGAAGACCCTGCAGAAAGTGAGGCAACGGTTTTACTGGGCCAATTGTCAAGCTGACGTCCAGGACTGGTGCAGGAAGTGCGCTGTATGCGCTGCTAGCAATGGACCTCGAATACGACCCAAGGCCCCGATGCGTCAGTACAACGTAGGCAGCCCGTTCGAGAGAATCGCCATTGACATCGCCGGCCCGTTTCCCGTATCCGACCACGGGAATAAATACATCCTTGTGGCAATGGACTACTTCAGTAAGTGGGCGGAAGCCTATGCCAGCCATCACCGTCGCCGACGTCTTGGTGAAAGAGTGGATATGTCGATTCGGTATTCCAATGGAGCTGCACTCGGATCAAGGCAGAAATTTCGAATCCAACCTTTTCCAAGAAATATGTCTACTGCTGAACATCCGCAAGACAAGAACCACGGCCCTACATCCGCAGTCCGATGGAATGGTGGAACGGATGACCATCAAAGAGACTGGGACCAGTATCTTCATTTGTTCCTGATGGCCTATCGATCCGCAGTACACGAGTCAACCGGTCAAACTCCTGCTAGTATTATAATGGGCCGAGAACTGCGACTGCCTTGTGACCTGAAGTTTGGGATACCGCCAGGACAAGACACTGCGGGAGAGGACTACGTCAGCAAACTTCGGCAGAGAATGGACGACATCCACGAACGAGTCCGGTTGAACATCCAGAGTGCCAGCGATAAAATGAAGAAGACCTATGACATCAAGGCCGACGCAGGAGGATTCAAGGTTGATGACCTGGTTTGGCTGTACAACCCCAAACGTCTCGTGGGAAGGCCCGTATAAAATCGTGAAAAGGATAAACGACCTTGTGTACCGAATCCATAAGCCACCCCGAGGGAAACCAAGGGTCGTCCATTTCAACAGGTTGGCCCCTTACGCTGGAAACCATGACCAAGTTCGCACCCTCAAGCCACCGGAGGATGATATGACGTTCGAGAAGTTTATGTCCTTGTATTCAAACGGGCAGAAAGTTCTACATGGGGTTACTAGAGAGGAGTCACGAGACCTTTTCGAGGTGCCTGCTGACTATGCACTAGCGCACTGTGTGGCAGAAGATCTTCGAATGTCCAGGGGCATCGCCGTAGTGTTCTCCAAGAAATTTGGTCAACTCCAAACACTGCGGGAGCAGAATCCAGAAGTTGGTGGGGTGCTACAGTTGAAGAAAGGCCAGAGAAACATCTACTACCTAGTTACCAAGAGGCATTCCCAAGATAAACCGTCCTATGAAGATGTCTGGAAGAGTCTCACCAAACTAAGAGATACTATGGTGGACCAGAATCTGGTGGATCTAGCAATTCCAAAATTATCCTGTGGTATTGATGGGTTGGACTGGAGAGTCATAAGAAGTATGCTGGAGGCGATATTCAGATCCAGCGGCGTCAAGATTTTGGTTTGCTGTAACCCTCTTCCACGACCGATCATGAAGACCGTGGAGTGTTACTTCCATCGAACTTCACGGTGCAGATATGGGGAGTCATGCAGATATCGTCACACTCCAAGGATGAAATTTCGGGACGAAATGTCTTTAAGAAGGGGGCAATGTAACGAACCTAGGCCGGACCTGTCGCCTCGCGCGTTGCCGTCGACAGCGATGAGATCATCCCCGGAGATATTCGAGAACCATCCAGTCGCTCTGCCACGGAAAACAACGGTCAATATTGGAAACAATTGGAACATGCCAGAATTCGAAACATCGAGAATGCTGTATCGGAGATAAATAGGCGACCCTCAAGTGGAGTCAGAACAGTCTGAACGAGCCCATACGATCGAGCTATACAGTGGAGTTAGTAATATAAATTAAGTTGTATATTTAAGTGTTAAATAAATTAGTTTAACCAAGTTAAGTTTATTTACGTTACAAAGCGATTTACACGATCTATGGCATTCTAGATCGAAAAATAAAAATTGGAATAAAAATTACTTTTTTTGTCAAATATTGACAAGTGGGGTGTTCTTGGATTTCTCATTCTCGATCGAAATAAGTAAAAATATATAGGATGTCCCATTTAAAAATCGAAAGTTGGGGTCATTTCCGGTTAAACCGGAAGTACGGCAAAGCAAGTCAAAATGTCATTCAATGTCAATTGAACTATAATACACAACCCCCAAATTTCGTTTTTCTATTTCCAATAATAAAAAAGTTATAGGGGTGAGCCACCTTGGAGAATCACCCTATATATATATATATATATATATATATATATATATAAAAAAGGTGAATTTGGAAAATTATCGCTAACTGAAGATTATCCTTGGGGTTGCAGTCATATAATATATTGGCCTGATAAAGTAAAACTCTTGTTTAACTTGTCGAGCTTTCGAAAATTTTATTTTCTTTTTCAAGACATTAATGTGAGGTTTGTATCAAAAAATAGGTAATGCATGTCCTTAAACATAATAGGAAAAAACAAACAAAAAGAGTTTTTTTTTGGCACTGGAAAGTTGGATACAATGAAAAACATTGGCGAAAATATAAAAACAACACACACACAATATTGATTGAAAACAAATGGACTACTTGAAGCACGAATTTGTTCATGTGCTCAGGTTATACATAATTTACTTAGTTTAAATAATTGTTCCTCGTTGAACAGTCACACATGGTTCAGTGTGATCACAGATTCACCTTTTTGTGCCAATTAATCCAGTCAAGATTTTCCAATTGGTTGTGCCCGGGAAGGGGATAGGTGAAATCTTGAAGGAAATAAATGAAGGAGAATCAATGAGATTTTGGACAAGATCATGCAGAGATTCCACTGTGTTCAATGTCAAGACGATGTAGAAAGTTGGTGTAGGGAGTATTTAGAGTGCGGCACTACTAAAGGTCCCAAAATGAGGTCCAGAGGTGAAATAAAGAAATACAACGTAGGTACGCATTTCAAACGGGTTGCCATTGATGTAGCTGCTAAGATGCCTAAAAACCCTGGTGTATCCACTGATTCGATTTTGTTTAGAATTTTTGGGGGACAACAATTGAATAACGTTAAATTCTGCTTAGAACTTCATCAGTAGATGGCGCGGATAAGGAATGTTTGTTGTTTGTGTCACGCAAAATGTCAAACTTCAAACCTATGAAATTTTCTTTTTCTGTCAACACTACTTCATGCAAAAAATTGTGAATTGATCGTTTACAAAGATTATAGTTCTACGAACAAGATTCCGCTCAGAACAGTTGGCGCGAAAATGAGATGAAATCCTCGAAACTTACTACAATGTTTACATCTGTCTGTCATAAATCAGATTTTTCTTGAGGTCTACCTGGCGATTTTTTCGAAGTGATTTCTTCTCGAATGGCCTTTTTCGGATCATGGAAACTTCTACGCAGGAATGAGGAAAGGTAGGAGAGTGGACTGATGTCTCTAGATGATGAATTAACTTGAAAATTGAGGGGATTGGAAAATGTTCCCCATGACATTGTTCCATTAAACTTTACGATACAAACTATTACCAAGCCATTCACTGCCCATCTCTGCCGGACTATTACCTCTCTAACAACCTTCTGACATGAACAAAATCAGAGAGTTCATTGTAGATATCATAAAATCTGTTGATGAAGTTGAGAAATCGATGAATCCTGGTGTGCGACAGTCTAGGCTGCTTCCAGCTATCTTAGAATGACTCCTCCGGAAAAGGTGAGCCCTACCAACAAAGATGAGGGAAGAAAGCAATAATATTAATGCTTCTCTTTTATTTTTCAGTAGTACCTGCATGAGATAATCGGAGAAGGAGGGCGATCTAAACCAAGCAGTTGTTCGAAAGAACAAGGCACTCCCAAGATCGATAAGGCTAATACTATGATTAGGATAATTATCACTTTTTAATAAACACATGAATTTAACAAGTAAGCGTGAACTTTTCATTTTATGAAGATATCTTGATTTTGGCTAGTGAATTTCGAACCGTCACAGAGGGTCTCATGGCTCTTTGGAAGAAAATATCAACTACATTTAGAATTTTCCAATACTTTCAGTAGCTGTAAATTATTCATGAAATCTACTTTTACGACTGGCCACGCCATCGTTTTTTCAATGTCATATTCTGGTTCAGCGACCTCAAAAACCCCTATAGCATCAATTTGGGTAAAATTTGCGTAACATAATTGTTTTTCGTTGTTTAAACAATTAATAAATAAGCAGCGCACGAATATAAGTTTATAACTTTTTTCTGCAAGCAATTTCTAAGTAATATCAGAAGGTTTTAGGGAAATCCATCTAATCCTCCAGGATTCCAAAATAATGTATGATTTTAAGCTATTTTTACTCCGCTATATGAAGGTAATTTGAGTTCTAGCGATAAGATAGTCGTGTTGTCTGCCAAAATAGTGAACACCCCTTAATTTGTCCAAAAGCTGAGAGGTACTTTCACTCAGATAGGATTCGAACCAATTAAAGCTTCGTCCTCTGAAGCTGTAGAGATGAAGCTTACGTAACAGTCAAAAGCTTTAGATATGTCGCAAAACACTTCCTTCCGACTAGAATATATATTTTTCAGAAATCGAACGAGATTGCATCTCCCGTACTTTTATTGGTTTGAAAGCTGAATT
The DNA here is from genome assembly GCA_018342105.1 of Gonioctena quinquepunctata. Classification (NCBI taxonomy): domain Eukaryota; kingdom Metazoa; phylum Arthropoda; class Insecta; order Coleoptera; family Chrysomelidae; genus Gonioctena; species Gonioctena quinquepunctata. Next base: position 523,706 of record JAFIRS010000196.1, read on the forward strand.
AAGAAATTGTATGTAAATTTACAGCACTTCATAAAATCATTATCCGCTCCATCATAAGATTTTTATCATGAGCAAACAGGGACAGAAATACATGAGTACCAACTCGGGGGAGCCGTATCAATAGAAAATTAACCATACAAAATTGGTAGGGTTCATAATTAGAATTATTTCGGAACACCTCTCGAAAATTCTATATAACACTGACATAAGTACATGGAATAGTTTGTTCTGAAATATGTTAAATCGATTGATCAACCTCAAAATATTTCACAACGAATTGACATAACCTTAAAGGCGACAAAAGCACAATCACAGAACGGATCAGAGACATAAATCACAAAAACACCATGTGTGGTCTGTAATTGCAGTTTACTGAATTATGACAAGAAACGACGTCGGCGCCATCTGAAACTCTAGATAACTCCCTTTATCAAGTGGGCTGGTGTCCTCCAGTTTGTCCCAATATTTTACAGGTATAAGTGAATACACCATGGTTTTTAGACATCTTAAGCTGGACCATTTCCTGTGACGGACGATGGCAACAAATACATCCTTATTGCCATGGACTATTTCAGCAAATGGGTAGAAGCCTATGACATTCCAGACCAGAAAGAATTCACAGTAGCAAGATCACTGGTGGACAACATGTTATTCAGATTTGGAGTAGGTACATTCCGATATTTTTGTCGAAGTTATTCAAACAAGTTCCTGAGCTGATCTGTATCAACAAGACCAGAATCACTGCACTTCATTAGAAATATGGATGAACTATGCGTGACTTTCAGTGTGTTGAAAAAATTCAGTATAAGCACAAAATAATATGGAGACGGAAAATAATGTTTCTATATTTTTGAAAATCACTTCCAAAGGCATGTCAAACATTGGAATAGTGTTTTTATAACTCTATCAGATCAGTAGTTGTTTGTTTTCCATATAACATTTATCACGGACAACCTGTCGTGTTGCAGATTTCCATTCCATGTGTCTAACCATACAATACATCGGGCAGAACAAGTCCCATTTTGGGTTAGTAAAAGATAATCAACCGTATAACCCTCTAGCACTTTGCACACTCACAAAAATGGGACTTAGTGGGTCTAAAATCACTCTTTTATAATGTCAATCAATGAAAAGAGTGAGATCCAGATTCAATTAAAAATCAAGTTCAACTCATTCAACTATCACTCATATAATTCAAAGTAAAGAAAATCCAGGACTCGAATAAAACATACTAAATATATTTTTCAATTGTATTGAAAATATTTCAGACTTCAACAATCCTAATTTATTAACGGAAATGGGATCAAATATTCAATTGACTTGATTCAATCCGCAACAATAACCTCATTTGAAATGATTCGTATGCCCGATTGGGAAAAAGTATTAGTAATAAATACTTACTGGAGTCTGACTCATGAATGGGTGTAGTCTTATATATATATTCAATCAACCCCACCTTCACTCCATTCAAAACAAAATCGTGTCACAGTTAGACTAATTCGACAAGAGAGTCAAATATTTGTTTCTAGCGCGATAATCACAACCAGTGGCGTAGCCAGAATTCCAGCAAGAGACCCGAATAATAGGGGACATGAGAAATGAGCACAAATTGATGAATGAAACTTATTTTTGTGTGGGATTTTTTTGTTTAAAGAACAGCTATTTTTGTGAATGAGAGCTTTTCATGGAATGAATACAGGAAAATTCATCAAGGAATGTTACTGTAGAAGGCAAATAGATTTGTCATGATGAGTTTCTGTGTATACCAAATTAGTTTTTCCTAGCCAGAAGAAATATTGTCTCCATTTAAGAAAGTAAAGAAGCCCATGAAACCAAAAGTATTCTTTACGAGTGAAAAGTCAAGTTAACATAGTTTGATTATGACTATTTCCTTCATTATTTCTGAATCAATCAAATGGACGAAATTTCCTGCAGAGGGCCAATCGGATCAATTTTATAGCTGTTTCACTGACAAATGCACTCATGCCATGAAAATACAAAATTTTAAAAAATCACCTCGTTTTTCTATTGATAAGAGAACGTTTTTCCACTCCCGATTATAATTCGCGAATTAAATATCTGCCACCAATTTATTAATATTGTCCATTTCAACACGGATTTTCATTTCGAAACAAATTTTGGCCAACAAAAACACGTACTATTCATTATGAAACGAATTTTCGGCCTATAGAAACACGTTCTCGGGGATAATTAAGTAAAGTACCTATAAGTATGTCGAGCAGAGAATAATTATCTTGTACACCACCAGAAATTCTTGTTTTCTTTTATTATTTATTGGTCGTAGAAAAAATAGTATATGCAACGATAATGTAATGACCATAATACACTCGCACACTTACCTCATGCTCATGTATGAATAGCTATCACTACATGATCGTTGCATATTATATCATTGAATGTGAAAAAATTAGTATTTTTCATGATTATTTTTTGACATTTCTAGAAACTAATGGAAACTTTCAAATCAAATCATTCATGTACGTTTTGGCCAATCAAAACATTATTATAGTGGGAATATACTACCTAGAAAATTGCCGCGGGAATAATTAGAGGTATTTTGTTTTTATTGTCTGACAACGAATATTTTTAAATTGACGTCTGTCATCAATTCGCATGAAATGTGAGAAATAGCAAGAATTGGTAAACCTGCAGCAAAGTGAAATGTCACCAATTTTGACGAACTCTTCACAGATGCTTTAGAACACGATAATAAAAGTAGATTCATCGAAATGTCTCCGCGGAAACGGTTATTTTCGGAATTATGGCCCTTGAAAGATTCAAAAAGGTATATTTCCAATCATAATTTCCACTTACTTGGAACGGCCTAATTTCTTTACTTTTTCAGCAACACGCTGTATGGAACCCCCAATTTCTATTCGATACCTTCTTCAATGCAATTCATAATAATTTTTTTCGGGTTTAGGATAATAGTTAGTTTACTTTCAGAAAATAAAAAATCGTTTGACATCTCATTTGTCAAAAAGAGAACTATAATCTTTGCATCTGTTTTCTACATTGATGCCAATTATTCAATTCTTGATAAACCTTTATATATCCGGTAAGAGCACTCCTGCTCTCCGAAAATAGCTGAAAGACTTTCTTGGACACGAATCCGGCGCTCTCCTACCTTTCTATTTAGAGACTTTTTTTTATCCAGAACAGAAGTTTTTCAAGCACGTTTTCTCGCGCAAAAATCACTCACAATGCCTCCTTCTTTTTACAATGTAAAAACATTTTGGTGATAGCGAAATGTTCTAAACTTCATTTTTACCATTACTCACACATTTGCTAAAATGTCTGCTCCCATTGGAACCTAATTCAGTGTACCTGCATCTCGCGACTGACGGTCACTATTGTGCCCAAATAATTATTCGTAAAAAACGAGAAAAATCACCGCTACCAAAATGCCCGAGAGCGAAGCGAAGCGTGTTCTGAAAAATTTGATTGGCTGTTAGTTAGGTTAGGTTGTATTCCTTTCTCTTACGTAAGACATTGACTGGATTTTAAGAGCGCGGACCGAGACACACCGAAGAATGTACCTAAACTTCATTTTTACCATTGCTTATAACTCATTTGCTGAAATGTCTGCTCCCATTGAAACCTAATTCGGTGTACTTGCATCTCGCCACTGACTGTCACTATTGTGCCCAAATGATAATTCGTAAAAAACCGGAGCGAAGTGAAGCGTGTTTTGAAAAAGTTGATTGGCTGGCCATCAACATGGATAGCAAGGTTAGCCAAGTTAGGTCAGGTTGTGTTCCTTTCTACTACGTAGGACATTGACAGGATTTGGCAATATTTTATGTGACAATTGTGTCGAAAATGAGTAATTTGATGGTCGTAGTTAATGCTGGTAAAAAAGAAGGAGGCATTGTGAGTGATATTTGCGCGAGAATTCTTAAGGGGGCAAAAACAAGTAAGAAAAGTCCTTCAACTATTTTCGGAAAACGGTTTTATCGGAATTATGGTCCCAAAAGGATAAAAAGGTCAATTTTCAACTTATTTGAGACACCTTGATTTCTTATTTTTTCAGCAATACACTTAATAAAACCTCAAATTCACATAATTTTGATTATCACAATAAATAATTTAATTGAATGAATGTTAACTCTTCATGTCTATCGGACATTTTTTACATTTGGCAACATTGCATTTTTAACATTACTCATGAATGACAATTGACATTATTGACAATCATCTCAAATCTTATTGCCTGCTTACTCAAATTAAAAAACTTTCAATTTTTCAAATAGGAAAACTACGTCTTTATACAAACTTTCTGCGGGACATTTAAAACAAATCTTCTAGTACTGCATTTATAAAGTCTAGTTCTTACTGTTTAGAGTGCTTGTTTCGTGAATAATTGTGAAATAATCCTTTTCAATTACAACTGTTCATTGTACATAGATGCCATGGAGTTGGACATTTTTTAACAAAAAACAAATATTTCCAACTCTTTTCGGGGAAAAATTTTGGTTGCACAACAAAGTTTTGCGCATTCTGAAGCATCTGTAAAAATTTCGCCCAAAAACGGTGACATTTCACTTTGCTGCAGGTTTTCCCAAGAATTTCAAAAGACTGGGCTGTGAACATGCGGACAAGTGATGGTGAAGATTATAAAGATTATTCTTCGAAACAATTTGAAACACAACCTCAGATGGTGCAAGAGAAGTATTTTGGAGAATTCAAACGAGGAATAAGTCAGTGCAACTGCTTTAGATATTACAGAATACAATAGAATGATTGATGCTTGTAATGATAATACCTTGGAAAGTCATCAGATGAAATTTTTCGCCATTGCATCGTTGGAGTTAGCTTGGAGGGGAAATGAAGGAATCAGCTATTGTGTCTATGATTCTCAAGTAGAACTGAAGAATGATGGAAGTCAGTCAGGACGTACCTATTTAATAAAAGCCCATATTTACGAATACCTGCCAAGGTGTTGATGAAAACTGTGCCAATCAGAAACTTAGAAAATCATCAAAGATGCCCACAAACTTATAGAGAAACGGAATGAAAACGCAAATATAAATACTGACCGATTTTTTGTCACTCCAAATCCTTATTATAATAAATCTGGGTCATCATAGTATAAGAACTTTCCGATTGGAAGGAATACTTTTGGAAAATGGAATAGATTGTCAGCATAAAAAATTGGGTTGGATCCTGAAAATAAGAAAATCACTAATCATTCCAGTCGCTCAACATTAATTTCCCACATGGCCAAGGAAGGAGTCCAAGAACAAGAGCTGTAGTGCATCGTCACTTAAGCCATATCTATAGTTGAACAAAAAACATAATTCTAATTTAATTGGAATAAAATAATTAATAAAAGCTTTTTAACGACAAGCTTTTATTCAAAGGCACTAAAAAGTAAAAAATAATTGCTTTGGATGTGTGACGTGTCGCGCAAAGTTTTCAGTTCGAATACAAAAGCAACAAGCGTCACACATCCAAAACAATTATTTTTTACTTTTTAGTGCATTTGAATAAAAGCTTGTTTTTAAAAAGTTTTTTATTCATTATTTTATTTTGTGCTTTTTAGTACTTAAGTTCGCCTCGATCTATGAATTTTTGTTGAAGCATCGTTATTATGACCCCTTCATCCTGTAAGTTCTGAGCTATCTAGTCCTTCAATGAGGAGACCATCTGAAGATCAACTCATCCGCCATCTTGCAGTTGCCATCTTCAATTTATGAATTTTAACTGAAGATCAATAATCTTCGACATAATTCATAATCGCCAACCCCCATATCCCAATTTTGAAAAGAATCGGACCCTAAACACAGAGATCATCGGCCATATTAAAGCCTCCATTTTGTTTTTATGAATTTTGAAAATAAAACATGATCTTCGACCAATTTTGACAAAATATTCATTACTCCGACTCTGAAAGCCCCCACATACAAATTTTGAATAGAATCGGACCATAATCACAAAACTCTTCTGCCATTTTGGAGCCGCCATCTTGGATTTATAAATTTTTACAAAAAATGCATAATCTCCGACCCCGACCGCCACATACCAATTTTGAATCGAGTCGGACCATAATCACAAAACTTGTCCGCCATCTTGGATCCGCCAACCTGATTTTTTTAATTTTGACAAAAAATTCACAATCTTCTTCCCCGAAAAGCCCCACATACCAATTTTGAATCGAATCGCACCATAATCACGAAACTCGTCCGCCATCTTGGAGCCGCCAGTTCGTTTTTTGTCTAACAACAATTTCATAATACATTGTCACCGAAATTATTAACAACTTCCAAATTTCAGCTCAATCGGATGCCGACAAGTACTATAAAAATGGATTACAAATGTTGAAAGAATGACATGCGCACGAAGCAAGTAAATAAAGTCTTATAAATAAAAATTAGAGCTGCAGCTACGATATCGGCATCGACTTCTGAAAGGATTACCGATTAAAGGTAATTATGAACACTGTACTTTCATTGTGTTTTCAAATTATTGATGAATTAAAAAAATTGCAATTTTTCGAGCATTTGTTTTGACGCACATAACTCGACCTAAACTTCTGATGGCAAAATTTTGGCTGTATAATATACTGAAGCATTGTTACCTTAGAGCAAAAGCACTCGTATATGATATTGCCAACATTTCAAGCCGGAAAAATATTAGGTATTATATATATATATATATATATATATATATATATATATATATATATATATATATATAAATGGTTATATTATACACGGCGCGTAAATATTAAACATAAATATTTTGACACAATAACAAAATTTTGGTTATGTATATTAGATGGACCAGTGATTTCAAATTTTATATTATTGACGTTGTCAAATGTACAGTTTCTGAGATATACGAACAATATATTTATTTTTGAATGGGACAACCCGTATATTTTACAGTTTTCTGTTACAGTTGTTTATTGCCGATGCAGCATACAAACTGGTAATGGCCAATAATGATCAGTAATTTTAAAAAATTAGGAAACGCATTTTTATTTTGTAATTAATATTACAGTATAAACAGAAAACAATACCTAAAGAAAAACATTGAAGGAGATGTTCAATATGACCTCCTTGCCTTTGGAAACAGAAAACCATTCCGAATGAAAATTCAACCAAGACTTTTCTAATCGTTTTCGGAGAAATTAGTGCTATCTCCTCTGTAATTCTGTCTTTCAGTTCTTGGATAGTCTGTGGCCTTTTCACATACACTTTGTTTTTAAAGCACAAAAAAATCTAGAGGTGTCAAATCCGGAGATCTTGCTGGCCATTCGCTAGCTCCTCTTCTTCCAATCCAACGATTAGGAAATGTAATGTCGAGAAACTCACGAACGCCTCGAAGATAATGAGGAGGCGCTCCATCTTGCTGAATCCAAATTGATCTATTCACGATATGAGGATGTATATCATCAGGAAAGAGTCTGGCTAATTCTGGAATCAACTCTAATTCTAAAAATGCCCTGTATTCTTCATCTGTCATGGTTCTATTCCAAAAATAAGGTCCATTAATAGTATTATTAATAATTCCTGCCCACACATTGATCTTTTGTGGATACTGCGTATGTGCCTCCACCATTCAATGAGGATTTTCGTCTGACCAGGACCTGCAGTTTTGTTTATTGGCCGTGCCATTTAACTGGAAAGTAGCCCCATCAGAAAAAAGGATTAGTGTCAAATCTATTCAACATTGTTTCACAGAACTCCATTCTGCTATCTGGATCGTCTTCGTTCATCAATTGTATTTTATAGGGATGCCATTTTCCTTTTTTTGAATATTTGTTTGACTGATGTGATTTTCGGTTGCAACAACTCTAGTAGCCTTATGAGGGTCTTCAACCATCGACAAAAAAATGTCAGTTTTTATTTGCTCTGGAATAGCAGGGCGGCCACTTTTTGGGAGTTCTCGTACATGTACACATTCCTCAAATTTATGAATAATATTAGATACAGTACCACGTGCTATAGAAGTTCTGTCTTCATACTTGTTATTAAATATTTCACATACCTCTTCGTGTGTTCATGTCCAACAAATAATGTCGCAAATAAAACATACTCACATTTCATAATATTATGGTATTACCTGTCACCACATCCTTTTGGTATTAAAATTTCAATTCTTTGACGCTCTGTTAAATGTACCATTGTATTTTACTCTGATTTTTATCGCTGGTAAGCCTATTTTCAAAAAACTATCACGACGTAAATGAAACCGATATTCATATCATGTTTATCAGTACAAAAACAGGCTTTTTTAAACTTCATCAAATACCAAGTTGCCCATTTTATTTTATCTTTATGTTGATATCAACGGTTGCAATAAAAATAATTTTCCTAATTTCTTAAAATTAATGGTCAATATTGGCTATTAACAGTTTGTATGCTGCATCGGCAATAAAAAACTGTAACAAAAATTATAAAATATACGAGTTATACCATTTAAAAATAAACACATTGTTCGTATATCTCAGAAACTGTACATTTGGCAACATCGAAAATATAAAATTTAATATCGCTGGTCCATGTAATATACTTAAATTTTGTTAGTGTATCTTACGGGGTGTCAAAGATATCTTCATGTTTCCATACTTCACGCGCGCACTGTATATGATGAATGCACACTAGCTTTGCGATAAATGCACAGTAGCTTTGCGATAAATGCACAGTAGCTTTGCGATAAATGCACAGTAGCTCCTGTCAAAATCATATGTCAACGCATTCAATTCCTATATAGAAACAAGAAATGCAAAATTGATCAAATAACGGATTTTGAGCTCAATGATTAGATATTGTAATTCAAATGTACCTTTTTCAGCCCGTTAAATGAGCCTCGGGTTTTCAAGTATAAGGCGATGGATAATTAATTCCAGTATTCTCAAGAAACGTTGTCGTGGTCTAGTGGTTAGGTTAAAATTTCACCACGAAGTAGTCTCGGGTTCGATTTCTGTTAATGATTTTTTTGTCACAATCGGTTCCAGATATTTTATTTCATAGTGAAATATTTATATATATTTTAGGTATTTGAATGAGTTCAAGAGGAGTGAATAATCATTATGAATGAACTAGTCTGCAAAACGAAGCATATAGAAATCAAACTCAGAGTGGTAATTATTCGAACACGATTCCTTCGATTTAGGCACGAGAAGAAATGTTGTAACTTTCCCCGTTGAAAAATCAAAAACAACATGTAGTGCGGAGTAAAAGTAGCTTAAAATTATGCATTATTTCGGAATCTTGGAGGACGCCATGTATATTCCTAAAACCTTCTGATATTACTTAGAGATGACTTGCAGAAAAAAGTCATCAACTTATATTTGTGCGCTGATTGTTTATTAATTGTTCAAACAATGAAAAACAATTTTGTTAGTCAAATTTGAAATAACTAGATGAATTTTGGAGTCATTTTATCCCAAATTGATGCTATAGGGGTTTTTGGGGACAAGAATATGATATTGAAAAAAACGATGGCGTGGCTAGTCGTAAAGGTAAATTTCATCAATGATAATTTACAGGTATTTTTCATTTATGTGTACATCTCGGAGAAAAACTTTTCGGGTAAAAATTGTGGAGCTAATGAAGCTCTCGAACGACTTATAGTTTGCCGATATTATGTATGGAAATATTTTAATATCACATTTTAAACTAGAGTTTTTGGTCTTTGAAGCATGGCCTGAAAATTCAAATTTGTTATTTTTTTAAATTATTCAATATTTTGAGATCTGTATTTTTCGATATGAAAGTTTTTTTTATTGTCCTGTTTTTATTTGTCATTTTGAGAATAATCTGCGAAAATTTCAGATGTTTATCTTGAAAATAAAAAAAAAAACAAGATCTTCTATTGATTTCAAACAGAATTTTGCTTTGACATAATTTCATATACGCCGCCTCACATTTTCGCACGTTAGCAAAAAAATTTTGCAGGTTGCAGTTTTTATTTAAAAGAAAATTGTATATACTTTTTTATGTAAACTTTTTTAAATATTCAATATACAATGTAATTTGTTAAATAATTAATTAGCACCCACTTTACTGTTGGTAACTTTTTATATGTTGTTTCCATCATCATCACTAATGTAAAGTAAAAAGTTACCACCATACCCCAACTTCTAAAAGCTGAAATCTAATATTACTCCACTAGTATACGTAGAGCGTCAGGTGAGCACTAAACTTACCGATCAACTGTTCTCTCGTGTTCTATCTCTCTATAACATTCAATTATGATATTTCCGATCCAATATAAAGTACATCAAAATATAAACTTATATTTCTGTTTTAAACAGAAATTTTAAGCAGAATCATTTTTAAAATGGAGTTTATTCAATTTACTAAAAAAAACGTAATATTTTCGTATTTGATACAATTTACACTTATATTAACAAAGAAAAAAATATTTACACTGCGTATACCTTGTTTGATGTCGTAATATAAATATACGTTGGTTAGGTTAGCTTATTTTTTTCTGTATAAACGTTATCAAAGTTTATTTAGCAACAAATTTCACGGATTTTGGAGCAACATTTGTTTATTTTTTGGTTTTTGGCGAAATTTTACTATTTTCTAAAGAAACCAATCAAACCTTCTTGAAGTACAGATTACTAGCTTAGAAAGTGTTATTGAAAATCTAATATCACATTTTAAACTAGAGATTTTTGTTTTTGAAGCATGGCCTAAAAATTAAAATCTGACATTTTGTATATTATTCATTATTTTGACCACTGTATTTTTTTAAATAAAATTTTTAATATTTTTTCCATTCACACACCTTCTCAAGTGGCATTTTGGCAGTGTACTGTGAAAATTTCAGATGTTTATCTTAAACTTTTAAATAATGGCAGATCTTCATTTTATTTTATAGAAAATTCTACTTTGACGTAACTTCATATTTGTAATATTCCTATTCAATTATTGTTCACATTTGAAAACATGACGCCTCGTTAGCTAGTTTTGTCTCCTTTAATTGAAATTTTTGTTAGCTTAATTTGATCATTTAGATCAAAAGTTATAACAAATTAAGTAAAGCGCGCTCGTGGCAACGAGCGATGCACTTCAATGTCGCCGCCTCAAATTTTCGTACGTTAGAAAAAAAAAACTGCAGCTTACAGTTTTCATTTCAAAGAAAAACTTGATATGCCTTCTCCATGTCAAGTATTCCATTCTTCGAATGGCCTATCAGTTTTCAAAAAAATAATATTTGTTTTAAGATATTCAATAACAATGTAATTTTGCATTTTATTTGTTAAATAATAAATTGAGCAAACACCTCACGGTTGGTAACTTTCCATATGTTCTACCTAACATCATCACTAATGTACAGTAAAAAGATACCGCAGTCCCCTAACTTTCTGAAGCTAAAATCTAATATTACTCCACTAATGAATTCTGTTAGTTTTATTCAGTTTTGAATGTAATTCGGGAAATATTCCTGTCAAATATCATTCGTGCTAGAGGATTTAATCGCAAAAATTTCAAATTTGCATCTAGGAAATTAAAATTGTTCAATTTGCGGCCTCAATATCAAATATTAAACAAATCAAGCTTCGCTTTCGCGATTCAATCAGATAATAGGACCACAATCCGCACTCAGTAAAATTTCCAGGCACAATGCATTCTCGAAAATTTCAAAAAAAAAATGCGTGATAAAGTCCCTAGCACTAATGGTATTACCCTCGAAAAGATGTAAGGCATAAGTGCTACATAAATATAATGTATATTATTACCACCCCCTGAGGAAAGGTGTAGGAAGTTTGAAAACAACAATTTTAAGGTACATCTTTAGATAAGAAAGGCACAAAGGACTGATTCAGATTATGATTGCAAGAAAAATAATATGTGTAGATAATTCATGAGCCCCAGCAACGATTCTAGTTATTTGGTGTATAACATTTTGATGAAATGAGTGAAAAAGTGTTTTCCTGGAAACAGTATTCGACTAATGTTGAGAAATTGTATTAAATTGTTTTTTATTACATTTAATGCACACTTCATGGAGCACTATCGACTTTTCGGTAAAAAAGCAATGTTAAAGTTTGATAAAAAACGTACTATTACGCAAATTTTGTTATGGCACTGGTCACGTGACACATATGACGTCACACCACAGTAAACGACAAGCGACAACTATACCAAGAAAGCAAAGGTATGTTTATATTCTTGAAATTGTGATAAACAATCATTTATCAATGTAAGCACTCCGGAAAAGCTCTATTCCAATGGATTCTAATAGGCAAAAAAGTGGACCTGGGTCACAGCTTTTCGACGTAAATCGGCAAAATCAAATGTAATTATCCCATAAAAAACATGTGCGAGAATTATAAATATATCTGCATTTTTTGTAATATGCATGATCACTTAAATACATAAGAGAAGTAGCCTTCCAAAAACTTAACAAACAGTTTGACATTAGATGATAAATATCGTGTTCTACCAGCAATATATCTGGAAATTTGAACGTTATGAAGATTGAACATAAATTTAAATTCCTTGAAACGTGGTTTTATTAGTGTTTACACGCTTGGAATAGCCAATAACAGTTAATACTTCTATAGCTTTTTGTGGTCGTTTCATTTGAACATAAAATATTTTCAACAAACAGTGGTTGATTGGAGCTCAGAAGTTGAACTCACCTCCCACGATTGACTGAATTAACATAAGTAACGTCTCGTACTTTTACCAGCAATTTTTTTTTTCGATTATCAGAAATCAGTTACAAGCATTCTTATTCTTCAACTCACATTATTCAACACAGATGGTCAGTAAATGTATGGGGTGGAATAATAGGTCAATATTAATTGGTCCTTATTTTTTTGAAAGACATTTACATAGAATGTTGTTTTTAGAATTTTTAACAAATCGTTTTCCAGTCCTATCACAAGACATTTCCCTTAGACATAAGAAGAACGATGTGGCTTCAAATGGATGCAGCTCCCGCACATTTCCATCGTGAGGTCCGTAAATATTTAAATATTCATTTCCGAAATCGATGGATTGGAAAGAATGGATTCCAAAATTGGCCCCGACCTGACGTCACCTGATTTCTTCTGGGGGATACATTAAAGGGATCGTTTATAATACACCTCCAACAACACCAGAAAATATGAAACAGTGCATCAGAGAAGCTTTTCTGAATATATATATATATATATATATATATATTTATATATATATAAATATATATATACAGTGTGTCCCAGCTAAAACTTGTACCCCCCAAATCTCCGAACTCGTGAAAAAAATTGAAAATCGCTCAGACCCGTCGATTTTTATTTCAAGGGGGAACACTTTCACCAAATACAGCATCATTGTGTTGTCAACCCCCTCAGCCCCAGCACCCCCTACTTCAGAATTTTCAATGGGACTACTATACTTGTGATACATCATTGTGAAGGGAATTCAATCCCAAATACATCGGTGTACTGAAATTGAGGATCGATCAAGTGTTGGTGAAGTTTTAATGAAAACTAAGTTTTATCAAGATATTTTTATTTTTCATCACCTAAAATGTTATCATCGTAAGAAAGGTTCAAAGTGTGAACCATTCAGTTCCATACAGAAGTATAAGCGATTTTCGAAATGTCTTCGCAAATTGCTCAACATTTCTGGAGTCACTGCACGGCACTCCACAACAATTCTCCAGCGTAGATCATCAAGAGAAGTTGGCTGTGTAATATAAACTTTGGATTTCAACTGACCCCATAAAGAGAAGTCTAATGGTGATAAATCAGGAGATCTAGCCGGCCATTCTATTGGTCCTCGCCTTCCAATCCATTTCCCTGTGAAATTATTATCTAAAAATTGACGTACAGGTGCAGCAAAATGTGGAGGAGCTCCATCTTGTTGAAAGGTGAGCTGACCTTCAAGTAGCCTATCATCGTCTTCATGTAACTGAGTGATTCTGGGGTTCACAGTTGTATCAAGAAGTTCAAGATGCGTTTGTCCGTTGAGGTTACCATCAATAAAATATGGACCTACAATATGGCCTCCCAGAATACCAGCCCAAACATTCAATTTCTGGGGAGTTTGTGAATGAGTTTTCCTGTACGAATGGGGATTTACGTCACTCCAGTATCTTCAGTTGTGCCTGTTCACATGTCCATTTAAATAAAAAGAAGATTCGTCAGAAACGCACACATTGTAGAGGTAATTATTATCACCAATCAATAATTGACTCATTATTTCACAAAACTCTGTACGTCTGTCAGGATCATCTTCATTTCATTCTTGTACATTCTGCATTTTATAAGGATGGAATTTTGCTTCTTTCAGAATTCGATGTACGCTGCTTTTCGAAACTCCAGAAATAGTCTCAAGTTGTCTTATAGATTGAATGTTGTCCATCACTGCATGTCCTACAAATGCAACAGCGACCCCTTCATTTCTCATAGGCTTCTCCCGTTCATGTTTTTCATTCAGCACTGATCCCGACTCCATGAACTTATTCATCAATTGAAGCACGTACTGATATGATGTGGTTCTTTCTGGATGAATTTCATTGAAAATCCGAGCCGTAGCTCTAGCACATCGTCCATTTTCAAAATACGCAGCTACAATGGATATTCTCTCTTGCATAGTATGAACCAGTTTCGGAAGTTTTCAAAATGTTGAATGAAGTGACTCGAATACATCAATATACCAAGGCGTAAACAAAGATATGCGTATACAAAAACACATGGCGACAATTTTTTTTTCATAAAAACTTTTGTCTCACCTTCTAAACTATTATTTCTGCCAGCATATTATTTTTCAATACAGTGGCGTACCCACAGTGAACCTTTCTTACGATGATAACATTTTAGGTGATGAAAAATAAAAATATCTTGATAAAACTTAGTTTTCATTAAAACTTTAACAACACTTGATCGATCCTCAATTTCAGTACACCGATGTATTTGGGATTGAATTCACTTCAAAATGATGTATCACAAGTATAGTAGTCCCATTGAAAATTCTGAAGTAGGGGGTGCTGGGGTGAGGGGGTTAAAAAATTTGGTGGAAGTGTTCCCCATTGAAATAAAAATCGACGGGTCTGAGCGATTTTCAATTTTTCTCACGAGTTCGGAGATTAGGGGGGTGACAAGTTTTAGCTGGGACACACGGTATATATATATATATATATATAGCACATAAAAAGTATAGACAAGTATAAGTATAAATAAAAAGCCATAGTCTAAGTATAAATATGAACAAGAGATATGACAGAAAATTACGGTATGACCTATATCATACATAGTCTAGTACAAACAAATTTTACAATACAAATCTACTAACAAACAAATCTCAACAAAAAATCTACTAGCAAACATTTAAACGTCAATATCTAGGCCATTGATCCAATCCACCGCCCCAGGGGAAGCGGAGAGAATTCCATAGATGCCACCAGGGAAGCATCTGATTGGGCACCCATTCAGAATGTGGTCCATTGTCTGTCTTGGCACACTACAATCGCACCCCGCTGAGTCCATTATTCCCCATTTAAATATTTCATCACGACATCTTCCATGGCCCACTCTAAACCGATTTAGCCGACACCAGATTCGAGGAGGTAGATTCATGCCCTCAGGTTTGCAAGTTGGGTCGGTGATGCTTTCCAGGTTTCTAACCTCTTGGTTGGCGGCTATGGCCTCATTCCGTTTGGAGTGTATATTATACATGCCTTCTATTTCTTCATCCATCCAGATGGGGCGGCGGTATTTCAGGTGGTCTGGAGGGAGAGGGTTGAGACCTCGTTGAATGGGTAGGTTATTTAAGGGGTTGCTAAGTTTCTTCCATTCTTTATCGGCAGCTGCCGTTCTGCGAAGTTGAGGAATATTGGCCAGAATTGGAAGCCACACAGTAGGGGTGGGTTTTACGGTGCCAGTAATTATCCGCATTGACTCATTAAGCTGAACATCGATTTTATGAGTATGGGAGCTTCTGTACCATACTGGGGCGCAGTACTCTGCGACGGAGTAGGTCATAGCTAAAGCTGTACTCCTAAGAGTGCTCGCATCCGCCCCCCATGTTGTGCCGGCAAGTTTACAAATAATATTATTTCTGGACTTAATCTTCGGTGCGGTCTCGGTTAAGTGCTGCTTATAAGTTAGGGATCGGTCCAGCATATCTCCTAAGCACAGTTTATGGCTAAAGAAGCAGTTAGCTCACTTGGCCCAAATGCACGTTCCAAGGTAACATCCACTCCAGGGAAAGAATTCAGG
This sequence comes from Gonioctena quinquepunctata, assembly GCA_018342105.1. Classification (NCBI taxonomy): domain Eukaryota; kingdom Metazoa; phylum Arthropoda; class Insecta; order Coleoptera; family Chrysomelidae; genus Gonioctena; species Gonioctena quinquepunctata. The sequence continues at coordinate 539,904 of JAFIRS010000196.1, forward strand.
ATGCGCAGAAGACTGTACGCGATTATCGCTCTTCGAAGTATCCGAAAGATGTCAGTATTAGTAACACGTGGTATGCGCGAGGGATAAAAATCAGAGTTGCGCAGTGTACAAACGGGAACAGAAAGATCAAAGTGCCGACGCCAAGTGAGCGAACTGATTCTTTAGCTATAGCTATAAACTGTGTCCTAAGTATGTGGGGTAGGGGCTATGTCTGATTCTCGTGCCACCAAGGTAAACGTTGGCCTCCGCCTGAGCCTTATTTGAGGGATGAAAGACGCAGACTTCCGACTTGAGTGGGTTAGGTTTAAGGCACCACCTGGTATAGTCGTGCATAGCTTCTAGGTCGTCTGTTAGTTGGTTGCTTCCAGTTCTAGAGACTTATGCTGGTTTGCCAAGGCCATATCGTCTGCATAGATGAATTTTTGGGCTGTGGTAGGGGGAAGGTCGTTCGTATAGATATTGAATAGCAGTGCAGTGGTAGGCCGTTCTGAATGGTGCGGGTGTGGCTCCTTTTGTCGTTAATATGGACTGTGATTCTTTGGTTCCTCAGCATGTTTCTAATAAGGATGGATAGCTTTCACATGAAACATTTTTTTGGAACTTGTACATCATCCCATCTCCCCAGACCGTATGATATGCCGATGACAGGTCTATGAAGGTACATGTGGTCTCTAATCCTTTCTGATAGCCTGTTTCGATATGTGTAGTGAGGGCAAGTACTTGGTCTGCGCAGCAGCGGTTAGTTCTGAAGCCAGCTTGTTCAGGGTTATGATGCGTTCGGCCTGGGAGAGATTATTTGTAGAGCAGTCTTTCCAGCAGCTTGTAGCACATACTCAGTAGTGCGATGGGGCGGTAGCTGGCAGGATTTTCAGGAAACTTTTCCTGGCTTGAGGATAGCAAGGATCTTCGACTTTCTGAACTCATTAGGAATTTTTCCGGTTAGCAAGATATCGTTGTAAAATTCAAGGAGCCACCCTTTTGTCACCTCACCAAGATTTCTCAAAAATTCCGGGAAGACTCCATCGGGATCGGGCGCCTTCCTCATCTTCATTCTCCCAAGGGCCTCATCCAGCTCAGTCATAGAGAAGGCGTGTGACCATGGAGATGCTAGTGGAAGGAAGCGGCCTGCTGTTTTGGCCGCTTTCTTTATTTCCCTGAGTATCAGCGGGAGAGACCTTGGATGTTATTACAAGGCGGTCAGCAATATCGTTGGGGTTAATGTTCTGCGTTTTTTCGGGAGGAGGCGCAGCAGAACCAAGCCGTCTGAGGAGGCTCCAGCCCTTCTTGCTAGAGTGGGCGAAATTCATTTCCTCCGTAGTTTCCTTCCATCTCCGAGCTCTGCCATTGTCTAGGGATCTCATTATTTTATCGGGAATTTGGGGGTCTCCCGTTTTATCGTACTGTTTTTTGAGTTCTTCGATGTCTCTTGTCTACCCAGGGATGAATTATTTGCGGTAGCCTCGAGGAATGCTCTTTTTGGTGGCCTCGTGTAAGATATTTACGAACTTCTCGTGATTCCCTACTGTAGCCTGTAAGTGTTGGATGTCTGATTCGATCTATTGCTGAAACATGGTCCAATTTCCCTCCTGAAATCCACCGTTGGATTAGCTGTTCTAATGACGGGGATCTGGACTCCTACGGAGAGTGTAACGGGTCTATGTTGGCTATTCGGTAATTTGTTCAGAACTTTGCGATATGCAGGTATATGGAGATCCTAGTTGTTTCTACTGACAAAGCAGAGGTCGGGGTTGTAGTCTTTACGCCATCTTGCAGAATGGAAAGTTTTGTCGTCCTTGGCGTCAAAAATCAGGGAAATTGTTAGTGTCCGTCCAGTCGCTGACCTTTTCTCCGTCATCATTATGGGTACCAGGAGGTATGATGGCTGTTAAAGTCACCTATGTATACAGAGGAGAAGGTACAGCGGGAATGACATCCTGTGGCCAGTTTCTGGTAGGTGATTTGTATATTGAGACGACGGTGATTCCGGATATGAGTACTTTCAATATCTCTAGCCCTACCGCAGAGGTAAAGACGGGTTCAGCGGTGACTTCTGAAATGTTGTTCTTAACTAAGATAGCTGATCCGTGTATGGCTGATAAGACATAAGTTACTATTTTCTAAATGTAAGCCCGCGTATGTTGGCAAACGTTGCTGTAGGTTTTAGAAAGAGGTTACGTTTGTGTTAAGAGTCTGATGGTCGCCATTTTGAACACTTGATATAAAATATTGCTTGTTTTATATCCACCATTTTTTTTTCTTCATAATTTAAACTAATATATAACATTTGAAATATTGAAAAATAAACGTATTTATTATTAGATCTCGGTGTTTATTTCAATCAATTCTGATTTGTCAAAACACCATAGGCGACTTGATAAATAATAAATTTCTTAAATCAGTTTGCAAATGAAAATGTGCATTTATTGAAAACGTGAAGGAATGTAACGTATAGAATGTAACTAGTATTGATAGACAATATAAATTTGACATCTGGTGTTGACATAAAATACAGGCGTTCTTAAATTAAACAATTATTGCGTTTAAAGAATTAATTATTTTTCTTAATTTTCACACAACTTGTAAGTTAGTAAATATTTCACAGTGCGATATAAAAGTTGTTCAGTTAGTAGCCTCCAGCATTAATTTGGTAAAAAAAAATTAAACACCCGTTGAGAATTTAAGCATTAAAACTGATACTACATTTTCACAAAATATTTCAAAAGCCATAAGGTTTAGGTGAATTAAACCTCTATGAAGCTTGGCTTTATTTTGATCGTGAAATCGGAAAATGAAATAATTTAGTGGGTATTCCATTTAAAAAATAACAACTTTGATACGTTTCGTGTTTTTGGCACACCCTGTACAACATAAAAATATTCTTTAAATGTAGCGCTAATAGGTCCCTATCTATCCTAAGGGAAAAAAATCAAAATAAAAAGCTTTAGCCCTAATGCCTCGTGTCGAATAACGTAAATAACTTGGTATATGCATGCATATGTTTTAATTATTGTTATGGCTTTTTGCGGAGCAAAATGTATACAGAAAATGCTAAAGCAAGCAGTCGTTTCTGTCGCTTCTGTTCGTCATTCTCTCACGGTTATTCCCTCATTATATTTCAAAGTGAGGGGATGACGATTGTATGAGATGATGTATGTAATATTGTATCTCAATAACTTTATGTAGAATTGTCGTTTGTACTTCTTCATTGTTTTTTTTTTCAACGTATATAGCATATATTATTACTGTTTTTGAAGAGGTGTATAGGTAAGGTGTATGAAGCGAAGATCAAAATTTGGAGATGGCCAGCTATCAAAGACGAACAATTATCCCTGGAATTCTGAAAAATTAAATGTTAAAATTGAGACTTATTAATTAAAATATGATTTATGCCCAAAACTACGTGTGATCAACTAATAGTACCCAATTATTCGTTGTTCAGGTGAATGCAAAGATAACACAGTTTTTCGAATGAAAAGACAACTTTTAATTTTGATCTTCTCGAGGGACTAGACCGTGAACGTTACAACCAATAAGAAGTATTTTGTCCATTTAGGGCTTTCGGGATCCATACCATCGATCAGCAGGAGTTATTCCATCAGTCAAAACAGCTTCGCCCACATCTGTTTTCCAAAATTCGAATTAATAAATAATAAAAAAACTTTTTAAAGACAAGCTTTTATTCAAATGCACTTAAAAGTAATAAATAATTGCTTCGGATGTGTGACGTATGTTATTCCGTGAGTTATAGATTCAAAAGGTTATCACGCAAAGTTTTCAGTTCGAATATAAAAGCGACAAGCTTTTTAATCTATAATTCACGGAATTACCTACGTCACACATCAAAGCCATGATTTTTCACTTTTTAGTGCATTTGAATGAAAACTTGTCTTTAAAGAATGTTTTTATTAATTATTTTTTTTGTGCTTTTTAGTACTTAAGTACGTCTTAATCTATGCTTTTTGTCAAAGTATCGTTATTATGAGGCCTTTTTTCTTGTGAGTATTAAGTACTTCAATGAGGAGACCATCTGAAGATTAACTCATCCGCCATCTTGGAGTTGCCATCTTCAATTTATGAATTTAAACTAAAAACATTAATATTCGACTAAATTTATAATCTCCGACCCCAAAAACCCCGAACCCAATTTTGAATCGAATCGGGCCATAATTACAAAACTTGTTCGCCATCTTGAATTTGCCAATTTTGAATAGAATCGGAACATAAACACGGAAATCATCCCATCTTGGAGCCGCCATTTTTTTATGAATTTTGAAAACAAATTCATAATCTCCGACCCTGAAAACCCCCACATACCAATTTTGAATCGAATCGGACCATAAACCTAAATCTCGTCCGGCCATCTTGGAGCGCCGTTTTTAACAAAAATTCATGAGCCGCTAGTTCAATTTAATAAATTTTACAAAAAATTAAAATCTCCGACTCCGGAAACTTTCACATACAATTTTGAATAGAATCGGCCATAATCACAAAACCCTCCCCATTTTAGAGGCGCCATTTTGTTTTTTGCTCCAACGAAAATTGCTTAATGCATTGTCATCAGAATTATGAACACCTGCCAAATTTCAGGAAAGAATGACAGAGTGATAGAATGACATACGAACGAAGCAAGTTAAATAAAAGCTTGTAAAAATCAAAAATCTCGCTTTATCCATAATTAGTCTGATTAACAATTCAAAAACGGGTTAATTCTTGTTCCCGGTCTAAAAATATGTGCATAGCTCATTCATTCGGAATGACGTCTAGAAAATTTATCTCGGGCATTTATTAGCACATAAAAAATTGCAATTGTTATTAACAAAATAAGAAGAAAAAAAAAATATTCAGTTTTTCGTAATAACTCAAAAACTATTAATATTCAAGAATTTTTGAAAAAAGATCCTCAAAAAAGTCTCGACTCCCGGAAATCTATCTCTATTATTTATAATTTTTATTCAACGCCGAAAATAGAGGTCTCCGCGCACCCGTTACGGCGCAACGCAACTGGAGACAGTATATCACACAAAATAATTTTTTTATAGTATTAAATATTAAGTTAAACATTTAAAGAAATTATGGTGTCATCAGAACACTTGAGAGAATGAAGTCCCGTTGGGAAAAAATGTATGTCGATTTTTCAAAAAGTTATACGATTGTTAATTAACGAATTTTTATCCAATCTCTGATTTTACAAAAATCGACATAAAAGTTTAAATAATTGACCTATACAGTTTTTGCTTTTAACCCTTCTTAAAATACTCAAAAATCACGTGAAAACATTAAAGTTTTATATTTTGTTTGTTATCATTTTTTTAAATGAACAAAAAATAAAATATTAAAAAAATGTTAAAAAATTTTTTGGTGACAAATGTTATTATACAGCTGTTTTTGCATCTAACAATGGCATTAATTAACGTAGGAAATTTTTTTTCACGTCATTTGTTAAGAAATTGTTTATAAACAAATAGAAGTATAATATTTTAAAATATTTATTTTCACCATTTTATTGTCAAGACACAATGATATTTTAAAAAAAAAAAACCTTAAATAAATTTTTCAATTGTTTAAAATCGTTTTTTTATATTTTGTTTGTTTAAATAATTAATTGAGAAAATGTTTTCTCTTTAAAAATCATAATTGGCATTCTCCTATAGGTTTAAAAAATTGTCGATAATTTTATTGTTTATTAAGTTAACAATTTGTTATAAACAATTTGTGACCCTCGATTTATTTTTTTTCTGTAAGTAAAAAAATACAAAAACAGCCATATATAACAAAGTACTGAATTAATTTAAAATAATACATTTATAACAAATTGTTAACCCAATAAACAATGAAATTATTGATAAAAAAAAATGTTAACCTATAGAGAAATGCCAATTATGATTTTTAAAGAGAAAAAAATTTCTCAATTAATTATTTAAACGAACGAAAACGATAAATAATGAAAAAATTTATTTGAGGTTTTTTCTTCCATTATCATTTTGTTTATAATAAAATGGTAAAAATATTTTAAAAATATTTTCTTTTTTTTAAAAATTTAAAAAACGTCATTCAATGCCATTGTTGGATGCAAAATTAATATTTCATTCAATTGTTCATTTTAAACAAATTATAACAAACAAAATATTAAACTTTAATAAACTTTTACCACGTGATCTGCTGCGCGGAGACCTATTTTCGGCGTTGAATAAAAATTATAAATAATGGAGATAGAATTACGGGATTCGAAAATTTTTTTTTTCCATCCTATTTTGTTATTATTAATTGCAATTTTGTATGTGCTAATAAATGCTCAAGATTCATTTTTCTAGACGTCAGTCCGAATCGAATGAGCTATCGCACATATTTTTAGGACCGGGAACAAGAACTAACCAGTTTTTTAACTTGTTAATCAGACTAAGTGCTGCACAGATTCTTCGATTAGAATGTCACAATAAGAATCGACGTCAAACATAAAAGCAATGTCATGTTGTTCTTCACACAGATTATATAAACCATCACGTTCATCAGACGCTACATGGGCTTGCGACTGTTTATGCTTAGGGCACTGAGAGCGGATATGTCCTACGGCCTTACAAATGCAGCAGTCCCGTAGACTGACTTGACTGATTATTCATATATCTACTAGTTTTCTGATTTTGACTTCCAATCTGACTACCATGATAAATCAACTTTTTCATGAAGACTTTTTTTTTATTTCCAATAAAAGCATTGCCTTGATCATTTGATTTCTTCACCCTTTTCTCTTCAGAAAGAAGTTTGCTTTCCACAAAGTCCTCAGTCACAACTCCCGGTTCGACGTCAACATAAAAAACGTTTTAACAAAAAATTAAACCGAAGAAAAAAGAAACTGAAAAGCAAAAAATTAAATGAACCTTTTTAGTCTCAATAACTAAGCTCCTAAACTAATGGAGTAACAAATTTGGAGTCGGCGCCAAACAAACAAACAAGCAAATTAATTACGTAAAGCTTAAAATGATAGCAGCGTGGTGCGCGGTGGCAGCGCGTCCCTTCGCCGGAAATTACCGAGCGTTCTCAAAGTCAGTATCAGCGAGACAGTTACCCGAACGGGCACACACGTGAGGGCACATGTCGTTGCGAGTAGTCGTGCGGAGAGCGCGTTTTAGGAATGCCATCGTTTATCTCTGGAGATTTCACGTTGCTGTTTTGTTATTTTGTGTTGATCATCAAAGTAATTTAATGATCTTCGTTGATTTTTTGTTTGGCACCGACTCTAAAATTAGTTACTTACATCAGTTTAGGAGCTTAGTTATTAAGACAAAAAAGTTCTTTTTTTTTACTCTTCTGTTTCTTTTTTCGTCGGTTTAAATTTTTGATCAAATTTTCTATTTTTTTTTTTTCATTTTTTGTGACAAAAATTTGTACCCAGTTCATTTGGATACCTTTTGAAATACTTACCCACCTTACTTTAACTATGAAGTGTTATGTACTATAACTAACTGGTACCAGCGACTTCGTCCGCGTTGAACTTTGTATTTTTTGTAAACTATTACAAATTCACTCACCCCTTTAGGGACGGAATTTCTAAAATACTGAAACGAGTATATCTTATTTGTAACAGAAACCTCAATTATCAATAATGACCCTAACTTCAAAACTAACGGAACCCTAACACAAACTTTCACCCTCAGGGGTTGCATTAATAAAAACACTGAAACATGTATTTCTTTATCCCTTACAAAGGTCTCAAATAATAATTTCTATGACCCTAACTTGAAAACTAACGGAAACCCCATGCAAACTTTCACCCTCTATTTCACCCCTTTAGAGGTTGAATTGCTGAAAATATTTCTTCTATTTGTAAAAAACTCAAATACCAATTTTTATGATCCCAACTTGAAAACTAACGGAATTCTATACATTCCATCCCAATTTAACCCCCATTTCACCCCTTTATGGATTGAATTTCCCAAAATACCAATTTTCATGATCCTAACTTGATAACTAACTAGACTTTCAACACCCATTTTACTTCTTTAGAGTTGAATTTTCGAAAACACTGAAACACATTTATATTCGGTTTCAATAAATATAGAATATAAAAATACGTATATTTATTGGTTGAGGAGGGGAAGCTGACCTTTTCTTGGATAACATTGAAAAAGATTTCATCTCACAAAACAGCTCCATCTTAGGTTGATTTAGATATGTAGACGACTGCTTTGCTATCATAAAAGGGAATGAAATGGAAGCGTACAAGATATTAGACCAACTGAACAATTTACATCCTAAAATTAAATTTATCATCGAATTAGAGGCCAACAATTCATTAAATTTTCTAGATCTAACATTAACCAAATCAGAAAAGACTTTTATTTGACATATTTAGAAAACCTACACAAACCGACCATATTATCCATGTAGATTCCAATCATCCGTTTCAATATAAAATGTCTGCCTATATAGACAATTGAACGTCCCTTTATCTGCCCTTATCTTCAAAAAAGAAGTGAAATAACCTTAAACAAATTGTAGTAAACAATGGGTTTAACCCTAATATCATCCCTAAGTTGATTAACAAAATATCTCTAAAAAGAGGAAAGAAATATAGCATACCCTTATATCAATTTCCCTATAGATATAAAATATTTTTCACTCGCATTCTTAAAAACATTTTTTTGGATATTTCTAAATTCTTCTACAAAATTCGATAACATCAGAATTTCCTCAGAACTTCCAAACTTTGGGTTATTACTGGTAAACACCAAAGATAAAATAATCCCATCGACAAAAGTGGCATCTATAAACTTATCTACAATAACTGTAATACCTCTTATATCGGAAAAACTATCAGAAAAATTCCTACGAGATTTAAAGAACACATAAACAGGCCTTCTACGTCTAGTTTTGGAGCTCATTTGAAAGACCATAACCATATACCTTCGATTTTTCCAATGGTTTTAAAATATTATATAACGTCAACACCAATAACCTTAAATTAGATCTGTTGGAGGATCTAGAAATTTCTAGGAATAAAAATTGTGTCAACACTCAAGTTCACTTGAATCAGAGCATTCTTAATCCCATTTTCAAATCATTATAAAATTCTCCGGTATACTTTTCCCTTCTGAATTACATTCCTACTTCTTTGGTTATTTTTGAATTTGGCGCGTTTCGTTTCTCAGTTGACATATCCCTCTTCTGGTTTCATTGTTATTGTCAGACATTTTGCTGCTCATGATTTGTTGTTCGTTTCATTTCAGAATAGTTTACACATTATATAGTTACTCATATATGATAATGTTTCACAAAATTCAGTTAATCTATAAACTTTACTTCCTGTAAAATTCTGACAAGTCAGTTGGATTTTTTATCACATGTCTCTTAGGTTATCAGAAAACATGCATTTTTATTTTTCATCTAATTATATTCCTTTCACTTTTCAGAATTCTCCTGATGATGATCTGATGATCGAAAACGTTTGAGAATAGCTAGTGATTATCCATTTTATGCACTATAGCCCAAAGGCTTCCCCGCCTCAACCATTAATATACGGTTTTTTATTCTATATTTATTGAAACCAAATCTAAAATGCATACAACTCTCCCTTTCCATTAACATTATATTCATTTGTTGAAAAGAGCCCAAATAATAATTTCCATGGCTCTAATTTCAAAACCAACTGTACTTTCACTTTCACCCCCTTTCTCACCCACCTTTTCACCCCTTTAGGGATGGAATATCAAAAAGTTATGCTGTCAACATTTCAGCTCTCAGATCCAGAGGTTTGGTCTGGCCGTTGATCGAATATCAGTCAATCAGTGAGTCAGTTAGTCAGGATATGTAATTATATATGTACATATTACCCCGGGCCCTCATTATGTTGTGTGCCAAGTTTCAACAGAATCAGTTTACAGGTGTAAAATCAATAAATCATCCCCTTTTTTCCTACACCTAGGGGTGTAATTTTTTTAAATTCAAATGTGGCCAACTTTGAAGTATACCCTATACAATAAAGAATAATCATCTAAATCGGATCACCCAGTATAAAGTTATGCGTGGTAGAATTGGTTAAGAGGTAAAAATTCAGTAGGTGAACCAACAATCATCCCCCATTTTCCTACCCTTAGGACTAGTTTTTTTTTTCAAATACAAATGGGATCAACTTCGAGGTATACTTTATCCATTAAAGAAATAATGATCAAAATCGGACCACTCTATAAAAAGTTATGCGTGGTTATACATAAAAAAATATACGAGTCGACTAGAGAACCTCCTCTTTTTTTTCGTCGGATAAAAATATCAATTGAAGTGACAACAGACTGATACTCATCCGGCATTGACGCAAGCAGTTGTGAAACATACTCTTGACTGTCCAACGAGCCACCAAAGTTTTTGAGCTACGATACCAATTTATCAAACTCAGAGCCGGATTAAGAGGGGGGCAATCGGGGCTGTAGCCCCGGGGCCTCCACAAGAGAGGGGCCTCCACAATATAAATTTTAAGGTAAAATTCCCTAACAAATACCGAAGGATATGCAAATTTATATATAAAAAATCTGATAACGAAAGAGCAGTTCTCCCACTTTTTCCTCTCATTTTTCGTTTTAAACATTCAAAAACATGTTTCGTATTCTTGTCAAAATCCATGGTTAATATTAATCTTCGATCTGATGAATCATGTGTATATGCGAGAAACGATCACCAAGTAAAACATCATACTATTATACAAAATATTATATCGTATCGAAATTAGCTGTAAAAACAAAAACAATTGAATTTGAAAAAAATATATTTTTATTTTTTATTAAATGCAGGATTTTCTGTCGATGTATACTAGATCCACAATGAAATTCAATAATCATAAGCAAAAGAAAATAATATTTCAATTTATGAATATGATTGCATCAAATTATCTATAAGAGCCCTGGGCGCATTCCATAATAGAACAAAAGTTCAAATTCTGTTGACAATTTTTTTGCCGATTCTACAAACACTTTGCCCGTCTATACCTGTTTTTCCTATTTATTGGCGTTGACAAGTGTCCGCTGACTGGCGCGCTTGTAACAGAGAAATCCCCGAAATCTGAAAGTGTGAGCCTAAGAGAAGGATGACATTCTGCAACAAATGTAAATCCTTCTGAAAAGGACTATCTATTTATCTATCTTTGTAAGATGTTCTACTATCAAATTCTTGAAAACCAAAATTTCAGAGCTACATTCTCAAACATTGAAATTACAGTGATGATTTTTTGACATTGCTACAAACCAATGGAAACGTTCAATTCAAATAATTCATATACGTTTTGGCCAATCAATAGTGGGGATATTCTACCTAGAAAATTGTCGCGGGAATAATTTGAGGTATTTTGTTTTTATTGTCTGACAACCTATATTTTTAATTTGACGTCTGTCATCAATTCGCATGAAAAGTGTGAAATGAATCAAAACCAGTTTAGTACATTATATAATTTTGCAAGGAAATGTGTTTACGATCGTAACATCAAAAAATAATCTAAAGAATGCCACACGAGAGTTCGATATATAGAAAATAATTATCTAGATTTATTTCTCAAACTTGTTGGCAATAGCCACTCGAGCCAGTTGGTCTCTCTTGTCTATTGCCTGGCAACAAGTTTTCGAAAATATGTCGAATTATCTTCACTCTCTTGTGATATTACAACTGAGAATGTGATGATGTCAAATTGCACTGGAAAGCGCTCATTTTCCAAAATGAAAAAAATAGGCGAATTACGATGAGACAAAGCCACCTATCAAAGTTATCGCTTCTTAGCATTGAGAATGATTTTCTCCGGATGCTGGATTTGACCGAAATCATCAATGATTTTTCGTCGAAAAAAGCTCGCAAGAATCCCTTTGTTTACGCTGTAATTCAATTTATTTCTTGTATTTGATTATACCTACCTATGCTCGTGTCGAAATAATTTGATTTGTTCCGCAAAAAAAAAACAACTTGTTTGAAAAATAATTAGGGGCCTCCACTCCTTTGTTGCCCCAGGGCCTCCACACCTTTCAATCCGGTCCTGATCAAACTCAATAATGTAACTATTCAACGAGCTACACCACTTTTGTTTCTCTGACATTTTTGAAGAGAAACACGTGATGTTAGACCAACTCTCACGTACGTTGTCTGATGCGTGTCCATGATTGCATTAGCCGTTTCGCATCATCCATCTCGATTTTTCTCAATGCTGCATCATCTTCTGCTGGTGCATCTTGAGTAAGCAAATTCAGAACATCATTTCTTTCCAATAGTCTTTCTACACGGAATCTCCAATTCTCGAACCCTGTTCAATCAAAAGGACGAATATTTTCAGCACCATGTCCGTACGACACCATTGTGTCTGTTCATAATCGGAACTTTTTACGACCGACTTTTCTAAATTGAAAACTATACTGAGCCCATAACCTGTTGATCAGGTGAATGCAGAGATAACACAGGTACTTCACGTGAGGAATTCATTTATAGAAAAATTATATATTGGTACATATCATGTGGAAAGACTGAGACTTAACTTACACACACAGAGTGTTGGGGTTGATAAAGCATCCGTGAAATCACTTCCAAGGGATGGAAGATGCTTCAAATATTTGGTCACCAAGTTTCCAGGCCCTTCGGAGGCAAAATTGAAGGAAGGTGTGTTCGTTGGACATTAGAAAGCTCATAGCTCTTCAAGAGTTTGTCAATACCATGACGGATTCTTAGAGAAAAGGGTGGATTGTATTCAAAGAGGTCATAGAGACATTTTTAGTCAATGCTGAAAGCATTTCAAGCTTTAGGTTGACTGATAAGTTTGAAAGTGCTATCCCACATTGTCTACTTTCCTGAAAATTTGGGAGGTATGAGTGAAGAACAAGGTGAACGAACGGTGATGGCAGACTACTGTTGAATGCTTCAGAGATACATTCCAGATGCTACTCACAAGCGTTAATGTACCAAGAGGAGTCTCACAGGGAAGAAGAAACTATTTCAGTGTGTTTTAGTGAACTCATTTTAATGGTTTCCATGTAGGATTTGTAATTGAAAATGTTCTAAGTCTATTTTCATTTATTTTAAAGTATTGCCTTATTTAACAGTTACCTGAATTGTCAGGAAACGTGATGTTATATGTCAAAATATGAAAAATATGTGGAATAACCAAAACAGCTCTTGAATAGTATATTATCCTACAAGGGCGGAAAGTTAAAATTTTCCATCTATTTCGGTGTACATGAATATTTGCTCCCGCTTTACGGAGGGCGTGTTCTGTCAATGTCACCAATGCATAAATGCAAGGCTTTCTACTTCAAAATCGATGGAGAAAATACGTACTTTCGACCGATGTATAAAGAAAACCATCGCAGCAAAAAGTCAATGTAAACCTTGTCTTATTATTCCTAGATCTAAGGACAACTAACAGGAGATAATATAAACACCTCCAAAATAACACTTGATTGATTGATTCTCTGGTTCTTATACTCATATAAACAAACTTTGATTTCTGTCAAAACAATTATCGATAGAATTCGCAGGGAATTCAATTCAATTCAATTCATTGTCATAAGTGAATAACCCTTGTTGACAAAGCTTGTTAACCTAAAACTTATAAAAAATATACAGGAGAACAATACAAACTATCTACATATTGAAGAATTTAACTATAATTATAACATCACTTTATAGGAGTATAATACATTACGGACATCTAAATACATTTAAAAACATTTCCAGTTACATATTAAAATCTTGGATTACCCATTTGGTGACAAATTAAAATCTATGTAAAAAATATTCATCCAAGTTTTAAAATGGGGTTTCTGTTAATAATGTCTTAACAGTAAGTCTGAAATTTTTGCTGCTTTAATATATTTTAGTTTCGTTCGGCAGGTGGTTATATATCTTGATTCCGGTATATATAATTGAGTCCTTAATCATAGTAGTGCGGGGTCCTATCAACTTCATCTGACCAGTCTGCCTTGTGTTGTATTGAGACGATACAAGTAGTATGTCTATTTTTATGAATTAAACAAGCCGTTTCCAGAATGTACAAACAAATTACAGTAAGGATTCCACATTTCTTGAATAATTCCTTTCAAGGGTCTCTTGGCTTTGCTTTACACATGTATCTCACGGCCCTTTTTTGCAAAACAAAACCCCTCTGGAATAAAAGGTTACTGCATGTCCCCCAAAAGGCTATTCCGTATCGTAAGTGCGATTCAATTAGGGCAAAGTATGCTGCTCTGGCACAAACATAGCCTAATTCAATAGCAATGTTTCTGACAGCAAAGCTTCCAGATGCTAATTTTGTGCACATATTCATTACATGATCACTAAACATCAGTTTGTTATCAATGTGTTAGCCTAAAAACCGTGTTGTTGTTTTATTTACAATCACTTCATTGCCAATGTCTAAATTGGGAATATTGCATTGAAAAGATAATACGTTTGTTTTCTTAATATTGAGGAAGAGGAGGTTTGATTCATAAAATTATTTGAAGTCAAAATCAACTGTTATTGCAAGTATCGAAACTTGTGGCTACGATTTCGAATAGAGAAGCTATGCTTTCTGTAGAAATGTTTGTTTCAAAATTTGAAATTTTCAGTAAGGACTGATTAGCTTAGAAATGAGTTTCTCCCAGGCGCGGATACAGGGGGAAGGGGGGATTTGATGCAATTGCCTCACCCCCCCTGACGCATGACCGAAGCACTTTTTTTTAACCAATTTCAAAAAAATTAAATCGTCATTAGGTTATCACTATATCTCCCAGATCTGCGGGAAAGATTCTCAGATGAAACCTTGGACGTCGTCAGATTTCATTCCAGAAAATATTGTTAAAAATGTTGCCGGAGGAAATGATAAAAGTATGAAGTCCCTCCTCGACCGCTTTGGATTGCTTCTTGACGTTAATAAGAGGTTGCTACTCTTCTACAAAATCAATTGATAACAATTAAGGAACGGCAAAAAGGCTTCCTATACCTGATCTGGGTATATTGGCTAGCTGCGATAAGAATGCATTTCCTTCAATACATGAATTTGTACGTCCTTCCTGTGACAAATGCATCTGCTGAGAGGTCATTTTCATCGTTGCGGCACCTTAAAACATATTAATTGAGATCAACCAAGACAGAAAACTGCATTCTCGGTCTGGCCCTTATGCATATTCACGAGCACATTCCTATGGATACCGAGAAAGTTATTACAAGATTTGCAAAGACTGACCGTAAGAAGAGATTAGAGTTTGATATTTAAGTCAAGAATAACTATTATAATAATATCAATATATCTTGCTACCTACATTACTTCAAATTGAATTGTTTTTTTTAATGTCTACCCCCATGGGTTTTCATTTTATATTTCACTATTCAAATTCAACTGTATTTCCCGACAACAACTGCACTATTGGTTTCTATATTTTGAGAACAAATTTTCTGAAAGATAAGTTTTCACATGAATAAAAACTTTTTAACAAAAAATTAAACCGACGAAATACGGAACTGAAAAGTAAAAAATAAAAACTTTTCAACAAAAAATTAAACCGACGAAAAAATCAACTGAAAAGCAAAAAATAAAATAAACCTTCAAGATCTAATGAAATGAGCATCAAAACGCAAGTAACTGATCATTTTACGCTTCACCTAACAATTATCGATAGTTTATCTTGAAGAGTCATCAAAACAGCACTTACATCATTTGAGCTCCATCATTTTACGACTAAAAGGTTCATTTTATTTTTTGCTCAAATCAGTTATTTCTTTCGGCTAATTTTGTTAAAAAAGTTTTATTTATTTTACTATTCAGTTCCGTAATTTGTCAGGTTTAATTCTTTGTTAAAAGTTTATTTTCAATTTTTTGTGCTAAAATCTACCAATTACCTACTTGTTTTTGATTACTTCCAAAATACCTACTTACCCACCTTACTTCAACTATTACCAGTAAATAATATGATTATCTACTTTTACTATTTGTTGTAATATAAATTATTTTCGTTGTTCTGGTTAGTTTATTTCATTACTTTGTATATCATTCCATCCTCTCATAAAATATACTGATTTTGACGGATGTGGAACAAGAATAATGTCAGTAGCGATCTGTCATTGTCAACTACGTATGTGTGTGCCAATGTTCACTAGTGAAAAATCAATTATCCCCTATTTTTCCACTCGTAAGGGTGGCTAATTCCTTTCCAAATCCAAATATGAGGTATACCCTATCTATTAAAAAAAGAATCATCCAAATCGAAGAACCCAGTACAAAGTTATGCCTGATAGAATCGGTTAACGGACCAGAATTCAGAGGGTGAGTGATCAATATCCTTCATTTCGCTACCCTTAGGGGTGGATTTCATTTTTTGAATTCAAATGGGACAAAAGTCGAAGTACACCCTATCCACTGAAGAAAGAATTATCGGAATCGGACGCCTCAGTAAAAAGTTATGCGTGATCATACATAAAAAATATGATGGAAAAACATAAAATATACGGGTCGAATAGAGAACCTCCTCCTTTTTGGTTCCGTCGGTTAAAAATGCCCCTCCTGAACGAAATCCTGGATCCGAGGCTGGTTTCTCCACTACTATATGGGAAGCTGCTCAAGCATAATCAATCAAAAATACAGACTTTTTATTTCCATACCGTTTTTACATGACTTATGCAGACTTGAATTTCCACACTGTAGTAGTAGTAGTAAGTAAAATATAAAATACAGATCAGTTCAGCTGAAAAAGTTTCGGCAGAATTAATGATTGAAAATTTGTTATTCATTCAAATTTTGAACAAAATATCATTAAATATAATTTAAATTATTCAGGAAACATCTATGTGAATCCTCATTTTTGACAATTCATAAGAATTTCAAATAATGTCCGCTTTTTGCGAAGTTCGAACAAGGAACAATCAACAGCACCTATGGAGGGAATAAATAGGTTTGAATTCGATCAAAACGTGATAAAAAGTTACATGGTTCAAAATATACACGACTCTGGATTTACGAAACATGGTTGCTCCGATGACCTGGTCGCTACTATGCAAAAGAAGGGCTGATTATAAAGCCTAGCATTACATTTATGAAAAGTTCGATCTGAAAGCCTTGACTCTGAATGAAACTCAGCTTTCCAAGAAAGGTAAATATTTGAGCGTTATAATCGACCAAAAACCAGCATGGAACGGTCATATCGATATTATTTTCAAGGGTAAAGCTATAGGACTTGCCGTAGAGAGTTTAAAAAGAAGGAAGCCAAAAATGATCTATTGGTCATAACAAACGATCATCAAATCCATTGTCTCCTATGCTACATCGATATGGTGGCCAAAGATCCAACAATACCTTGCATTAACCAAGCTGCACAAAATGCAGCGGTTAGCCTTTCTGAGAAGCACAGGGATAATATTGGCATGCCCCATTGTTACATTAGAGGTTATGCTGAACCTTTCACCACTACACTTATATGGAATGAAAGAAGCGGCAATCATTGCGTTCAGACTGCACAGACATGAAACTTGAAAGCTGGGAAATTTGACCGAGTATCTGTAGATTCTAGCAAGTAATTTCCTAGAATTCAGATACAAAAACCATCAGATATTATGCAGCAAGCCACCACTTCGAAATGCATTTTGAAGTGGTTATAAACAACCACCAAATATGTAAAACGAACGGGCGAATGGGCAAGTCTTAGGTCTCAGTATTAGTCTCTCAAAACTCTTCGGCAAAGCCCCAAAAATTTTCTGATCAGAAATTCAAGCTATAGAAATATTTGACCAAGAATGCCTTACAGAAGTCACCAGGGGTAAAACTATATATCCTACCAGTGATTCGAGCAGTTCTAAAAGCTCTAGAGCCACAAACTTGGGGACGCAACCTATTTCTGAGACAACTGGCTGTGAAAAATCAGGGTTCTTCTAATGTGATGTCACAAGGAAATCAAAGGTAATGAGAAAGTACACAGCCTTACCAAAGGAGTGGCGAACACTCAATTTCCTGGCCCAGAACCCTTCTGTGTTCTCTCCAAAGCTCACATTAAAGAAGTTGGTCAAATCAAAATCCACTAGGATAAGGTTCCAAGACAAAGACAAGCAGAAAGGATTCTGAGCCCATCGTGAAAGAAAATTAAACATATTCTCGAATACTGTTCTCTGAGGAACCACCTCAAAAAAAAATGGATACAACAGTCCCTGCGAGAAATTTGCTAAAAATATAGAACACACACTTCAAATCGGAAAATAGGCCAATCGACAAATCATCAAATCGTCAAATATTTCACAGGTAATAGTATCGTAAAGTCCTCTTCAAGTGTATTTGTTATTGTTGATTTTTAAAACGCGCATGAAAAATGTTTCCACATTTCGGAAAATGGACCAATATTTTTATTGTGTTTATACATTCTATTTCAATCTTCAAATATTGTAAGGAAGTAGACTTGTTTTTTCTGTGACATTAAACCAATTGCTCATACGGGCTCATACGGGGGGACGCGAGGTCAATTGACTAGTTACCAAGAATGTTACCGTGAACTAGAACTCAAAAATAAGTCATCTTTCATTTGAGTTATTTCAAACTATCTTGGTTTCTGTTCTTTCGACATATTCTCAATCATTGTTTTTTTCGCATCAACGAATATCTGAGTACGTTTGTATGTGATAATGTTTGTTAGTGATAACCTGTGATTTCTTCATATATATATATATATATATATATATATATATATATATATATATATATATTCTGATGTTTTTTTTTGTTTGGGTTGTTTATACTACCTATAATATTTTACTTTCATTTTTGAATATTTTTTACTATGTCATATTTCAGTGTTCGAATGACTTGCCAAAAACATACTTGTAACCTGATAAATCTATCAATCTATATATAAAAATATTCCTCCTATGTAAAGGAGCAAGGGGTGCTCCTCACTTATTCAATTCAAAAAGTTTTCATTACAATTGAAAAAAATGCATATCTTTTTTAAATAATGAAATACGAATAGGGTGAGTGCACCAATGGTTGGCCAATTAAGATTTTCTTTCAAAAAAATTACTTATAGATATCAAAACTTTTCATGAAAACCAAAAATAAAGAAAGAAGAACCAAGTTTGGGATTCTAATTGATATTATGTACAATCTTGAAAAGAACGGTAAAATGTAGTTAAGAGAATATATGAGTGAAAATAGTCATAAATCACCAGCAAGAACCAGTACTTGACCACAATTTTACCCAGTAGTTGACCACTTAATAAAATCAAATAAACAAGTTTCTAAGCAGAACTGTAGATTTATTGATATAAAAAACAAGTTTAGATTTTCAAACAAAATCTTAAAAAAGAATAATAATTTTTGAACTCAAACCTTTTTTTAAAATATAAGTATTTTAACGAGTTGAAACATCTTCAGACGGGTTTGGGCTGCAATTTTCTTCAATTTCCGTATCATTTTTATATTCCTATACTTCAGTCTCAATATTAATTTTTTTTCTTCAGTTTCATTGATATTTTCTTGTTTTTCAGTATTTCTCTCAGTTTTCTCTTCGACAGTTTCATTATCATTATTAATTTCATTTCCCAATTCTATATCAATGTGTTTTCCTTTATTGTGTTCTTCTTGTCATCATCATGTTATTCTTTTGCTGACTCATCGCCGACCCATTCCTGCATTTCTGCTTTTTTAAACAATTTTCGTCTTGTCTTGGAAATAAGTGAATCGAAATATAGAAACGTTAATTGGCTTGATTCGTTCCATTCCATCTTCAACTCCCAAAGTTCGCGAATCGTTGTGCATACATTTTTTGAAATCTACTGCCTCGAATTCAAAATCCATTTTCCATGCTTTTTTTTGAATGAAAGTGGTTTTATTCAATCAATATCAATCAAAAACAACTTTTTTCCATTTACCTGTTTTTTATTAAAGTAACATACATGCAGCCTCTTCGATTGTCTAATATTGCTAACATCGCTCACAGCCTGTTGCAATCGTACTTTCGTGTATTGGAAAAAACTCGTTAGTTTCAGTTATTTATCTGCAAAATACAGTGGTTTTACTAAACCTATATTTGAAAATAAAAGAACCTGATATAAAGTAAAACACATTACCATTTGTTGACCATGACAAAAAACCAATAGTTGACAACTACAAAACTGTGGTCAATTACTAGATCCGCTTCAAAATAACGATAATTTTTCAACAAAAATTAATCTTTAACTCGTATCCTAACCTATGAAACAGACAAAGACGTACAATCATTAATTCCTTTGAAATACCAGTAGTTGACCAAAGTGGTCAATTACTGGAGCTTCAACAAATATTTGGTTCTATTAGTTAACAACATGAATTAAACTAGTAAAAACACACATTCGAACAATGAATACAATGAAAATACTTAACTATATTCATCTAGCAGCTAGTATATCAAATATGTTTTTAATAAAACTATCAACATGAACGGATGATTTAAGATTACTGAAAATTGTCTACTTGCCATGCTTATTGCCACATTACCTGTTTTCTACCAGTGAAAGACGAAAAATGTGTAAACATGACAGTGACCTACTTATCGCGAAATTTATTTGGTTTAGTTGTGACATCTACTGGACCAAAGTCCCATTCAATTATCAAAAACATAGGCAACCAACAAAACAATATAGTAACCTGGTCAACTACCGGTGCAACAACCCTACAAGTTTTCGACAAAAGCAGTAAGGAATTGTATGCCCAATTAGTTTTATGTATACTTTTCTAAAAAATTCTGATAAAATAAAATTCTTCATTTGTTTTGAAAGCTGCCGAACGTTAACATTTTTATTATTAACCACAGCGAAACCAAGAGTGAAACGATGAAATCCTCTATCTCTATATTTAGCTAGGCTCAACAGGAACCGATATATTCAGAAAATAAACTGGAATTGAAGATGCCGACTGATATCACAAATTTTCGGAAATTACAGTATTTCTGAGTTCTATTACAAATATCGAAAAAAATTGCCACATCATATTCGAGTTGAAGTCAACTATGCAAACTTTCTTGGAAGTGATCAATAAAAACCTTATCTATGTTTCACCAATATCCGCCTTGTCTTTAGCATGTGCTTATGTGAATGAACTTCATGAAACTTCACAATTCCAATTTTTACATATTTACATGATCCCCTTCTAGGTACGCACCTGCATATAGAGTTGTATATGTTTTATAATCGAGATAAAAATGAGATAATTCCACTATACTAACAGTCGTAAGATCAATATTCAAATATGAATTGGGAAAGAAAAATATTCCAGAGCTGGAATTCAGATCCCAAAAGTCCTCGAATTCATGTTTATTCACATCATGGTAATTTAGTGACCTCCACAACATTTTTGTATACATGGGACATACAAGGGTTGGTTCCATATATTTATTAACAACCAATATTGATAACATAAAACCCAATTTTAGCAATTGAAGACCACAGGGAAAGAATGATACATGTCCAAAAAAACTGATTCCGAAAAAAGACAAAATTTAAGGTTTGTAAACATTCTGGGGGAAGGGTTTGAACAAAAGTCAAATATGTGCAAACGCATTAAGTCAAATTCAAAATAATTGGGATCCCAAAAGTCCCCGAATTCATGTTTATTCACATCATGGTAATTTAGTGACCTCCACAACATTTTTGTATACATGGGACATACAAGGGAAAGAATGATACATGTCCAAAAAAACTGATTCCGAAAAAAGACAAAATTTAAGGTTTGTAAACATTCTGGGGGAAGCGTTTGAACAAAAGTCAAAAAATAAAATATGTGCAAACGCATTAAGTCTTTATAAAATGTATACATAATATAAACTCACATTTTCAATTTTTTTGATAATAAAAACAATTAAAATGTTTATAACGGTATGGACAATAACCATTTTTCCCTAAAATTATTCACCAACGAGCACTTCGTCACTGACATTCCCGCCTTCTTCATCCTCGTCATGTTCTACAGTGTTCCTTGTGGAGCCTTTTTAACCGACGAAACCAAAAAGGAGGAGGTTATCTAGTCGACGCGTATTTTTTTTTTTTTATTTTTTTTTTTTCATGTATGATCACGCATAACTTTTGACTGAGACGTCCAATTCCGATAATTCTTCCATCAGTGGATAGGGTGTACCATAGACAAATTAAAAATAAAGAGACTGTTTGAAACATTGGCGATCTTGACCACCAAGTTTTTGGTACGGCCAGTCGCGCACGGAGGCGCTGCCCGCAATTAACAGACGACTGACATGATAATTTTTCAATTTCGACATTTGTCAGGAAATGACAAACAACGTAATAATTTCAGAATAATTGTTATCGAAAAATTAATTATAGAAACTATACTAATGGACTTGAATTGTGAAACCAACGTCGAAAATGGAATGTTTTGTTATTTGAGTTGACGCTGAAATTCCTCGAAATATTCTTTCACGAGGTAAAATATAAGCTGCTTTTCATAAACTGATACTTATTTCCATCCATCAGTTGCAGACATTTTTTCACAAACTGATACTTATTTCCGTCCATCAGTTTCCATTTTCTATCACCATTTGAGGAAGTACGAAGATTATCATCAAACTGGAGTATTTGTTAAGTATACCTACTCGTTCTCCTTTGTGCTAATGAATGAACAAAATTATTGAAGCTTTGCTGTAAATGTAATTTGTTTTTATTTTGGTTGATTTGATGATAAGACTGAAGAATATTTTCAATTTTGTTGTTTTTCGGAGTTTTATTATTGTTTTGTCTGTAGTTGTACCTTGTCCTAGATACAATAAAATGTGTTTTTATAGTGTTCAACTTATTATTCTTGTTTTATAAGATCTTTGAATTTGTTCTTGATATTATGAAATGAAGATTTACTTTGAAATTTTATTTTAACCACGAACGAACTAACAGATTCTACGAATCGATTACTGTATATATTTTATTAGTGATCGATTTGCCATTCCTGTATTTCATATGATACAACCATTCATATGGAATAGAAGAATGGCAAATCGATCACTTATAAAAATATATACCATATCAATCATATAAAAGTAACACATTTGAAAAACCCGCCTTATCTCAATCGGTTCTACCAACTGTATTTAGTTCGGCCAGTTGCGAGATATGTCGCCACTGTCTAAACGTGGTGCCAACTTTTACTGCAGTTTTGACAACTCTCTTTATTTTTAGTTTCTCTATGGGGTGTACTTCGAAGTTGGTCCCATTTGAATTTGAAAGATGAAATCCACCCCTAAGGGTAGCAAAATGAAGGATATTGATCACTCACCCTCTGAATTATGGTCCGTTAACCGATTCTATCAGGTATAACTTTGTACTGGGTTTTTCGATTTGGATGATTTTTTTTAATAGATAGGGTATACCTCATATTTGGATTTCGAAATTATCCACCCTCACGGGTAGAAAAATAGGGGATAATTGATTTTTCACTTGTGAACATTGGCACACACTGGGGTAGGGGTAAAGTGGCCAAAGTATTTTTGGATGAAATGTTCGGCTCCTCATTTTTCATTTGTAGGAGTCCTAGTTGGAAACGGACCTTAATTTTTGTAATATCCATATAGGTGCTCTGTCCAGTTCACAAATTCTTATTCTCGGCCACAGTCAATTACTGTAAATGAAGTAGGTTTTACCCTGCTGTCGCGAATAACCTCGCGTCAATCGTCAGGTACTTCTGTATAAGCCTTCTGATTGATTAGGGACATATCTCTGTCGCATTCTAGATACGAGTGTCCCCTTATGGGAAAGTGAATAGTTACTTGATCAAGGCGGTGCTCCTCATTTACGAGATGGTAAAATAACCCCACCGTCGTATAATTTTTGGAGCCAAAATCTTGTTTGCGAAGTGGTAAACCACAGAAGCTACATCGTCACATTACGGATTCATCATAAGTAAAGAACACTGCATGAGATGTAGACAATGTATGGACATTGAAAATCATGAAGTTCAATTGACGTTTGTAGTAAACGTCATTGCACGTAATGTTTGGAGTTGGACGGTTTTTCTGGTAGTCAATAGCAATCGACTCAATATGTTTATTCTTCATGGCTAGTCGTCGTTGCTTCTTTTTCAGGGAATAAAATTGTTCACTTCTCTTTAAATGTAAAATTTTTTGGGTTTCCATGAATTTCAACTGTTTCAAGAAATCTGCTTTTTTACGGTCGTCCAAAGCTACCAAAAGTTGTTGTTTCAGGTTTTAAATTTCAACGTTCATCTTATCGCACATTCCACACGTATCCTTACGTGGGTACCCAAAGGAAATATTGAATCTCGTTTCAAATATCTCACAGAATTTCTCGTACGAAACATTGTTGTTGGGATTACCGTCTGAGTAAACTCGATGCAATTTAGCAATATTTAGCTCCGCGTCCAAGTAAATTTTCCTCGTCTTTTTGGTCGAATAGTGGGACTTTCTACCTTTCAGAGAGCGTATAAATGCCAAAATTGTATTGAGTGTTTCGTCCGAAAGTTTGTGAGGTCGATTCTTGTCAATTGGAGCTACCCCTGTTATAGCAAGTGATTCTCGAATACGCTGAGCTCGACCCAAAGAAACTCCATGAAGTGAAGCAAAAGCCTTCCTACAAATAGGTTGGTCAAGTAATCGACCTCTTTCATTACGAACTCGAACTCTGTAGGAATAGGATGCACTGTGTGAAAAAGATTCATCATCGTTAGCTGCTTTAGAACGTCGGCGAAAAACAGCTAGAACTGTAATGAGACCGTACAGACTTTGTTTGTTGTGATCAGCAAGCTGGTTGAATTCACGTAAAATGCGGGTTTATTCGGCATCAAAACTTTGAAGCACTGGTACTGTTTACATTGGCAATCTGGAGCATGGCTAGACGCTCGCAACTTTTTGGTGACTTCAGTCATTCTTCCCGTTATTTTCCGCTTTTTCGACGCACAACACTCCACACTCCTAACATTGTCCGCCTCTTCTTCACTTAATGAACTCATAACAGCGCTCAAAACTGATAAAACAGAAAAAAGTATAGCAGTAGACCGTAATGTAAACAACAGAAACCACTGACTGAGACGTTCGGGAAAGCCCGACTTGAAGGTTACGACAGCGTGCACTTGTTTGGTCAGGAACCATTTTTTCCCAAGCGCACGGTATGGAATCGTTCTTCCTCAGTATGAGACATCTTCTACGTGTAATATATACCGACAACATCGTTCTACCCCTGTGATGATGTGACCAATCAATAGTAACGATAAAAGGCAACCAATTCTCATCTCAATTGTCAGGTAAAAGGGACAAACACCATTCTTTCCCAGTGGTCTTCAAATGTGAGCTCAAAGGGAATAATCCTGTGGTTTCTCATACGGGTGCACAGTGGTCCAAAATAACGAAAAAGCGGAACTAATTCGAATTTTGGTAAAGTTTTCGTATAGTTCCCAACTTTGTAAGATGGTAAACAAAAGACTAACCTTTTCTCAGAATTTCCGGTAACTATTGCGAAACATTTGCGCTCTTCAGCCCCTCAAGGACGACCATTACATCATGTACGTTTCTCAGCGTCATACGTGTACTTTTTCTACCGAGTTCGATTAGCTTCAGAAAGAACATCTTGTTAATAACTCCTGTGAAACTCAGATGGAAAGTCAATCGAAGTATGTAGTTTTCATTTCTTGTTTGATAAGGTAACTCAGTCGATTATTTACTCAGTTATTAATAGTTATTTTCTGTGCTGTTAGTAGAATGAACGTGCGACTTACAAAAATGCCCCACACCTCCCCGCTCTCAAAAAATTTCTAATGGATAGCCTGAAGTCTCCATAAAAATATATACAAAATTTGCTTGCTCATACTTGCACTTTTTTTAAAAATTTAATTAATTGTGAGCCTCTGCAAGAGTGTATAAAAAACGCATCAAATATATTTTTATCCATAATGAACTAACACCTCGTTATTTTGTGAAAAAATCGACTTTTTTGCTAACTGTGACTGTCTATATTATATACAATATTTTAAGAATATTTTCGGTTCTGATTTTGCTAATTAGAGAGAATATGTTTATTGTTGATAAGAGTTATCTCTTGTTAACAAACACAATGTTATACATTAAGATTATCGATAATCAGTCAATTTAAAAAATTTGTACAGCTTATTTTAAAATTATAACAGACATTAGCTTATTGTAAATAGATAAGTTTTCACAATAACATTAATAAAATGTAATATAATACAATAAAAGAACATAAATAATATAGATTAAACAGATAATATAAAAAGATGAAAAGATTGGTATACTTAATGAACTAGGATATCACAGTGTGTCATTAAGTAATCTTGTAATAGGCTTTATCACTCAATATGCTTTTTGTTTTTTTTTTTAAATAGTTTTAGCGATGTTGTTTCTTTAATTTCTAGCGGGAGTTTATTGTACATCTTAATACCATTATATATAAGTGAGTTATGCGTCAAAGTTGAATTGGGTATTGGAAGCCTGAGTTGGTTAGCTTGACGGGTTGAATATGCAGTGTTTGTGACTTCATAATTAGCTCTGTTCTTGTGGATTATGGTCACTGTTTCCATTATATATATTGAAATGACTGTTAGTATTTTATGCTCAAGAAAGAGGGGTTTACATGAATCTTGCCTCTTGGCCTTACAAAGATATCTGATGGCTCTTTTCTGTAAGACAAAGACTGACTGCATAAGTGTGTTACAGCAACCTCCCCAGAAGGCTATACCATACCGCAGTTGGGAATCTATCAATGCGTAGTACACAGCCTTAGCGTTGGGAAAATCTAACTCTTTCACAACATTTCTTAGCGCGTAACATCCAGATGCTAATTTTTTATTGAGCTGTCTGATGTGTTCGTCAAATTTTAGATTTTTATCTAGATGGACTCCTAGAAATTTCGATGTGGTGCTTTAACCTCTTTTCCCCTAAGTTCATTAATTATTGCCCAGCTTTCTTTAGCTTTGTTGTCAGAATCGTCTATTCTTTTATTAAAATATGCGTTCTTCATAGCTCTGATGATTTTCCTGTATATTCTCCTATAATTTTTGAAATAATTATGGAAAAAGATATCATCAGTGAATTTTCTGATATGATGAAGTGACCTAAGGTTTCTAGACGAGATTTTTATGCCTTTTGTGATCCAAGGTTTGAGTTTTTTCTTATTTATTCTGATTTTAGGAAATGCTATTTTAAATTTATTTACAATTTCTTCGTAGAAGGTTTTGAAGGGATCTTCTGCTAGCAGTAGGTTAGACCATGTGATTTCTGAGCATTTGTGATAAAACCTATGATAATTCTTTGTACTATAAATTCTTCCATAGTTATGTTTTTTGGTATTTCTATGAATCAGAGTGATTGTGGTATATATAGCTTCGTGGTCTGACAAACCGGATGGTAAAACTATACATGAGGTAGTAGAATCGTCAATATTTGAACAAACATAGTCAATCATGGTTGATGAGTACTGTGATATGCGAGTAGGAGATGTAACATAATTTGAGATGTTGAATGAATCGAGCATATTTGTTAATCTCTGAGTGGTTTTGTCATTTTTGTCCTGAAAATTAATATTGAAATCACCAGCTAAGATGATTTTTGATCGGAGAGGGATTTTTGAAAGAAGATCTTCTAATTTATCTAAGAATATAGGGGCATTCGATGTAGGTGTTCTGTAGATACATGCGACATAAAGATTCAGTTTTTTTGAGAATACCAAGGTTATTTCAAATTGTTTTTCTTCACGCATATCACAGTACATCTCAGCCTTATTGAACGACATATCTAGGAATGAGTTGTGGACAAGAATAGCTGTTCCGCCATGGAGTGAGTTAGTTCTACTATAACTAGATACAATGCTGTAGTCAGGTATGTGAATAGGAATTAAAGTTAAACATTTAAAAAGTCATCATTCAAAACATGTTACC
This sequence comes from Gonioctena quinquepunctata, assembly GCA_018342105.1. NCBI lineage: Eukaryota > Metazoa > Arthropoda > Insecta > Coleoptera > Chrysomelidae > Gonioctena > Gonioctena quinquepunctata. The sequence goes on from JAFIRS010000196.1 coordinate 567,757, forward strand.
TAATACCAAAGTTACCCCTTTTGAAACCAACCCCTTTGCGACAATTCCGCGCGCGAAAAAAAATGCTCGAATCTGATTATTTTTTTCGAACCACCCCTTTGTGACAAGATTTTTTTTATTTCGTCAGTCTTAGGAGCAACTCCGCGAAAAAAGGCTTGAATCTGTTTTTTTTTGTCCAACCACCCCTTTTAAAAACCACACCTTTGTGACAATTTTTTTTTATTTTTACCATGATTCTCGTCAGCCTTCAGAGCAATTTTTTTTCATATTTTTTTCCTGATTTTTGACAGCCAAAGAGGCGATTGAACAAAAAATAAATAATTTGTTCCGTTTTTTTTCGTCATGGGGTGCTAGAAAACCATTGGCATGCCAAACTTTCGAATAGCGATACATGCCATAAATATTTAAGGTTTTGTTATTGATTTGATATTTTGACCAGAGACCCGTCAATCGATAAACTTCTTTAATTTTATCAGTGATTGATTGATTTTGAACTGAAAATTGAGAGGCAGTCAGTTTCATATTCTGTTACGTTTTTATTGACTCGCTTTCTTGCCTGACTGCTCGGAAGGAATTCTTCAATCGATTTTAAACTACTTTCCGATGAGCTAGAGATTTGAAACTTTAAACATAGCTCGGAACTGGATGACAATTCAATAATAACTCCCTTTCGTGTATGTCTGTCTGTCTGTCTGTCTGTCTGTCTGTCTGTCTGTTCGTTCGTCTGTCTTCTTGTCTCTATATCTGCTCGGTATGAATTTTATAATCGATTTTAAACTAACTTATCGATGAGCTAGAGACTTGAAACTTTGAACATTGCTCAGAGCTGGATGACAATGCAATATTAACTCGCTTTCTTGTCTGTCTCTTCGTTTCTTCTTCGTCTGTCTGTTCGGTACAAATTTTGCAATCGATTTTAAACTAACTTTCCGATGAGCTAGAGACCTTAAACTTTGAACATGATGACAATGCAATAATGGATGACAATGCAATAATAACTCGCTTTCGTATCTGTCTGTCTGCTCGGTACAAATTTTGCAATCGATTTTAAACTAACTTCCCAATGAGCTAGAGCTTGAAACTTCAAACATAGCTCAGAACTGGATGACAATTCAAAATAAATCCCTTCTCTGCTTGTCTGATCGTGTGTCTTCTTGTCTCTCTGTCTGTTCGGTATTTTATTATCGATTTTAAACTGACTTTCCGATGGGCTAGAGACTTGAAACTTTGAACATAGCTCAGAACTGGATGACAATGCTTTAAATAAAAAACACTTTCTAATGTACGCTTTTTATAACGAACTCAAAAGTATAAAATAATTTTTCTATCCCCGGATACAGATTCCTAACGCCATACAAATTTTCCTGAAAATTTATCATTGTGAGTTTTTTAATACACATGGAAATTCTTGTAAGATTTGAAACGTGGGACGGATGCAATAGATAATAGTAAACAGTGCAGGGAGTAGCTGTACTCACACAATCGTCCATGTCGTTAGCAGAGGAAAAAAATGTCAGTGACTAGTCATGCATCAATTATCTATTGCATGCGCCTGGCTACTAGAACGAGATGGACGAACAGATTTGCGTCTTTGATCAAAAATACTGTTTTATCTTGGCGCATGCCCATTCCTTTTTGAGCACTCGTTTCTGAGAATCGATCAATTGTTTTGGATTCATGTATTCGTATTTATTCAATATATGGTTAGTTCATCAAAAGAGTGATGAATATCGAAAACTGTGGGGTTCGTCTCATTTTCCAGTGTTTCAATCTCAGCAAAGAGAATTCGAGTACGATTTCGACAATTCTTAGGGAACATACTAGTACATAATTTTGACTCAAGCCATTTTCGAACAGATAACCTTAATGATCTTGATATAGGTTGGTACAAAATGTGACCAAGTAATTATCAAAAATTATATTTTTGATCTCGTATAGAAAGAAAGAAGAAAGAAATTTATTTAAATATATTCACTCAATATACATAGTAATTTAAAGAAAATCCAACAGCATTTATATAATATCTCAAATTGAAAATTAAAAAAATATTTTTCAGCAAATGACGATGAACATTTCATGATCGAACATACATACTATAACTAAACTATAACATGAAATACTATATTTATTTTTTTAGCTGATATTATTATTGGTGTAATATTCACTAATATTCTTTTTGAATATTGATAAACTTGGGCTACACTCAATTTCATTTGGTAGAGTATTGAAATCATTAAAACCTTTGAAAAATTATGAGTTCATTGAGTGTTTCTTGTTCATTCTTCTGATAAATATGTTTGTATTGCTTCTTGTGTTATATTGATTTATCTCAAAATTGAATGTGATGTACTAGTAAGAGAGAGCAAGGTTGTTCAATATTTTATAAATAAATATCATGGTGAGATATATCAGTCTTTGTCTTACTGAAAACCACTGTAGATAATTCAACATTGTATCTACAGGGGTATATCGATTTACCATTAAGATTATTCTCATCCCTCGGTTTTGGAGTTTTTGTAATTGTGACATTTCATTTAAGTTGAACAGATATAACACAGAAGAGCAATAGTCAAAATGCGGTTGAATTATTGTTTTATATATAGTGATTTTCGTTTCAATTGATAGCTTACTAGAGAATCTGGAGAATTTTTTTTTTATAAATATAATCAAAATGATTTTCAAAGGTCAATAGATTATCCAATTGAAATCCTAGATATTTAATATTATTTACAAATTCATTTTCTACGTCATCAATTGCGAGTTTCAAATTTTTTTGGTTTATATTGTTGAATTTATATTTTGTTGTTGTTAGTTTTTAGAACATTCAATTTCAATTTATTTATTTTCATATATTCGTATACCACATTCATATTACTGAGGGCTCTACCCAGGTTTGTATCACTACATGCCAGTAGGATATCATCTGCAAATAGATTTATGAATTCACAGCCGACATGTGAATTTATGTCATTTAAATACAATATGAACAGAAGAGGTCCCAGTACACTCCTCTGTGGAACACCATAGCGAATTTCTGTTTCACTCGATGTTGTGTTCCTCACCCTTACTTTTTGTTTGCGTCCTTGTAAATAATCTACTAAACAATCATAGACCTTGCCCTCTATACCATACCTTTTCAGATTGATCAATAATAATTTTCTATCGATAGTTTCGAATGCTCTCTTCAAGTCGAGAAAGACTACTACCACATATTTGTCATTATCTAATTCTGATTCAAATTTACACAAAGAAAGTTGTAATGCAGCTTCACATGAATACTTTTTCTTAATCCTGATTGGTTGCTTATAAAGATATCATTTTTATCAACATGTTTAATGATTTGATTGTAGACAGGGCCGAATTAAAAGGTGTGGAGGCCCTGGGGCAACAAAGGAGTGGAGGCCCCTGATTATTTTTCAAGCAAGTTTTTTTTTCATTTATTGCGGAACAAATCGAATTATTTCGACACGAGCATATGTAGGTATAATAAAATACAAGAAATAAATTAAATTACAGCGTAAACGAATGGATTCTTGCGAGCTTTTTTCGACGAAAAATCATTGATGATTTCGGTCAAATCCAGCATCCGGAGAAAATCATTCTCAATGCTAAGAAGCGATAACTTTGATAGGCGGCTTTGTCTCATCGTAATTCTCCTATTTTTTTCATTTTGGAAAATGAGCGCTTTCCAGTGCAATTTGACATCATCACATTCTCAGTTGTAATATCACAAGAGAGTGAAAATAATTCGACAGATTTTCGAAATAGATAAGAGAGACCAACTGGCTCGAGTGGCTATTGCCAACAAGTTTGAGAAAGAAATCTAGATAATTATTTTCTACTATATCGAACTCTCGTGTGGTATTCTTTAGATTATTTTTTGATGTTTCGATCATAAACACATTTCCTTGCAAAATTATATAATGTACTAAACCGGTTTTGATTCATTTCACACTTTGCGAATTGATGACAGACGTCAAATTAAAAATATAGGTTTTCAGACAATAAAAACAAAATACCTCAAATTATTCCCGCGACAATTTTCTAGGTAGAATATTCCCACTATTGATTGGCCAAAACGTATTTGAATTGAACGTTTCCATTGGTTTGTGGCAATGTCAAAAAATAATCACTGTAATTTCAATGTTTGAGAATGTAGCTCTGAAATTTTGGTTTTCAAGAATTTGATAGTAGAACATCTTAGATTGGTCTCTTTGATAGTCCTTTTTCAGTAGGATTTACATTTGTTGCGGAATCCTTCTCTTAGACTCACACTTTCAGATTTCGGGGATTTCTCTGCTACAAGCGCGCCACTCAGCGGACACTTGTCAACACCAATAAATAGGAAAAACAGGTATAGACGGGCAAAGTGTTTGTAGAATCGGCAGAAAAATAGTCAACAGAATTTGAATTTTGTTCTATTATGGAATGCGCACAGGGCTCTTATAAATAATTTGATGCAATCATATTCATAAATTGAAATATTATTTTCTTTTGCTTATGATTATTGAATTTCATTGTGTATCTAGATCGCTTGTGTCAATCGAAGAATACATCGACAGAAAATCCTTTAATAATTTTTTTTTTTTTTTAATTCAATTGTTCTTGTTTTTACAGCTAATTTCGATAGATACGATATAATATTTTGTATAATAGTATGATGTTTTACTTGGTGATTGTTTCTCGCAAATACACATGATTCATCAGATCGAAGATTAATATTAACCATGGATTTTGACAAGAATACGAAACATGTTTTTGAATGTTTAAAACGAAAAATGAAAGGAAAAAGTGGGAGAACTGCTTTTTTATATATAATTTTGCATATCCTTCGGTATTTGTTGGGAAATTTTCCCTAAAAATTTATATTGTGGAGGCCCCTATCTTGTGGAGGCCCCGGGGCTGCAGCCCCGTTTGCCCCCCTCTTAATCCGGCTCTGATTTTAGACTGCTTTCTCTAAGATTTTCTCAATAGGTGACAGTGTATTAATAGGACGAAGATCACTAGCTTTCTCACTTTCGGAATAGGAATAAGAGTTCTTATCTTCAATGGTTTCGCGATTTTGCCATACTCCAGGGATGTATTTATGAGGTTTACCATTACATGTCCTATGGTTTCAAAGATATTTTTCAAAACTTTAGAATTCATTATATCAAAGAAGTAAAAAAGGAAATTATACCGGGTGGCCAATTAATGTGGCTAAGTTCGATATCCCTCCTTCCTGAATACTTCCTCATGAGGGAACTCAATATTATTTCGAACCATACGAGTTGCTTCTTGTATACACAGTGTACCAAACATTCGTTTTTGAGATGGAATGCCCACAAATCCGGTATTCGACATTTAAACCCTATCTCTATATTTGGTATATATAAGGCACTGCCCACTCCTTTAATATCTTTACTCCCGTCTGTTTATATTGTAGTGGATATATTAAAATGTTGTATAAGTGAATTTACAATAGGTTGGTTGTAGGCTGATATACTATTATATTCAGGGAATATGACTGTGGGTTTAGAAAAAAAGAAATCATAATTGTATAAATAAGCCGGTAAGATATGCAATGAGGGTACTTTTTTATCAAACTCATGGATGGATTGAAAAGCAGCTGCAAGTGGAGGCGAATTTTATTTCCTCCAGAACGGATTTGTTAAATCTTCCGTATTCAAGTCCGTAAGCTTTTTCGTCAGTAATGGGTTATATGTTCTAAGTTTGGTAATATATTTGTTGGCTAGGTATATTTGCCGAAGGTATAATGGGGGTTCGTTCGCTTCCGCCAGAATTGCATTACACGGGGATGATGTCATTGCTCCAATGCAATGTCTTATTGCCTTATATTGGATTCGGTCGACTCTCTTCAAATTTGTATTGGATGACGATCCGTAGAATATAGTGCCGTAGTCAATTATGGACCTAATGAATGCCCTATGAAATGAAGAAGGTGTGAGAAAAGTTCGACACTGATAGATTTAATTATGGTTTCGCAAACAGAATTCAAATTCAATTGCAGATCTTGTTATTTCCAAACCGAAACCTATCATGAAATATTGTAGAATTTTGAAAGATGTAGATGAGAATAATGTTTGCTCCAAACTAGACAAAATGAATCTACATAGAATTCACTAGACTAAAAATATAGATGATAAATTGAAAATACTCACGCCCCAATGCGGTTAGTCAGATCAACAAAACAACCTGATCCTTGGCTGAGTGATGATCTCAGAGAATCAATGAATGTCAGACACAAAGCAAAACTGAAATACAAACAAACTAAAACAGATGATAATTTCCGTTATTATAAAAATCTTCGGACATCACCAGAACTTCCGTTAGAAATGAAAAAAAAAGGATATTTTAATCATGTTTGTGCCAATAAAAACCAGAAACAACTATGGAAAGAGCTGCAAAACTAGAATGTTACAAATAGAAAACCTTATGTTACAAAACCAGAAAACTTGAACAATGCCAATCATATAAACTCTCATTTTGTTGACAGTGTCCCAAATTTAAATAATGACAGCAAAGAACTTATTAAGTTTTACAACAACAACCCAAATTAGGATGGAAATGATTTTGAATTTAACCTTGCATCTGAAGAAGACATTCCCGATGCAGTAAACTGCCTGAAAACTAATGCCATTGGAGTAGATAGTAATAACTTGACAATGATAAAAACATGTTTTTCGATAATAAAAAATGTTTCACTACATTTAATAAATAGCTGCATTCTTGAAAGCTTTTTTCCATATCAGTGGAAAATTGCGTATGTTATACCTGTCCCCAAAACAGCTGACGTTCATGACTACAAAGATCTCAGACTCATTGGTATTCTTCCCACAATGTCCGAGTTATTGGAACACAGTTTAAACAAACAAATCAGACAATATATTAGTAACCTAAATTTGATGCCAACCTTTCAGTCGGGTTTCAGGCCCCTACATAGTTGTACAACAGCCTCAAAATAACGGATAACAAATTGGCTCAAAATAACGGATGACATATTGGCTGCAACAGATAAAGGAAACATCTCGTTATTGATCTTATTGGACTACAGTAACGCGTTCGACTCATTGAATTTCAAACATACTAATATCCATGCTCAACTATATTGGCTTCTCGAAATCAGCTGTTAAGATGATGCAAGAATACTACACATCAAATGGTGAAAATCGAAAGTGAATTGTCTGAATCAGTGGAATAAATGCGCGGTGTTCCCAAAGGAAGTATACTTGGGCCTCTACTGTTTAGTTTATATACTTCAACTATACTGACTAAGATTAACCTTTGCGAGTATCATACTTACGCTGATGATACTCAACTTTAGGTATCGTTCTAACCGGAAATGCTAAATGAAGCTGTTTATTGCTATCAATTCTGAACTATAAAATATTTATGATTCTTCCATAAATCATGAACTGTAACTCAATCTGATTAAAACATAGGTTCTTATGTTTGGTCCAAAGTTGTTATGCCAAAGGTGTTTACCTCAAGTCAATATTTCCCTGAATGGAATAACCCCAAATATAGTACCGTAGGCAAGGAAACTTGGTCTCATATTAAATAATAATTTTAGGTACAAAAAACAGGTTCCATTATACAGTGCTAGTCAAAAGTCCCCTCCCCCCCTCGTATCTTTTGAACGGGTATACTTATAATAATGAAATTTGGAGGGTGGAAATAAACGGATTTAGGCTTCTCAACTGGTCATAACAGGTGACGCAATAGTCATAAATGACGTCACAAGGCCACTGTGACCAATAATTTTAAATGGGACCCTATGGCAAGTGACAGCTCGTTTGAAAGATATTGAAAATACCTATTCAGTCATACCAATTTTGTTTGGGTTTCGGCTGATTTTGATTGATAAATTGAAGAAATACGAAAATTATAGTTTCGCATTTAATTAATAACGATTTTAAAGTACGCCTCTGGTTAATTGTCAAAAAGGTTGACGTTTTTGAATTCTCTACTTGTCAAAAGTGTTTATACCTTGAAAATTTACCTAAGCTATTGTTTAACGAGACGTTTAAGTGTTTACATAGGCAAAATGGTACGTACTGTAGCCGACAAAGTAGCAGCTATCTTAATAATTGGTGAATGTAGAAACAATTTCCATGCAGCGGAACGACTGTTTAATGAGAGGTACCCCGATCGCCCTATATCGAGGGTTTATTTGAAGTTTGAAGCATCAGGTAGTGTTCAAGATGCCAAACGATCTGGTCGACCAACAATTAGTGATGACAAAAAAATTGACATAATTGGAGAAATGGTAGTAAACCCTACTTCTTCCACAGCCCAAGTTGCGTCTATCTGTGAAGTCAGTCAAAGGACAGTACATAGGGTGTTGGCTAAAAACAAATTTCATCCATACAAATTAAAAATGGTGCACCAACTTTCAGATGATGACCCCGACCGAAGACTAGAATTCTGTGAAACTATGTCCAATAAAATGAACCAACAACCAGGCTACATACAGACAATTTGTTTTAGTGACGAAAGTACTTTCTGGAGATGTTACAAAATGATTTCCAGAAAAAGTAAATGTTTGGGCAGGTATTTTGGGAAACCACATAGTTGGGCCTCTTTTTCTCAATGCTAACTTAACCGGTGAATTGTATCTGGAGATGTTACAAAATGATATTGAGGCGTTAATTCTTGAAATTCTAGAAGATAATCCAGATGAATTCGACAACTTGGAAATAACGTTTCAACAAGATGGTGCTCCTGCACACTATTACGGTGCAGTAAGACGTTACCTAGATGAAGAATATCGTGGTAGATGGATTGGACGACGAGGTTCGATCGAATGGCCAGCTCGGTCACCGGACCTTACACCATTAGATTTTTTTCTATGGGGGTACTTGAAATCTAAGGTTTACGCTACAGCACCTGACAGTATTGCCATTCTGAAACAACGAATTGTTGAAGAATGTAGGGCAATTTCCGCTGACACACTGGCACGAGTACGACAAGAGTTTAGCAATAGGATGCATTACTGCCAGGAAGTAGATGGAGCACATTTTGAACACTTATTATAAAAACTGGTTCTTAAATCTTTATTAATTAAATGCGAAACTATAATTTTCGTATTTCTTCAATTTATCAATCAAAATCAGCCGAAACCCAAACAAAATTGGTATGACTGAATAGGTATTTTCAATACCTTTCAAACGAGCTGTCACTTGCCATAGGGTCCCATTTAAAATTATTGGTCACAGTGGCCTTGTGACGTCATTTATGACTATTGCGTCACCTGTTATGACCAGTTGAGAAGCCTACATCCGTTTATTTCCACCCTCCAAATTTCATTATTATAAGTATACCCGTTCAAAAGATACGAGGGGGGGAGGGGACTTTTGACTAGCACTGTATATCCAGAGAGCTTAGGCGAACCTGAGAGGAATGTACTTTCACCGAGCATACCTAAATACTCAGACGAAAGCCAAATTATGTCAGACACTCATCCTTTCGCAATTTACCTTCTGCTCGCCCATACCGGGTGACACAGGATATTGGGCCACCCCTGTAACTTCTGCATTCGTGAACAGATTTTTCTGTAATTTGGTACAGTCATATAAGCAACTACTTCGGATTTGATCACATTACAATCCAATATGGCGGACTTCCGGTTTTTCTGGAAATGCCAGTAACTTTGATTTTTCAAATGGAATACCCTGTATATTTTTACATATTCAAGTTCAACAGATCAAAACAAGTCCAAACCTCATGTCAAATGTCATTTTCTTAAAATAATTGAAATTAAAATTGTTTTTTTATTTTACCTCGTAGATAAATGAGATTTGGTCTAAGCTATTCACAATGAGTCAATGGCAAATAACAGAAAAGCTTATTTTTTTCTGAAAAATTATTTTTTGTGTTACTTACTGGTTAATCAATTCAGTCACATTACATTTTGATCAAAAATTAATTTTTTTCAAATGGAACCCCAATGGGCCACCTACCTATCTCTCTAGAACATACATTAAAGGAAAAAATGACATATCATTTCTGTATTTTGGTGCAGTAACAAATTGTATAAATGCAAAAATCTACAACTAGTTCATGAGTTTCCTTGCAGTTCGAATAATTTCTCAACTTAGTAAGCTGTGGAAAACAATATTTCTGAATCTTGTCAACTAATTGTGTAAGTTATACTTATAAGCACGATAATGGTGTTTTTTTTTAATTCTTCTAGCGTTTTCTCGACTTACATTGCATTGGTATTCCAATTCCCGCGTCGAAGCGGTTTGATCAAAATCAACATAAGCAAAACGTTGATTTCTGCCTCCTCACTCACGATCATCTTCTCCATTGTTGGGTTCTTTTCGGAATCTTCTCCCCACATTTTTTAAAGAGGTTTTTTGTGGGTGTTTTCTGTGTGGGTATCGTTAAGCGTATAACTGACAAGCGGCGACACTGTTTTTAAAACATTCTCCGTAAATTAATAACACATCACTTCTTGTGAACCTATAATTTTGATTTTACATTTCTACTAAACTAATTCTAGGAAGTTAACTAATTTTCGAGAGTTGGGATGAAAGATGACAGCGAAACACAATTAGTTGATAAGATTCAGAAATGTTGTTTTCCACAGCTTACTAAGTTGAAAATTTATTTGAACTGCAAGGAAACTCATGAACTAGTTGTAGATTTTTGAATGTATACAATTTGTTACTGCACCGTAATACAAAAATGATATGTCATTTTTTTCCTTAATGAATGTTCTAGAGAGACAGTAAAATAAAAAAACAATTTTAATTTCAATTGTTTAAAAAAAATGACATTTGACATGAGGTTTGAACTTGTTTTGACCTGTCAAACTTGAATATGTAAAAATATACAGGGTGTTCTATTTGAAAAAACGAAGTTGCTGGCATTTGCAGAAAAACCGGAAGTCCGCCATATTGGATTGTAATGTGATCAAATCCGAAATGGTTGCTTATATAACTGTACCGAATTTCAGATAAATCCGTTCAAGAATGCAGAAGTTACAGGGGTGGCCCGATATCCTGTGTCACCCAGTATATTGTACTAATATTTGTATTATCATGGTATTTTCAATAGTTAGTGATACATCACATTAAAAATTGAGTTGAATTTATGTTGGGTTATAAGAAATATTATTGTCTATCTAAATTCCTGAAACAACCACAATTGGCGTTAGTGTTTGGGGGAAGTTATTCAAGTGAAGGTCAAATCGAGTTTGAATAGGGGTGTGCCGCACAAGTTGCCAACTTAAAAAAATCCTCCAAAAGTTCTGCCTCTCCAATGGCAATTGTTTGACTTTGGTTGTATAGAAAATCGCCAATTTGATATACCAATTCAATTACTTTTGGTCATGAAGCGCTTATAAATGTCTAGTATCAAATGTGTCATTCATAGAGATTTTCTGTCTAAATTTGTGAATAGTTGGTAGCACAAACAATATTCTGAGAAATAATATTGACAGATACTGCACGAATCAGATCGGGACAGGCACCAACAGTCGAAATATAGAGACAAAATTCCCTATCAATATAAATAAAAAATATAAACCCTTTAGGACTAAAAATAAATGATCCAGCATATTCAGTTTGTGATTCTCTACACAACCCTGACGGAATTATTACAATTGGAGGGGCAGAAGTTTTTGAAGGTTTTTTTTAAGTTGGCATTTTGTGCGGCACTCCCCTATTGAGGAGCACCTTTAAATTAGAAATTTTTTACAAAGTTTTGGGATTTGAGAAATTATTTTCACAAAATGTAATCTTTGCGGACCGAACTGTTGCGAAGAAAACATGAAATAAAAGCATGCGTATTCCCCATTTTGAATTTCGATAAACAAACATAATACAGAACTCAAACTGGCAAACTACTATAGACAAAGACGTGAAGAGTTAACGACTAAAGAGTTTTGTGCCATGATATGACTGGCCATTGGCCATGTACCACACGAAACAAACACAAGTAGTCAGAAAGATGAACGATTTTTTTCCACCTCTTAGTGCAAATTGCTTACAAGATCCTTACAGTTTGTCATTACTCCACGATTACTCCGAAGCTTTCAAATTGCTTTCAAATGCAGTAATTACTCTCAAATCGGCAGCAGTGGCTGACACACTGCTGTGTGCCTAGATATGTTCTTGCCATGTGAGTCAATCATTTTTCCCGAGAATTTTGACGAATCTGCTTATTCCAAAGATTTGTTTTGGTTACTGAAAATGGGGTCATATAAAAATCGAGATGAATTTGCAAATTGCATACATAATGTTTTGTTGAAGTTCACGTATGTTCTTATAATAGAAATATGTTGACTAATTGTTTCGTATCTCGGTATTCACCATCCAAACTATTAGGAAAAAAATGAAATACCATAAACGTTGGTTAACATTCAAATTATTGAGAGGTCGATCAAAATATCTCATAATCGAAGATTGTGTTGAAGAAAATTTAGTGAATTAACCGAAGCATATTTGGTAGTTCATCAAAGAAGAAAAAACAATCTAAAGGAATTCCTGGCAGCATAAGATACGAGAATAACATAATTTTCAATCATCAAGATATATGTAGGGCATCTTCGAAATATATTTCACTGGTATCGTTCCCCAGCATGATCTACGTAATACATGCACTTTTGAATATGGGGAATTGTTTGAACTTGCTTGAATATTGCAAATTGTTGTTTATTTGTTAAACAAATTATCTCTGTATCTCATAGATCCTTATCACATTTCATTCGACAGATATTCATGTGAAAGATATATTTAACAAAGTTGAAATGGGAATGAATAATGGTTATCGACATTTTGATTGTGAGCAAAATGAACCAATTGAATTCGATGCGCCTATTTTTCCACCAGGAAATTCTGCAACTGATTCATGCATTGAGAATGATGTGTAATTCAACATTCTTGTATTGGTGGAGAATAAACTTTTAGACCAAGAGCCCGTGTCACTTTCAAAACGTTTCATAGATTTACGTACGCGGGAACTTGTGGTATCGATATCGACGATGCTACAGACATGCCCGCCGTACATTTTTTCTGGGGCGAAGTGATGGTAGGGGGGATACTGAACTGTTATATAAAAGAAGGTAAAAAATATTGAAAGACTGAAAGTAGTAAAAAACAAAAGTTTAAAACAAAATAAAGCGACACTTCATCTAAAACTTAGCGTTCACCGTAAAAATAAGTTAGTCAGATTAACTCCGAGTTTATCTTTACCTCTACATTGAAAAAGTTTTCGACCATTCTTTTCTACTTTCGAATGGTTAGCAAACAATATTTTCAAGAGAAAGTTGTTTTACCATTGACAAAACAGTTCCCATGTTCGGATAATCGTTTCTTGAACGTTCTGCATGTTTGGCCTGTGTAAAAACTTGCACATGAACCACAAGTAAATATATATTGAGATTTTTCAGATTTTTCGGTCTCACCTTTATTGTTTCTACAAGCTTTTATTTAACTTGCTTCGTTCGTATCATTCTTTCCGGTTCAAAATTTTTAATCCATTTTTGGAGCACTTGCCGACATCCGATTGAGCTGAAATTGTTCATTATTCCGGTGACAATGCATTATGAATTTTTTTTAGAGAAAAAAAATGGCGGCTCCAAGGTGGCGGACGAGTTTTATGATTATGGTACGATTCGATTCAAATTTGGTATGTGGATGTTTTCGGGGTCAAAGATTATGAATTTTTTGTAGAAATTCATGAATTCAAGATAGGAGACGAGTTTTGTAATTATGGTTCGATTATATTCAAAATTGGTATGTGGAGGTTTTTGGGGTCGGAGATTATGAATTGCGGAAAATTCTGATTATGGACCATTTCTATTCAAAATTCATAAACTCAAGATGGCGGACGAGTTTTGTGATTATGGTCTGATTCGATTAAAAAAATTCGAGTTTACGAATGACAATGGACGAGATCTTACTATTAGCCTTCAAACGGCACAGAAATCTTCCGCCAGTCTTTTCCAATGAGGCCGAAAAGCGCTGGGCCTTCCAATTTTGGAGAAAATTTCGCGATTTTTTTATGATTAGTTTGCATTCCAAACTCGGTAGGCCCAGCGCCCTTCCGCTCCATTGAAAATGACTAGCGGACGAAGTTTATATTGTTCAAAGGCAAATGAATACTTTTCAAACGTAGGTAAATTGAATATGCAGATTAATAACGAAAGCACAACTGAAAGAGTATCACAATCAATGTACCGCAATGAAACACCCCCGTAGCCAATACCATAACTGAATTGAAAAACAATAAGGCGCCAGGCCTGGACAATATAACCAATGATGTGATGAAGCTCATAGCAGAATACATAGCTCTACCACTCTCTCACATTATAAAAAAAACTTTCTCAACGGGCGAAGTTCCCTCCCATTTCAAACATACTATAATTACACCAATCTATAAAGCTGGCAATAAAAATGAAGCCTGCAATCACAGACCTATATCTCTGACATCATCAATTTCCAAAATCTTTGAGAAAATCTTAAAACGCCGGCTACTGAGTTTCCTTGACAAATTCAATATTCTTGCGAAAACATAATTTGGTTTTCGTGACAAACTCTCCACTCAGGATTAACCAGGCAATAGACAATAAAAAAGCGTGTCTGGGCATTTTTGTCGATTTAGCAGAGAGTCATAGGATTTTGTTGGAAAAGCTGAAATGCATGTTCGCAGGATAGTCAACGATATCCTTAAAAACTTTCTAATTGGTCGAAAACAATGCGTTGTAGTAGAAGGGGAAGCTAGTAAGTAGTGACAAAACAATAACCTACGGAGTTCCTCAAGGTACCGTACTAGGCCCAGTTCTTTTTTTAGTCTATATAAACGAACTCCTCACGAAAGAGACTGACGGGACTATTTATTTGCTGATCACCCTGCGTTCATTTACACTGGAAACGCCTGGCAACAGGTACAAGAAAAAGCTGAAAACAATCTGCAAAAAATATTCAAATTGTTCAACTCTAATATTGTAACTGTAAACTTTAGAAAAAACTGAAGTTATCTCTCTCACATCATATGAACGCTACCTACCAAACTATAATGTTCTTATAGTAGGAGGTGTGACTATCCCACTGGAGAGGTCCGTCAAATAACTTGGTATATTCATTGATTCGTTCTTCAAGTGGGATATCCACATATCAAATACTGTAAAAAAAATACGCGGTTTGATATACTGTTTCTGGCAATTTACGAAATTCCTTAGTTTTATTCATCTCAAAACCTTGTATCATGCGCTAGTCGAAACTATTATCCAATATGGTACAGTCGGATGGGGAAGTGTTATGACTAGTCACTTAAAACCGCTAGCGATCATACAAAAAAGATTCATCAAAATGATGCTGCATAAACCCAGAATTTACCCAACCGGTCTACTTTATGCGGAGGCTAAATTGTTTGACATCCGCCAATTATTCTCCAAGAAAATTATCAAGTTTGTTTCAAAAAATACCCCACATAAGCCCGATCAACCATAAATACCCCACTAGAATAAACAGAGGATGTATATGTACTTACCGAGAGCACAAAAATCAACTGGACAAAGGTGTTTTTTCTATCTTGCTCCTTGCATGTTCGATTTCATGCCAGATGATCTAAAGAAAATCAACTCCACTGACCTTTTCAAAAAAAAAAAAATTGGCTTTAAAAACAACCATAATAAAAAATATTATTAAATATAATCCCTTACACTCTCTACCAATATAAATATGTATTAACTAGTTATAATTAAATATAATTAATCATATGTATATTAATAATTTTATTTTACCAATATGAAAGTAACAATGATCCAACTCCTATATGTATACTTTAACATTCGTTTTTCTATAAAATGAAAGTAATGATTATATTTGCTACTCATAGACAAGTTCTTAGATGAATTTAACTGAGTTTTAAACTAGGCAATGTTTTTGTATTCTCTCATACACTGCAAGATGTTATATGCTATTCATATAAATATACATATAAATCATTATCAAATGGTGAGATGCCTCCAATTGTCAGTAGTAACCTCTCAGATTTTTTCGGGTCCGAGTGGCAATTTATTTTAATGTAAACTTTTGTTTCTCAGTTCCCTCAGTCGTGAGCTTTCAATATTTTTCACCTTTTTTTTTTAACCGTTTGGCATCCCTCCTACCATAATTTCGCTCCAGAAAAAATGTTTGGCGGTTATGTCTGTAGCATCGTCGACATCGATACCACAAGTTCCCGTGTTCATTGTGCATTAACTTACGATTCGTTTTGAAAGTAACCCGTGCTCTTGGTCTATTTGATTGTAAATCAGTGAGTTTCTCTAAACACTCTGCCAATAACGTACTGAAATACGTCAAATGACAAATCTAGATGAATAATGAGTTGGGAGGTGGTATTTCGATAAATAACCAATGGAATTCGTTGACTCAACCTTTTCTATCACAAAAATATTGTGGTACTGATTCACGCAATGAATTATTCGGCAGCACGAGAAAAGATATGTTATTCAGTATTCTGATTGGTAAGGTCAATCACCAATTGTGGACCTTCCAGATGTACTGTGGGAATAAATAATGGTTATGGACATATCCATTGTGATCAAAGTGATCCGATGAAACTTGTTACGCCTACTTTTTCAAGAGAAAAATGTGCATATGATACGTGCATTGAATAAACACTAAGAATGATGTGTTAAGCAGCATTCTTATTGGTGGAGGATGATCTTCACTTGTATCGTACAGGATATGGAATGTGAAACCAATGTGTTTCAGTGAACATTCAGCCAATAAATAATGGTTATTAACATTTCCAAAGTGGTCCAATGAAATTCGTTACGCCTACTTCTCCATCAGATGAAATTTGCAACTTATACATGCATTGAATTTCCATGAACACGGCTTCAATGTCATCCTTTGGGATGCTGATAGACCAGCTTTTGACTGGCTAGAATATGAATTGTTAGTTTTTATTATTCCGAGAACCACAGCTCCAAAATCACATAATGTTAGATTCTAATTTTTGTTGCGCAACAGAATACTCCTGTTGGATTATGTGCTGATTTGATATAATTTAGAATTTTTCCATAACACAGGGAATAGCGCTTATAGTTTAGGGTTCTGTTGGTTGAAATAGAATAAATTATTCGTATTCAAAGAATGCTGTGCTGTGGAACGCCGGCTTCGATTGGGTGAAGTATGCTCTGCTCATATTGGTACTGTGTAAAGAGAATGGATGGTTTTCTAGGTAGGATTTTAGGATAAGGAAATAATTGAGTGTGTAGCAAATCGTATAATCACTATCAATGGAAAAAAAATCATTTAAAAATTCGACAAATATCACAACAGAGTCATTAATTTATTATGAACGTGTCAACGATCACAGTAAAACTTTTACAACCAGGATAGGTTCGGTGAAGGAATTCATCATAAGCAGAATAATAGTGAGTGGGCAACACGATATTTTGTGGGAATAGATATTAAATGTATTCGGAAAGTATGTGATTGGAATGTGATTGTCATGAAAGATCGACTATTCTCACAATTATCGATATGAGAACAATGTGAATTCAGATGAGTAGATTTACGAATAATGGGGTTGTCGTTTTTTCTCTGGGTTTTCGACATCTATTTATCCAAATGGATCACTAGAATAAATTATAATGCACTCCCACTGGAATGCGAATACGCCCTAAATATACATAAAAATGTATAAATCAGTATCTCTAGTAGAATATTTCTTATGTTGGCTCAGGGACTAACCGGTCAGTAATTTGTATTTGCTGTTAAGCTCGACACTGGAAGGGACTCTCATTATTATGCTCAGGGCAAACACAGTATCCGTTTCACTTTCTGAGCGAGAGTACCACCATTGTAAGAGGGTTTAAGAGGTTTTTCAGGCGAAAGCTAACCAGTTCTTTCTTGATTTTCAGGAGAGATGGTTGAGAGTTGTAACTGTTGAATATTGTCTCTTGACTAGTTTTGAATTTTAAATGAATTCAATTGAATAATTTCTAGTATTATTGAGAAATCTT
Source organism: Gonioctena quinquepunctata (assembly GCA_018342105.1). Taxonomy (NCBI): domain Eukaryota; kingdom Metazoa; phylum Arthropoda; class Insecta; order Coleoptera; family Chrysomelidae; genus Gonioctena; species Gonioctena quinquepunctata. Next base: position 585,746 of record JAFIRS010000196.1, read on the forward strand.
TTGAAGTCCTTATAATTCGTAATATTGTTAAATCACGTCAGTTAAAATATCAATTTCATAGAGTATTCTCATCCAGAATGAGAGCTTGAATAGAAATTCATCATTTATGTGAAAAAAGCGAAACTTTTTGTTTTATTTCATATTATCATTGACTACACCCTCTCCGAAATGAATTTCAGAAAACATTCTGAATAGGAAATATAATTATGAGTATGATAATAAAAAGATTACTATTCTCAACAGAGTTAATAAATCTGTTAGTAATTGAGAACAATGAAATGTAGAGTCAGTGCTCCAAAATCCGATGTATTCCAGGCTCGAAATGTTCCGGCACTTCAAAGTTGGTATAGACTCAGGAAAATGAAAGATACATTTGTATTTCTTTGGCAAATCTTCTCTCGGTATTTCCGAACCTACGCAAGTTGAATGAGATGTTTTTTTTTAGTTCAATTTAATTTCGCAACCTCTCGGCGTTCAAATAGTCACCAGCAAATTTTATAAACTATATTTTTCTATGAAATTTATTGATATAAAAAGTCAGCTGCCACTGGAAAGGCCATCTGATACAAGTGGAAGACTTTTGATCATTTCATACAAAAGGCCGGTGTACCATACTTCGTCAAAAGCCTGCAATATATCCAAAAAGGTGGCAGAGCAATATTTTCTAACTTCGAGTGTTTCATTTATATGAATACACATGCGGTGAATTTGCTCTGTTGTTGCTTGCTGCGCCTTAAAACCAAACTGATGTTTCGGTATCAGTTCGTATGTATTGATAATAGGTTCTAACCTTTCCAGGGGCAGTTTCTCAAAAATTTTGGACATAACTGGTAATGAGCTGATGGGTCTGTATGATAGAACATCTAAAGGTTTACCTGGTTTCGGGATTAGGATAATTTTTGCTACCTCACATAAGAGAGGAAAAAGACCCTGTTCTTAACATGGCCTTATAAATGTGTTAGATATTGCAGGGCTATCGTTTGAAAAAAAATATGTCGATAGCTTGAATAGAAAAAAGTTATGGAGTGCTATGTCATTATTTTTTCGGCCTGCTCACATTGATAAGAAATATTATGAACAACGCTTGGCAACATGGGACCTATTAAAACACATTTAAAATTTAATATACAGGGTGTTTCAAAATTCAGTATCAAGATTCCAGGGGAGTATTTTTTAGGTCAGAATGAGACTTTTTTTTCCATAAACATTATTCCGCAAACGCTTCGTTACCGACCTACAGAGCGTTAAAATTCCAAGATTTTTTATTTTTTTGGCACCATTTAAAATTCGCGGTATAATAAAAGGACCAATTAAAGTATCTCCTACTATTCCTGTCCATATGTTTACGCTGCACTGTTGCTGGTGTCGAGATTGTCTGATCATGCGTGGATTTTCTAGTGCCCAAATATGAACGTTGTGGTAATTGACTAGTCCGTCACGTGTAAAGTGAGCTTCGTCGGTAAAAAGGATAGGATATAAAAATGCAGGATCCCTAGTACAGTTGCGCAGTATTCATCGGGAGAACTGGAAGCGCCGTGGAAAATCTCGCGAAAGCAAACCTTGGACGCGCTGGATATGATATGGGCCTAGCATGTTTTCGTGTAAAATCCTCCAGACAGTTGGATGGGAAACATCCAAAACCCATGCTTTTTGTCGAGTATTTCCGTCGAGGATTTCCGTAACTTTTAAAATATCTTCATATCTTACTGGGTTGCGTGCTTGTCGCGGTCTGCCAGCATTGTGTCTTGGAGTCTGAACTCTGCCGTATTCCCGAAGGTGCTGATGGGAATTTATGAAAGTTCTATAGCTGGGAAGCCGGCGATTAGGAAATCTTAGCGCGTACAACCTCTGAGTTTCAAGTCCGTTACCATTAGCCAGACCATAAACAAAATGGATGTCAGCCAAATGTTCAAATTATTATGGTTCATTTTCCATTTTAAATACACGATGAGGCATCCACCAACTTTCGAATAATGTCACATGCTTCAAAACAAACCTAAACGTCAAAATTAAAATAGCAGTCAAAGCCCACTAATTCTCTTTTTCATTGTTTCGTTAAAAGAATTTATTAACTCTAGCGAATTACAAAAAATTATTTTACTTTTTTTCTCGATAACGGTCGCATCTGCGTAAAAATCACAGAAGACAAAAAAAGTTATAAATAAAACAAAGAATGATTTTATTAGTTTGAATCCACCAGCGACGCACTACGAAAAAGTTTATGGGGTGAAAAATGGCTTGACCCCTGAAAAAATATCTTTCTGTAGATTCTTACAATCACTTGGCCAACTGGATGATGTATATCCTAAAACGTAATCTATGTTTCAAATTTGATCTCAATATCGCAAAAACTGAAAGAGCTATGAAGAGAAAAATTTAAAAGATCTCGAAACTTTAACGCTCTGTAGATCGGTAACGAAGCATTTACGGACACATGTTTATGGGAAAAAAAGTCTTATTTTGACCTGACCTGAAAAATACCCCCTGAAATCTTGATAGTGAATTTTGAAATACCCTGTATATACATTTTAAAACAATCAACAATAGCTTCCTTGGATCTTCTTCTTGCGAGATTGTGGCACTTTGTTGGTGAACTTTCAACTACCTACTTGCCCTCCTGAATGGGGGGGGGAACGAAGTGATAGCCCCTACTGTTGTTAGCAGGTGAGTTTTACGAACATACTAGTTTGTTTTCTCTTGTTAATTCCTGAGTCAGGCGCCTCCTGCTTTTTAACCGACGAAACCAAAAAGAAGGAGGTACTCTTTTCGACGCGTATATTTTTTTTATTTTTTTTTATGTATGATCACGCACAACTTTTCACAGAGCGGTTCGATTCCGATGATTCTTTTTTCATTGGATAGGGTGTACTTCAAAGTTGGTTCCATTTCATTTGAATACCAAAATCCATCCCTAAGGGTAGCAAAATTAAGGATACCTTCTGAATTTTGGTCCGTTAACCGATTCTATCAGGCATAACTTTGTAGTTGGTTTTCCGATTTGGATGATTCTTTTTTCATTAGTAAGGGTATACCTCATAGTTGATCATATTCCAATTTGGAATGGAATGATCCACCCCTATGGGTAGAAAAATAGGGGATGATTGATTTTTCACTTGTGAACTTTGGCACACATATGTAGTTGACATTGACAGACCCTCCTACATCCGTCAAAATGATTACATTCTATCAAAGGATGGAATTATATACAAAGTGATTAAATCAACTAACCAGAACTTTAAAAATTAATTTACATTATATAACAATAAATAGTTAATATACAAAATCGTATTATTTAATAGTTAATAGTTGCTAGGTAAGTATTTTGTCAGTAATCAAAAATTAAGTAGGTAGTAATTAGCAGATTTCAGCAACAAAAAATTTAAAAATAAAAACTTTTCAACAAAAAATTAAACCGACGAAAAAATCAACTGAAAAGCAAAAAATAAAATAAACCTTCTTAGTCTAAATGATAATTGAGCTCCTAAACTAATGTGAGTAACTGATTTTGAGTCGGCGCCAAACAAACTAGCAATTGAATTAGGTAAAGCGTAAAATGATGGCAGCGAGATGCACGGCTGCGTTTTGATTACTTCTTCCAAAGTATGATCTTCGATAATTGTTTGTTTGGCGCCGACTCAAAATCAGTTACTCACATTAGTTTAGGAGCTCAATTATCATTTAGACTAAGAAGGTTTATTTTATTTTTTGCTTTCCAGTTGATTTTTTCGTCGGTTTAATTTTTTGTTAAAAAGTTTTTATGCTTATTTGAATGTTTTCGAAAATTCTAGTGTTTAATTTTCTTTAAGATTTTTATCATATATTGCTGGAAAAAAGTAAAACCAGCTTCAGAAAATTCTTGTTTGCTTTTGAGTCCAGGTTTCTGAAAGTTCCTGTTTTAGGACTACCTATGTAATTGTTTGTATTTTATTCCTCAATCTCATTGTACAGGTCTAAGCTTTGGAAGATTACTCCATGCTTCCTCTGCAGGTTTGATCTAATGTTCGTAATTTCTGCCGTGAGTGGACTTTCAGGGATATGGTATCTATAGAATGTATCTGATATTCTCTTCATGAATTCCTGCAGTTTTTCTACTCCTGCTAGTTCGCGGAGTTCATACAACCGGGTATATCTGTTGCTCTTAGTTGCGATACGGAGTGCTTTGTTCTGCAATCTCTCTAATCTGGAAAGTTCGATAAACTGCAGAATATTGGGCAGGCAAAATAACCTATCGAACCTTATCGGGTTGTTGGGATTGCCATATGGCAGAGAAAAACAAATATTTCTAGATGTATCGATATTAATGTATGCAGGTAATTATTAAATGTTCCGCCATTTTGTAGTTAGTGAAGATATTGACTTTATATTCTGGGGTTGTGAACTATTCTTCAGGAGCTTCGAAAGGATGTGTCACAAGACCTTTTCAATTTGATTTTTTTTCCCAGATGGCGCCCAGTAGCCATCTAGAAAGTTTCATCTGTCAATTTTACTCTAGAATATAGTATGCATGCATCAATTTCATTATCCCAAGTTTCAATTCTTTGAGTCGACCCGTTCAAAAAATAAAAGGGGGGGGACATTAGAGAAAAGCACTGTATTGTGTATATAAAATATATATATATATATATATATATATATATATATATATATAAATATAAATATATATACATATCTTGCCCACAAAAAATAACAACATTTTTAATTTATTTTTGTTGAGAGATCTGAAGATATTCATGCAAATTATACAATTTGTCTCTGGAAGATTATGAATGGTGATAGTTACTCAATAACTAGACAGTTTATATATATATATATATATATATATATATATAAATATATATTAAAAATAAAATACAAAAGAGGATCATTTGTTAAAACCAAAATAAAAAAATTTAATGGACATAGCCCTCAAAAAAAAAATGTTAACCGTAGACACGTGTTTCGGGCTCTCGGCCCTCATCAGTATGTCTTATTATTTGTTTATAAATCCGTATTTTATTTTCTTGTGTTGAGTTAAAGTTGCGTGCAATGAGGTAGTAGGTACGCTTAATTGCGGCCGCCACCCTCTGCAATGCTAACGATACGATAGGTTCATACGCCTGTCCAGCTCCACTCCCAGGTATCTCACTGAGGGCTTCTCAGTCACCTTTCTATTTTCAACCTTCAATTCTCCTAATATCTTCACATTCGTGAATGTTCTCGTGAAATTGACGACCTCGGTTTTTTGCGAATCAACTTGATCTTATTCTTCCCCTTATATGGTATGACCAACCCATCCAGGTTAACCTGGAGCAGCCTAGCAGCCACTTCGCTACTGAACGAGTGGGCATAGATGCGGTGTCATCCGCGAACACAGCCGTACTCGTTCGAGCGAAGGTCGGGAAGGGAATACAAGATCGGTGACAGCGAAGACCCCTGTGGGACCCTCGCTCTGATTGTAATACATGGGCACCGGTGGCTGGTCAGATTGACGATATATGAGCCAAGCAACATCGGGCGCGATTAGTACTTGGATGGGTAACCACCTGACAAGGAAGGTGCGCGTTAAAATGCCCTAACAACTATAGCGTAGTAGCAGCAGCTGCATGCGTCTTATCAATGAGCACGAGATAAGATGATATATATGCCGTCCTTCGGAGGGGACATTAAGATGGCGGTCGCGAGTTCATATATGTTGAGCTCGTTAAAGAACCTTACCTCTATAACAACAGAGGATTCGGCAAAACTTCCGGTTGGGGGGAGTGTGCTCACCGGCGTCGATGTTTAGCCCTGGTCGCAGAGAAAGGCTTACGTTAAATAAAGCAATAAATAAAAACGCTGGGCTTGTAATTCTCTACCGCTCTTGGCGATAGTTCAGAACTTGTTACGTCACGTATCGGCACGGTTTCTGCAGTGTTCAAACAGAAAAACAAATTTATAAATTTATTTTTAAAAAAAAAATTGAAAAAAATCCAAACACTTTTCTCGTTGTTCTGGAGATTGTTGTATTTTTTCGAGAAAATAGTGATCTCTCCTACATATAATATCTGGGAACAGGGGCGCGCCAACTATGTGGCGAATGTAGGCAAAAGCCACGGGCGGCAAAATCTAAGGGCGGCAATTCAGCTAAATAAACCGTACTGACGACCTCTTCTTTCTAATGCCGCGCGTCGGCTCCAATTCATGTTTAACGCGTGATTCTCTTTCGTTAATCTTTTGCTATTAGCGATAGCGGCTAGCGGCTAGCTTAAAAAGTCCGAGTATCACAGGTGGCTTAGAGGTAACGGTAAGTATAAAAAATAAAGAAAGTGAATATGGAGAAATATTTTTATTGTTTTTATTGCCTTTTTCATTCTAGAAAGGCTTAAAAGTCGTCTGTCGGAAGCCTCAAAAATGAATATAAATATGTCTGGATTTTGTAAAATGGGTCATTCTAGTTTGTTCTGCAAATCAGATTAGTTGATTAGATAGTTGGTTAGTGAGGTGAATATTTCAGTGTAAAAAATGGTAAGTAGTGTAACTAAAACTAAATACGGTATATTTTTACTATTCTACGCTTAATTCTAATTGAAATATCTGAAACATGTTCTATATCAAAACTCAGTAGTTTTCGAGATATTTGACATTTACATTTTTTCCCATAAAAGGCAATCAACAATATGGCTAATAATTTTACCATGCAACTACCAACTACTAATTGTAAAGTACTTTTAGGTAATTTTTCTCTATGTCCTGTAATATATACTGATACATATTCATTTTCAATAAATGTTGTACAGGGTGTTCAAAAAATCTAATCCAATTTGTTGGTAAAGACAGATGAAAAACTTTTTTTTTTTTCAAATAGATCACCATGTAACATATCCTATATCAAAAACTCATCTGTTTTCGAGAAATTTAACGTTTACATTTTTTTTTCCAAAAACGTAAATAAGTAAATAAGATTGTTAACAATATTACATTCACTATTTTAAGGAAAAGGGCAAAAAAGAAAACGATTATCAGTCATCAGTTCCGCCAACAAAGACGGCAGAAAATAGAAGAGAAGGAAAAATTAGCTGATTCTTTGAAGAAATATTTGAAACCGTCAGAAATAAGTGTTCTTCCTGAACTTGAAAATACCAACGATGCTCGCCCTAGTTGTACCTCAGCCCCAAGTTCCTCATCTGTTTCTGATTGTAATAATATAAATAGTACCCAGGAACATCATACTGAAAACGTTCGAGCAGCGGCAACATTACTATTTTCTAACTCCACCGTAATATCTGATGACCCTGGAGTGGCCCGAAATAATTACATCCACAGATGCAAGATTTTTACCGGAAAAAAGACCCATTCAAATTACGAATTGGATCTATCTAGTAAACTCACAATGGAGAGAAAGTTAAAAGGGAGTGGCTGATTCACTCAACAACAAGAGATGCGGGTTACTGTTTCTGTTGCAAACTTTTTGGTGAGTCTTTGACCAACTTGTCTAATGAGGAAGGGTGTTCTGATTGGAAACATTTGTGCTAAACAGACACAAAAAGAGTGACTCCCATAAAAAAAATATCGGATCTTGGTTAAACTTATCAAATATGTTATCTAAGAGAGTTACTATGGATGAAAATCAATTACGTTCATTGCATGTAGAAAAAAAACTGGTATCGTGACATTGAAAGAATAATTTCAGCAATGCAGTTTTCATGTCGTCAATGTTTAACTTTACGTGGTAGATCTAACAAATTATATGAAAATAATAACGGAAACTTCTTAAAATTAGTAGAAACGTTCACCAAATTTGATTCTGTGATGGAGCAACATGTTCGACGCACACATAAAAATCAAAGCAGCGGCAGCGGTAGCGGTAGGACAAACTATTTAGGCGATAAAATTCAAAATGAGTTGATAAATTTAATCGGCTCCAAATTAAGAACTACTATTCTAGATCTACTGAGAAAACATAAATATTACTCCATAATCCTAGACTGTACACCGGATGTGAGTCATACGGAACAATTAACTGTAGTCTCGAGGTTTGTTTTATTAAACGAGTTGACGAAAAAAAATTAAATAAGTGAACATTTCATTTTATTTTGCCCTATAGTTATTTCTACTGGTGCTGGCTTGTATAACTATGTGACAGATTTATTAGTAGAATTAAATTTAAGTATATATGATTTGCGAGGACAAGGGTATGATAATGAAGCAAACATGCGTGGAATACACAGTGGATTATAAACACGAATCTCAAATATAAACCCGGGAGCATTTTTTGTTCCTTCCACTCATTAAATTTAGTTATTAACGATGCTGCTAAAATTTATTTTGAGGTGTCCGGATTCTTTGACATTATTCAAGAGATATATGTGTTTTTCCGCGTCAACCAAAAGATGGTTAATTTTGAAAACGTGCCTTACAGATTCAACTTTGAAACCACTATCTGATACACGCTGGTCCAGTAGAATAGACGCTATAAAACTTCTGAGATATCAAATTGGTGAGGTTTATGATGCTCTTTTGGAAGTAATAGATGCATCCGCATCTTCAAAAGATTTTAGTACATCACACCTAGCTCGATCGCGCGCAACAAAAATCCAAAACAACAATTTTTTATGCTCTGTAGTAATCTGGTACAATATTATATTTAAAATCAATTCTCTAAGTAAATTAATCCAGAATCAAAGTAAGTGAAGTAAAAAGCTTGTTTAGACTGTCTAAACAAAATAAAAATATTTTTTTTTAGACTTAAGAGATGATAAGGGATTTAGCGAACTTCTTGTAGACGCCAGGGAGCTGGCCGAAGAATTAGAAATTGGACCAAATTTTGTATCTTCACAAACAGTTCGTCAAAGAAAAAAAAGAAGACAGTTTGATTATGAAAGTACTGACGGTCCAATAACAGACCTGAAAATGAATTACAAAGTAAAAGTATCCTTCTCTCTACTAAATACGACCTTATCATCTCTTAATGAAAGATTCAAGGGGTTGGAGCAATTTAATAACATTTTCAGATTCATTTATCAAATGTTCAGCTTGAATGAAGAAGAATTAAGAGACTCGTGTGAAAATTTATCATTTCATTTGATAGATGAAGCACGTAAAGAATCAGATATTGATGCAAATGACTTATTTGAGGAAATTATTTGTTTAAAATGCCACTTACCAGAGCAAAATGAGTTAGATCCTCATTTAATTCCTTAGCACATTTCAGAGAACAATTTAATTTCAACATTTCCAAATACTGCAGTGGCAATACGAATTTTTTCAACGCACCAGTATCTGTAGCATCGGAAGAAAAGTCTTTCTCAAAATTAAAATTAATAAAAACTTTTTTACGATCAACTGTGGCACAAAACAAATCCAGTAATTTGGCAATCATGTCCATAGAAAGTGACCTTATGGATTGTATTCCTTCAGACGAGTTGATTAAAGATTATGCCGAAAAAAAGGCAAGAAAAGAGTGCTTCCAATAAGTTATTTTGTTCTTTTTTTTTTTCTGTTATGTAACATTTTTATTGTTTTGTCAGTTTTGTTATTGCTTTGCTTCTTTTATATTCTTCGTTAATCCTTATGTCTAAGACTTGTCAAGATCTTCTAAATGTTATGGGGATGAGTAGTCAGGTATCAAGCTGATTAAAATCAGTGCACTTTTTTTAATTTGATCTTTCGGAAATACTCATTTCCTTTATTTGCAAACATCAAATGATAATGATGATTCGAAATTATAGATTATACATTATACGGTATATAAATTAACACATATTTCATTTCAAAATTAGATAAGTAATGGCGATTATTTCAATTTTGTGTTACCCCCTTATCTGATGTATCAGTATCAAAATTAAATATAGGTATTAGCACGTATTTTAATTGTATTTATGTGTACCCACCCATGTATAAATTTTTACTAAGAAAGGGGTAAGGGGTGTGAAATTATATTTTGCCCACAGGCGGCCGCATGGCTTGGCGCGCCCCTGACTGGGACCTATAATACAACATCAAATTTCACCAGCATCGATATATTTGCAGAAAGTTTTGACAAAATCCAAAATCGTTGAAAAACACTTTTTTTATTCAGAATACCAATGAATACACGTTAAGTTGTATTGCAGTTCCTTATTCTCATTTGTTCGATTATGTCTTCAATTATATCTTCATTGATTTGTAATAATTTTGTGATTTCATAACCACTCAGTGGATACATTTTTTTATTCGTTTCGTTGGGATCCCCCCAAATAAATATATAATATCTAGATGATAATAAAAACTTTTCAACAAAAAATTGAACCGACGAAAAAATCAACTGAAAAGCAAAAAATAAAATAAACCTTCTTAGTCTAAATGATAATTCAGCTCCTAAACTAATGTGAGTAACTGATTTCGAGTCGGCGCCAAACAAACAATTATCGAAGATCATTATATTACTTTGAAAGAAGTAATCGAAACGCAGCCGTGCATCTCGCTGCCATCATTTTACGCTTCACCTAATTCAATTGCTAGTTTGTTTGGCGCCGACTCAAAATCAGTTACTCACATTAGTTTAGGAGCTCAATTATCATGACCAAGAAGGTTTATTTTATTTTTTGCTTTTCAGTTGATTTTTTCGTCGGTTCAATTTTTTGTTAAAAAGTTTTTATTTTTCAATTTTTTGTTGCAGAAATCTACTGATTACTACCTACTATTTTTGATTACTTCCAAAATACTTACTTACCTAGCTTACTTCAACTATTAACTATTAAATAATATTATTTTCTATTTTAACTATTTATTGTTATATAATATAAATTAATTTGTTGAAAATATGAACAGGATGTTCATAAAATCAGATGTGGAATCATCTGCGACTGAAAGATAAACTTTAGTTACTATCTTCCATCGTCGACAAAAATGTATTGAAGACCTAGTGAATGCGATGTCTCTCCTGCGTCAATGTTACGAATGATTTCTGGTGAGTACTCTCTTTTGGAAAACATTCTTCTTTGCCTCATTCATCTTTATGAGTTCCTAATTAAGACTGGAATAGAAAATCAAATAACTATCTGAATGAAAATGCAAATTTTCAATTTCAGATTTTTTCTTTTGAGTTAGGGCCTTTTCAGAATATCTATCAGATGTAGTTCAATGTCCAGCGTGGCTTTAGCCGGGGAAGTAGTTGTTTTCTGTTAGACATTCACAAAAAATAACTTCATTTTAATCGTGGATTTTTCAATTTACAGAAAAATCTTTCTATTAATATTCAATTGAGAATGTTTCCCTTTTCAATATAAATTAATTTTGAAAGTTCTGGTTAGTTGATTTCATCACTTTATATAAAATTCCATCCTTTCATAGAATGTAATCCTTTTGACGGATGTAGGAGGGTCTGTCAATGTCAACTACATATGTGTGCCAAAGTTCACAAGTGAAAAATCAATCATCCCCTATTTTCCTACCCATAAAGGTGGATTATTTCATTCCAAATTGGAATATGATCAACTATGAGGTACACCTTTCTGATAAAAAAAAATCATCCAAATCGGAAAACTCACTACAAAGTTATGCCTGATAGAATCGGTTAACGGACCAAAATTCAGCGGGTGAACGATCAATATCCTTCATTTTCCTACCCGTAGGGATGGGTTTTGTTGTTCAAATTGAAATGGGACCAACTTCGAAGTACACCCTATCCAATGAGAAAAGAATCATAGGAATTGAACCCCTCTGTGAAAAGTTGTGCGTGATCATACATAAAAATGAAAATTAAAAAAAATATACGCGTGCCTTTTTGGTTTCGTCGGTTAAAAATGTCATATGTTTAGAGGAATATTTTCCGAAAGCTTATGTTATTAAAAAGATAATTCACACATAATAAGAATATCAGTGATCCAAAAATACTGCCTTGTGGGGTACGCGTTGTCACAAGAAACTAATCGGTTTCACCTGGAAACATATATTCGTCAAAACGACTCTACTTTGATTATGTATATTTCTTAGAATGAGCGCATTCTTGTTTTTTTTCAATAGCGATTCAATTGTGTTATGTAGATATTCTAATGAAAAAAACGTAATCGTGGCTTATAACTATTCAAATGGGAATTCAATCCTACCTGTCCACCACCGTTGCTTTCATTTCGGGGTACCCTGCTAGTCTTCCTAGCCCCCCTGAGCTCACTGCTCGAGCTCCTCTTCTTATAACGAGATCCGCCAGTAAACATCATCTTAGGGCTTAGTAGAAAAATATTTCTATCCGCCTGAATAAACTTTTGATAAACACGTACAACTGAGTCTCCAAATAGGTCACTCGAATTTTATTGATCATTGTTTTGAAAAGCAGTCTGTGTAGGTTAGCACATCACTCAACACTTTCAAAATATATTTCTCTCCATAGCCACTGGTTGTTTAAAAATAAACTGTAATGTTATCAAAAATTAAGTTTCGCGTATAAAAATCAGAAATAGAAAACATTCCGTATGACGAGTTCTAGAATGTTGATCACTGTTCTGCCATAACCAAACTTTTTAATTAGTCATTCCAAACCAGAAATCGGATCGCCCAACGTAGATGCTACCTAGTAGGATCTACCATGTACAGTAACCCTTTTTACAAGTCAAGTGGTTCGACAAAACAACAGTGGAATTAAAAATAAGTCAATTCCACCTCATGTTGGTCCATTTCATACAGAACTATGCGCTGAGAATGTACGCGAAGTAGCAAGCGCTTTATTTTTAGATTTCAGATGATCCCACCGTTTAACAGTTTCACATTATAAAATATACATTCGCGCTAAGACATAACATCTAACACCTTTCCAAACAATGAGGTTCCTACTTTTCATTAACGCGTAGATTGTCAAAACAAACACTTTATATATACCTACGGGTATTTTTGCGGAGGAATTCTAACCCTGGAGCTTTCGCCAAACCAAGCACTCCGCATTCTCACGAGTTACGTGTCTTCCATTCCTTTTCAGCCATGCATGTAAGAATTTGACGACGTTTCCTTTTGAGGACATTCAATTTATCAAATGTCACCCTAGCCAGGAGAAGTATAACTATCAAATATTGATAATATTGTTACGAAAATAAGTACAGTACAGTGACGGTCGCTTATTCGGAATTCCAGGAATGTGACGACTGACTGGTTGAGGTCACGCTGGGCTTTCCCATCGAATGATCTCAATGTTTCTACGAACTACTCGAATATTCTGGAAGCTAAGGACGAGGATATATAAGGTTGGGCGTACCGTCATTCATTCAAGAAGTACTAATTCATATAAGCGAGTGCAAAATACATTTCTAATGCAATGTTGTTCGCTTAATTGTTGTAGTAAACAGTGATTGAGTATTTTATTGTCGTTGTGTTTTTGAAGTGTAATAAACGAACAATAATTGATCGAGTATTCTTTCAAATAAAGATGGGCCACTTTCGAAACTGATCTCTACTACTACCTATACAATATATATATATATACATATATATATATATATATATACAGAGTGACCCATTTGAATGCGGGCCACCTCTCTAAAACTGTTAATTATTATCCGATTCAGAAGTTTTTTTTTTCAGTAGATATAGCATCAATAGTTCTACTTGAATGGCATAAATTCGAAATAAAAATAAAAATTTCACGGCCTACTTCGAATTTGTTTCAAGGTCAAAAATCCAAAAAAACATACTAGCGATTTTTTTTATAAAATTTGACGACGCCACTTGATTTGTGATGCTTTCAAATGGGTGTGACCAAAATTTCACGATAAAATTAATTTTTTTAACAGAAATATGGCATAAGTAAAATGTATATCACTTTATCACAATATTTCGAATGGTCGTCATATAAATCACAATCTTGTTAAAAATATCGTTTAAAATGCTCTTTTAGGTCGTTAGCAGTCGAGTTTGTAAACAGCAGTTATTCAAAATGGCGTCAAATTATGTTTCTTCCAAATGTAACTCCATAGTATAGGAGATAGTTATGTCCATCAGAACACTGCAGTTTTCTGCCAAAGAAATTAAATGTACATATTTACATCAAATAGTAATCAATATTCAATTATTAATAATAACCAATATTGATAACATAAATGAACTACAACAAAAGAATGGATTGAAATGAGAGTGCCTACACATTAATTTTCGTACTTTTCAACCAAATCCCGATTTAATTCGATAAATTTTTTATTCTACCATTTTCTAATGTTAACTAACCATAAGATTCTATCAACATTCGATCATTGGTTTGGGGTAATATCTGTGCAAGCCTGTCTTATTCTTTCACGCAATTCCTCTTTGGTGGTTGACAGTTATTCCAAATATCA